>WBNH01003609.1:15759-44671 GCA_013401255.1 Urocolius indicus | reverse complement strand
CACGGGCAGGGGCAGGGGCAGGGGCAGGGGCAGCTGCCGGCGCCTCTCGTGCCCTGGGGCGGGCTGGGCCGCCGCTCCGAGCTGCGCGCCGCGCTGAGGACGCTGCTGCCCCGGGGGCGGCCCGCCGGCCCGCCCGCCCCGCCGCCGAAGGAGCTGGTGGTCCAAGGTGAGCGGGAGCCCGGCCCCGAGGCGGTGAGAGAGGGCGGGATGCTGAGCCCCAGCTCCTGCGCAGGGGGCTGTCTCGCTAATGAAACAAACATGTTTTGGGTTGGTTTTTTTCCCCCTCCTAATGGGAATGCTGGTGGGTTTTTATCCCTATGTGCTTAGACTTTATCTTTTCCCTGTTGTTGTACTAGGAGTGGAAATACAAATTACAGAGGTCAAACACCCANACAATGTTTTGACACTTTGTTTCCAAGCAAATAGTTACAAAACCGATTAGGAAATCAAAACAGAAAGTTACAATAGGAAAGGAAGAAAGCAACCTGCTAAAGAATAACACCCAGTGTCAGTTTCAGTTTAGGGCTTACATTTTGTAACCTCGTGATTGGCAGCTGCCCAGACTGACAACACCAGAGGGGTTCAAGTAACGGACTTCAGCTACTTCCCTAAGAGCCCTTCGAGGTTTCATTGCACGCTTGTTATTAGAACTACCTAAACTCAGGAAGACGACTCGTTTTTGCTCGGAAACAAAACAAAACAAAACAAAACGACGTAACAGACTGTGGTTTACTACAGAAAAAAAAAAGCCCAAAAACCCGCCCCAAAGTTTCCTTGAAGAGTCGGGCAGCTGGGGGCCTGCCAGGTTGTCAGTTGTGGTTCCCAGCTCCGAGTCCGCTTGTAGAAGGCGTTTCAACGCCGAGGTACCGCAAAGAGCCGTAACAACGACAGAGACCGCCCTCAAACAAAGCCAGAAGTGCGGCCGCACCACACGGCTCGCCGCCACGTCCCCTGCTGCTTCCCAGCCGCAGCCTAGCGCCAGGGCACTCCGCACCTACCTGCGCCCGCCGCCGTCCCCGCCTCAGGAACTGACGGCTGCAGCCTGCGACGCGCCCCGCCACGCCTCCTCCTGCTCCTCCCCACCCGCAGGGCGGCCATGGGGCTCGTGGGGACGGCGACGGTGCGGGACGGCGCCGCCGCGCTGCCCCGCGGCTTCTGGGCAGCGGTGCGCGTCTGGCTGGAGAAGCCGCAGGTGGCCAACAGGCGGCTGTGCGGCGCCGCCGTGGAGGCGGAGGGGCTGGTGCCGCTCGGCGAGGATGGGGAAGCGTCCGCGGCGGCCGCAGAGCTGGGCCGGCTGTGGAGGGAGGTGTGCGGGCAGCTGCCGGCGACATGTTTTGGGTTGGTTTTTTTCCCCCTCCTAATGGGAATGCTGGTGGGTTTTTATCCCTATGTGCTTAGACTTTATCTTTTCCCTGTTGTTGTACTAGGAGTGGAAATACAAATTACAGAGGTCAAACACCCATAGGACTCTGGTTTACAGGACTCCCACTTCAGCTTTAAGAAAGGATAATAGAGTAAGAGCTAATGTGTAACATGTAAGGTACAACTGAGATTAGAAAACCACTTAGGAAAGCCAAGTACTCTGCTCCTGAGGAAGAGGTGTAGAAAAGGCTCATTTTTCGGCTGTTAGGAAGGACTGTCATCCTGCAAGCTCCTGTAGTGAGTAAGCTGCCCACACAAAAGCACTGCTTGTACTGCAAACTTAATTATGGGCTTGTAAGCAGTGACAGTAGCCCTGGAAAATGCAGTTAATGGAAAAAAAATGTAGGCAGCTGTGGCACCTGTCTGGCCAGGTTGAACTGTTTGTGTACTTATTGTTTAGTGTTGCTTAAAAATAAAGCTCTGTTTGTTTTTTTTTACATTGTATGATGGTAATAAGCTGCAATAAATTCTACTGATATAAGGAAACATAGGGTAGAGGCTGACACTTTTTTAAGAGAGGAAAAATTCTTGATATGTGTTAAATTAGAGTACCAATGTTTTGAAGTGAATCGTAATGTCAGGAACAAATTTACAATCTCAAAAGACCTATAATCATATATGGGGGACAGCTGACTTGGAATGCTTTTGTAGCTTATGGTTCTTACTCTGATGCTTTTAAGAACAGTATTGTACTTTCCAAAAAGAGGAACATGTTGCAGTTTTAATTTATTTTTATCATTTGATGTTAAGAGAAGTTTCTCTGAACTACATTTAAAGAACATAATCTATAAGAAAAAAAAAAAGCCAAGGAGTGTATTTTTTGTTTTTTTAATTACTGTATTTAGTCTTTAAAAAAATATTGAGAGGGGATCAGCTAAGGATGGGCTGAGTTCACAAGACTTGGTGTTTTCTCTATTGTTAGTTGTTCTTTCCTGTCTTGCTTAGAAAATTTTGGAGTCCATTGGAATTACATTAGTTGGCCAATGTAGCGTTCTTAGTTTGAAGCTTCACAGTTTTCAGAGTGTTTGTTTTGATGGCAATTTAAATACCATTTTAAAAAATAATAATTATGCAGAAGAAATCACTATGGGTAAACAATAGCTAAGAATAATGTTGTAACTGGTTCATAAAATAATAATGTATATATTCTGGACTCTTCAGCTCAAGAGGGACAGGGAACTTCTGGAGACAGTCCAGGGCAGGGCCCTGATGATCAGGGGACTGGAACATCTTCCTTATGAGGAAAGGCTGCAGGAACTGGGGCTGTTTAGTCTAGGGAAGAGGAGACTTGAGGGTTGATCTTATTAACATTTACAGATATCTAAAAGGTGGGTGTCAGGAGGTTGGGGCATCCCTTTTTTCTATTGTAGCTACCAACAGGAGAAGGGGTAGTAGGATGAAGCTGAAACACAAAAAGTTCCATTTAAATATAAGAAAAAGCTATTTCACTGTGAGGGTGATGGAGCACTGGCACAGGCTGCCCAGAGGTGTTGTGGAGTCTCCTTCCTTGGAGGTCTTCAAGACCCACCTGGACATGTTCCTATGCAACCTGATCTAGGTGGACCTGCTTTGCCAGGGGTCTTGGACTAGATGATCTCTAAAGGTCTCCTCCAACCCCTACCATTCTATGATTCTATGATGTGTTATGCTCTAAGAAATAGAAGTGCTTCTAGAGTTTTGTACGAATGATATAGAGAATAAATTGAGGTATTAAGGTGTAAAAAAAAATCAGTAGCATGTGAATGCTAGAATTTACTGCCACTCATATTTCACAGCCATCACTTTTGTTTTTATTTGTAAGTTGTATCAAAAGGACACCTTCTTAAAGTTAATTAGAGTACATACATGATTGATACTAGAGGATGAAATATGACAAAAGTTACAGAATATCTTCTTCGCATATAGCAGAGGCACTCAGATGTGTTGCCAGCTCTTTCAAAGCCTCTAGTGTTTAGAATCTGTCACTGAGCATAAATGTTTTATTCCATGGATGACAGGTTGAGGTCAGTAGCGTGGCTGCTGAATGTAGCCTAATATATTAACATAATACATGCACCTTCACCTAAAACCAGGTCTTCTCCGTTCAGACTCATGACATAATAATTTAGGGACAGATAATGTATATTTTTCACAGGGCTTAATTCAGGAACTCTTAATTGGGAGAGCTGCATGACGCTAAAAGGAAAGCATAGTTACACTGGATTATAATCACACGATAGCTCCCATGTTTGAATACAGCAAAACTGATGGGTGTTAATAATACGAATTTTAATATTGCACTGAATGTTTATTTAATACTGGCATGATCTGTAAATTTCTGTTAACTTGGAATATGCTTCCCAGGTCTGGATTTACTGTGGGTCAGGGAAAAGCAGCAGTTTTGTGCTAGAATCATTGTCATTTTACTTCATTAAATTAGTTAGGTTGAAAGTGAATGAATAGTCTTGTGTGTCAGCTTTAGATATTTTGGAAACATGATTCAGCAGGATGCTGAATTTTGAGAATTCAGACAGTTCAGTAGTTTCAGATGTAAGACATCCAGAAATGGATCTACTCTTAGTAATTTGGCTTCTCCTGTGTTGTTCTACATCCTGCCTCGCTAGTTTGCACTTAAGGTAGTACGGAAACAAAAGTTTACTTTCATGTTAGGCAAGGTGGAATAACATATCACCATTTACGTATTTTTTCAGATGTTTACAATGGAACTGTCACCTTTCTGCCTTTGGAGGAAAATGGTGAAGGAAAATACCAGATTAAAAAGTGCAATATTTATCAAATTCAACTTACACACTTAGAAGATGAGGAGTGGTAAGTGCTGAGAATGAGAGAGGAAGCAACCCCTAAGTTATTGTGAGGATCTATGTTTTAGTATTGATATCTAGGTGATTTGGTTTGTGGAATTTTCTGCTTGATTAGCAAGTGACTGTGGTGGAAAGGCTGAGGGAGCTGGGGCTCTTGAGCTTGGAGGAGACTGAGGGGTGTCCTAATTAATGTTTACAAATACATAAAGGGTGGATGTCAGGAGGATGGAGCCAGGCACTTCTCAATGATAGTCAACGATAGGACAAGGGGCAATGGGTACAAGCTGGAACATAAGAGATTCCAGAGAAACACAAGAAAAAACTTCTTCACTGTTCAGGTGAGGGAGCACTGGAATGGACTGCCTAGATGGGTTGTGGAGTCTCCTTCTCTGGAGACATTAAAAACCCACCTGGATGAGTTCCTATGTGACCTGCTGTAGGTGGCCCTGCTCTGGCAGTAGGGTTGGACTGTCTATGCTTCTATCTATTACATATTTCCTTATTCTGTGATCTATTTTTATATCTCTGTTCGATCTGTTGTTTTTCTCTACTTAATCATCGTTTTCTCTCTCTTTGACATAGCTGAAACAATTAAATATACTGTACTTATACAAAGTTTTAATTTTGTTTTTAAAGGTCTATGTCTATTGTAGCTCTATATCCAGAAGACTGGTTTTCGGATGGAATTGCATACCCCAAACTAGCATGGCTTGGAAATGAACTTTTGTCCAAGCTGGCTAAATGGTCTGTGGAGCAAAAGCCTAGTGAGTTTAAAAGTACACTCTCACTCATTTCTGTAGCAAAATACAGCAAGGTTTATCAGGACCTTAAAGAAAAATACAAGGAGATGGTAAAGGTAAGTTTAGCAATAAATGCAGTAATAATTTGTTTTCATTTTTGGTGCTGTTTGATTAGTGAAATTGCTTTTTTCACAATTTTTTGTTGTAAAAGGAGTAATATAATTGAAATGTATTACGGTTTTGTGCTTTTGTTGGAAATATTTTTTGTGATTATACGTGTAAAAAAAAATATTTAATATTTGGAAGAACTGAACTGGATAAACAAGATATCTGGAGAAGTTAGATGTTTTCCAGAATATATAATTTCTGATAAGAAGCAGTAGGTCAGTGGATGTAAATACTAAGTCACCCATACTTGAAGGTATAAATAAAGCACCTTCTTCAAAACCTACTACAGTCTGGAAACAGCACTGTTTAGCAAGTAGGTTAAATTTCCAGTTATTCTTCTTAAATTTGGATGCTGTATTATTATTCACTTGAGTTAGAGGGGCAGTGCTGTAATATTCTTTTTTCCTAGGGATCCTGAAAAACAGTGATCATCTTAAAGGTGGTATGAAGTAGTACTTACATTACTTCATAATATACGTAGACACCAGACTCAAGCTACAGGCAAAGAAATCAGTAAATGTTTTTGTTAAACTTATTGTGAAAATGTGGAAAGGTTTTACTGCTGATATTTCTTTATTAATAGAAAGATATATGTGAGAAAAATTGGGCTTGTGAGTAAAGTAGCAGTTCAGTTTTTAGCTCTGCAGTAGACTTAGTGTAGTGTTGAGTGTTTTAATCGTTGTTTCAATGATTCGTTTACAAAACAGGGATTATACTCCCACTGTCTGTCTTCCTACTTGAAATGTTGATTCTTCCTGTTCTTTTGTGCCAGGATAATTCTGTGCCTGTTACATTGTAAGAATAAGTTTACAAATAGTCTTGCTATCATGTTGCACATACCAGAAATAATAGAAGTGTTTTTCTTCAGAAAGAATTCAGCAAAAAGATGCATGCTCTATTACAGAACAGATGCAACAGTTTACTTGGGACCTGCACATATGGATCCATAATGTTCTTGGAAACTATTGATTGGATGACAGCAGATATTCTTTGTGTCATGATTCTTTTCTGTGACTCACAAAGTCGGTCTTTATTCTTTATTGTTCGTGTGTATTTTTAATGAGGTTAAAATGCAAAATCCATGAAGTGCAGAAACCTATTGAAGTGGATGAGTATCCAGATTACTCTGAGGGCTTTTTGAAGTAATGTCAGATGGTGCAAAAAATATTGTTTCCTATTTTTTTCTGAAGGTGTGGCCTGAAGTGACAGATCCTGAGAAATTCGTTTATGAAGATGTTGCCATTGCCACTTACTTGCTGGTAGGGAACTAATGGCCTAATATTCTATAAGAATCTTATTTCCTAATAATAGAAGCTCTCTAAGAAAAATGAGTATTTTCATTTTATGACTGTTGCTTTAAAAAAAAAATGAAAATACCTGAATTTATTATAGGCACACAAAGCAAAAGGAAAGAGGTAGGAGAAAGACTGTGTTTTCTGAGTTTTGGAAGTGGGTTTTTGAATTTTTCAATTGGAGGTTCTTTTTTGCTTTCGTTAAGCAGAGGGACAATGTTCTTACTACACTGTTTTCAAGTGTAACTTAAAGTGGAATTCATATATGTAATTATTAAAGTTGTGTTTATATTCTAATGTTCTTTGGTAGTATGGTCAACAGCATTTCAGGAATTTATAATAATTACAGAAGGTAGGCATTTTTTAGCAAGGCTGGAAAAAAAACTAATGCAATAAAGCAGGGGGAAAATTAGTTTATTTGTGTTTTATATTGCTGTATGCCACAGGAGTCAGCACAATAACAATGAAAATTAAGTTTAGAGGGATACTAAAACTTCTTTTCAAAGATATAATAGAGATTTATAGTCCTCTGTCACAGGAAGTTTATGACCTACACAGACAACATATATTATTTTTTAAGTGATAAAGAGGAAAGCACTAATATAACAGAAAATTAGTGGTTAGATGGACTGATTTGGAACTCTATATGTATTTCTTCCACTTGTTAATTTTATGCTAAAGGGTTTTCATTGCTATGCCTTTCCCTGAGTCAGTTCAAATCCCATCTTCAAATGTAATAAGGCCAACTGTAAATGCTAGGAATGCAGATAAATGCTTGGTGTAGTTTTCAGAGGTACCTACCTACTTAAAAATCTTTGAAAATACTGCCAACTGCAGTCAACAGAAACTTCCAAGTTTTTGCACAGCATCAAAATATCTTACTGTATAGACACATAAATATGTTTGACTGCTATCCAGAGTGCAGTAAGAACACTTGAAGTATAATGTAGGTACCTCTTACATGTTCTCGAAGTCAGTATTTGTAAGTTAGCTCATTCATAAAACTCGTTGAGGACCAGTTTATTTTGATACTTCAGTGCTTAAACTTAGAACCCTGGTTTGTCTTCCCATTAATGTTTTTTTTTTCAATTATTTTTTGAGGAAACCTGAGTGACCTAGGCTGCTCTGAATATCTTGATTAATCATTACATGGATGTGACAGAAATTCTCACATCAGAGATATTGCCATCATGAAGTGGTTAGATAGTTGGGACTCAATCATTGTAGGTCCCTTCCAAATGAGCTGTTATGGCTGGTGGAAGGAGCTATGTAATAGACTTACTTTGTACCACTCTGATAGTACTAGACGTTGAAAATTAGCAAATTAGTTGTAGCCACAAGAAAATTCTGTGATGACAGAAATGTTATGCACGAGTGTTAGTTTACAATGGTGATGTATTTCAGTTGATGTAGTCTTTAAGAAGTTAGGAGAATTGTGCAATACCTGGCACAGTTAGATATATGAAAGTAAGAAAAGAAAGCATAAAGTATGGCACTAATAGTTTAACACCCTTGCAAAATTTTCAGGTATCTATATGATGTTATATAATAACTGATTATTTAGAAGTTTGTTAAAGAGGTGGTTAAGAGAAGGTGTCAAATTTTTATGGACTGTATTATCTGACCTCATTTTACCCTGCATTCGTATTAAGGTCACCTGCTGTCTAGGAACATGGCCAGAGAAGTAGCTATTCAGTTTGCAGTGTGAGAAACTCAGCAGTGGATAGAGGATAGGTGTGATCTGTGTAGGAGGTGATTAGGGATTTCTGATACACAGTCTGGACTGCAAAAGTACATTAAAAATGTAAACACAGCCCGATAAACTCATGGATAATCTACAACTTCTTTCCCTTTAACAACACTGACAAACAAGTTACAGCATTAGAAATATTAGATTTTGTGGTTAAATACTCTTGAGGATTATTGTTAGTCATAGTAAAAAATAAGTGTGTAGAGTTGATGAATGTGTGCTCTGTAGCTTTCCATTGAAGAAAAAAGAGTTTAACAGTGATAGAAATTAATCTGTGCTTTACAGACAAACTTGGAATTATTAACTGATTGTGGTTTCATAACTGTATAACTGTTCATATAAAGACCAGGGACTACAACTGAGCTAAAAGCTTTTAGGGTCCCTTTAGCTGATGTGGAATTTGGGGCAGCTCACTCTTACTAGGTAGCAAGGTTCAGTTTGTTCAGTAGAAAGTGATGTTACTAACATGTACTAATATACAGCCAACTGATTACAAAGAACATTTTTTTTGATTTATTTTCAGCTCTGCCACCAGTTCTTTCTTTAATACAGTGGATATAACTATTTCCTCTGGTACTTACAGAGACGCTGGTGAAGTTTACTTGCTACTTCCCTCTCTTCCTTTGTTCACCTCTTGCGCCCTTTATTTTAGAGGCTGGTTTTACATTTAAGTCCAGTCTAGCCCAGGGCTGTATAGCCTTGTTTAATTTCAACTTCCAGTGACTCAGAAGGCATTGGAAGATGTATTTAGCACTTTTGTTGATTGCAACATAATTTTTATCCTTCTCTACAAACAGTTTTAGTGGTTTGGGTTTTTTGTTTTTTGGCTTCAAGATATTTCCTCTATGAGTGACTGTCTCCTGTTGCATCTGCATTCTTTCCCAGCTTTCTCCTTTCTTGCCAATAACCTTTACTTTCTTGCAGGGAAACCAGAGAGCAGAAATCTAAAAAAAATTTATTTTGTTGTCTTAGATTCTTTGGGAAGAAGAGAGAAAGGAAAAAGGACTGATCAAGAAACAATCATTTGTAGATCTGGGATGTGGAAATGGTCTGCTGGTTCATATTCTGAATAACGAAGGGGTAAATAGAGTATTTACTTAAAATAATAATTTTGAAATTGAGTGCAAATAGCAAGAATTCAGTTAATTTATGTTGCTAAAATGGTTACAAGGAGAGAAGCCTAACAGAGCTTTAGAAACCTTTCACTTATCTATTTTTGGTGTAGGCCAATTCAGTTCAAGTCTATTTTTCAGAGGTAAGAAACCAGGAGTGAAAAGAAGTAACATTGTAATTTAGTTATGCTGTAGACAAAAAGGAATGGGAAACCATGAAGATTTTCTCACAAGACGTTTTTAATGAACTTAGGAATTGAATTCTACTTGTTATATCCTGAAAATGTTTTCTATACCTTTAAAAACAATCCTGGGATTTGTTAATTGTGAAAATGCCTAACAACATATTGTGCTTGTGGGAGTGAAAATATGTCAATAGCAAAACTGAGTTTCTTGAGACATAGTTTCTGAAACAACAACAAAAGTGAAATTGAACAAAATGTAGTGATATCAGGTCTGTCTGTTTCAGAAAACTGTATTTTCCTCTTTTGGGAGAACGTGTTAAAATTTGTAGAGGAAATTTATATCTCCTCTTTGATCAATAGATGTCATTGAAGGAGGGGAGGACATTCCAATTTCTCCAACACAAATTCTCTTTACTTGCGTGGCTGGAAAAAATTGATCTAATACAAAATGCTATGTTCCCCATAGGCTTTCTTTTTGTACATCATTTGGTTATCACTGCTGTAGCACTGACTGTCAAAAAAAATCACGTGTACGAGAGTTTCATGAAACTTTTAGTAATTGATTATTAAGTTTCTGTTCCTGTTTCCTCCTCCCATCAGTCTGCACAGAGTGTGTTTGGACTCAAGCAGCCTAATTGACTTCAGTGGCTAAAATGTGCCTCTTTAGAATAGCACTCTTCTTTGAGCCCTGTGGATGCTACAGTAATAATGGCCTTATGAAAGATTTTGATATTTGAAAAGCAAATGAAAACCAGTATCTCTGAATTTGCTTTTATAGACATCCACATTTTTTAAGAGCATTCTCAGTAAGTGTGCCCAGGTACAGCTTCAAACCGCATATATTCTTAATGGTTCCTGGCCTTTCCCTTCCTGTTTAGAAGAGAAACAAGGAGTTGTATTCAGGTTTCTGCCTGAGATGGTGAACCTGCATTTCATTGTGTCTTGGTGTGAATGAAATAATCTGTGTTTACACATACAATTAGTCAGCCTCTGTAACAATTTCTGCTAAGAGTAGTACTTTAAATGATTTTTTTTTTCCAATATTTCAGCATTCAGGTAGAGGAATTGATGTGAGGAGAAGAAAAATATGGGACATGTATGGACCAGGAACTCATTTAGAGGTATTATGCAAATGTATGTCAGTCTTACTGATTTGGAACTTTACTCATTTGTTCATTGCTTCAAGGTGTGTTGATGCAAATGTAATCACACATACAGGCTTACAAACAGTCTTGACTGGAGTCATCTGTGGGTTTAGTATGATGCCACCTTTATGTCCTTTAGGACTGTAAACTAAATTGTAAAGGAAGTGGAAAGCAATGCTGTATTATATCCTTGCATATTAGCAGCAAGATTAGTGTGATTTCCTACTGCATGTACAGACATGCACACCACAAAACAATCTTTGATTTTACTGAAAGATTAATATTAAGCAGCTTTACTTGCACTACTGTACCTCATAAAAGATTAGTATCTAATGTAGTCTAGTATAGTATTTGTAATATAGTATCCAGAGTTTCAAGTAGTCTGTTCTTTAAAGTAATTCTGACTTTGTGATATGTTCTCTTCTGGGGACAAAATTGTTCCTGCGCCTGAGAAAAGCCCATCCTTTGTTGTGCTGACCTGTTGATAAATAATTGCAATAATAGGCTTCAAAAAATCAACAGGAAAATCAGTCTGAAAGAGGGATTATACTTCAAGATCCCCATTAGCATTTTTATGAGAACAGGAACAATTTGAGTACAGAAACATTCACTTGAGCTCTTCTTGTTCTGATACTCATTAAAGTGTGGTATTGATGAACAGTTGCTTATTGGAGCTGAGGTGTTCCTGGCTTCTTGTTCACTAGACTCCTAAAATTTCTCAAAAAAAAAAAAATTATCTCAAAAAACTCCCAGCTTCCGATATACTAAAAGAGTTTTCCATTTGTCATAGTAGTTTTGTTTAAGTTAAGTTCAATATATCTTTGAATGCTAACAACTTAGCTTCAGTCAATAAAAGAGCATCAGTTCTCACAGATGAGAGGTGGCGCTTTCACAGTTTTTTTCAGCCTTCTCTTTGCCCCCCCTTTCATTTTGGGTACACAGTGCCAAAACTGCCAGATTCCTTTGCTGCAATCTGCAGGCAATTCTTACCAAAAGGCCTCAAGAAACAATCCAAAATGTCAAGCTGTGGTGCTCCTTCATTCCTGTTGTACTGTATTAAGTCACTTCTGATCATACCATAAAGCATCTTCTCTATTCCTTCATGTTATATATTCCTTTCTCTGTCCATGTATCTGTACTGAAAAACTGTTTGAATTTTGTACTTTCATTTCATATTAAAGTCTGGCTATTTACAGTTTCTCAGATTTCTTGAATCATAGGGAAACTTCTGAGCATCAGCTGGCCCTCTCTGCAGCATGAAGGAGCAAAACAGAAGAGGGTGGGTTTTGTCCTTTTTTTTAAAAAGGAAATAAAAAATTCAAGACACCTGAAAAAGCCAGACCAAAACATTATAAATATCAAAAATATGCAAACAAAGAAAAGAATATTTTGTGTGGGAAGGAGTTATATAACAAACAGGGAGGGTAAAATGATTTTGCAGGGCGAGAGAGCATCTGCTTGCAGCCTTTTGTTAACCCTCAAAGCTAATTTTGTTTTGATCTTTACTTAAAGCATAAGGTGCAGGGTAGATCTTGCCATCTGTGACATTCAGTGCCAATACTAACAATATAAATGCATGTAACAGGTGGCACTCTGCATCATCAAACTGATGTCAAATTTGATTACGAGTGACTGTCAAAATATGGAGTGTGGCACTGATAATTCATGCTAAGCCTAAATTGAACAATCAAAACTGAAAGGTAGTGTAGGAGCAACTTGTTTCATCAGCCCTAAGAAAACACTTGGTTTAACATCTACTAAGCTGCCAAAAAGAAATTTGTTACGTATAGTATCTGGGAATGTATATACAGAACTAAAAATGGTCAGAGATGTAGTACTCAAAGGGAGTGTTTTAATGCCATAGTGATACTTCAAACATCTAACAGAGTGCGTTCTGAAGTGAGTATTTGGGATGTAAGATAGTATTAGATTTCTGAACGTCACTAATAAGTGGTGTTTGAGCTTTTGAATTCCTATACAGATAATACTTTGCATATACATGTGAATTTTGAGCTTTTGAAACTTGCATTTTGTATATAAAAAGAAAGTATGAGCATCATTTTCAGGGCGTTTTTCTAAAAGTCTGTGGACATTCAGATTTAAGACTTCTTTTTTTTTCATCTCTGCCCAATAATTACTTGAGATTCATACCAGTTTTTAGAGAAGAGTGTATACTTTCATAGTATCAACATCTTTAAGTACTTGCTTTGCTGAACTGCCTTCACTGTTCGTCTCTCACCTATGTCTTCTTACTTTGACAAACAGTGAAGGCCTCTGGAACTTTTAAAATGAATAATTCATCCTGTTTGGTGGTTGATTTTGAGTTGTTTTTGGTGTGTGGGGTTGTTGGTATTTTTTTTTTCTGTTTAAAGAATCTCAGGATTGGCTATTCTTGAGACTAATAACTATTCAGAGAGTCAATATTGTGTTGGCGAGGCTTCTGTGCTGATGTCTCCTCCATCTATATATATTGAATTAATAAAGTACTATTCTGAAGGCCACTGAAGAAGCCTTCTTTCTCTAACCTGTTGTTTCCTGTTTTTGCTCCTGCTTTTGCTTGCATCAGAAGGTGTTCTTGACATGATTTTGAAGGAGGTGGCATGCAATGTAAGAGGGAAAGTGTTAGGCTGGATTAGGTTTATCACGTGTGAAGAGTGGTTGATATTTTGTATGTTAATGATTTTATTTGGTAAGAACCTGTGAAAGAAGAGAAAATAGCAGTGAAGCTATGTTCTGATTAATAGTACTGTGTGGCTCCTAGGACTGTAAAACATAGTAAGTTACACGATTCTCTGAAAAACTGAGTCCCAACATACATGTGACATAATGACCATGTCAAGAAATAACCCAATGTATGATATTTGTTTACAAATGTTTAGGGTGCCAGATATCTTAATCAGAATGGTTACTCCACTCTTTGACCGATATTTTGTGGATAGCTATTGTTAAATGGCTTCTTTGTACCTAGAAAAAATTACTGTCTGCAAAAGTGCAGATTGTGAAAAATTTTGTTCTGTATTCTCATTCACTTTGTTCTTGTCAGCTTGTAAATTTTATATTGGTGCTTAGTGGTTCATTAACAAAAAAAAATGCATTTGAAGAAACCTGTAAGAAAATTAATTTAAAGTATTGTTTGTTTTTTTAGGAATCTACAATCATGCCAGGTGACAATCATCTCTTTCCAGATACTGACTGGCTCATAGGAAACCATTCAGATGAACTGACACCGTGGATACCTGTAATTGCAGCTAGGTATTTGCAGAGGGAGGGGAGTGGGAGGGAAGGAATTTAAAAAATCCCCAAACAAAGCAAAACATAATTACCTACCTGAGCTTGGTGAAAACTGTCACTTCTGTAGCCACAGCTGCTGTCCTTGCAGGACTTGCTACTTTTTATGCCAATTGATTATTTTAACAAAATGTTTCTCTTCCTGTGGAGAAGCACAGATGTGGTGTTTACTCTCTCATAGAATTGAGTACAGCATTTTCCTTTTGAAGTTCAAAAAACATAATTCATTTGGATTCTTTTAGCTGAGAATCTGTTGTTTGTTTTTGTTGTTGTTTTTCTTTTTGTAAAACACGATTGCTGTTGATTCTCCCTTTCCTTGAACCATTGTGCTCTTCACAGCCAGCCGCAGTAATTTAATATCTAGAGATTCAGTCCAGCAAAACAAGTTGGCACAGTCATTTGCTATAGCAAATACTTTGTGTAACTATTCTTGATTATGCTAAGAGATTTACTATAGAAGAAAATATAAATATTATTTCATATAGCTCTGTCACTTAATAAATTTTTTCATTATTGTTTGTATCCAGTGGTTATTTGTTTAATTTGTGTGTTCTCTGAAATAACTTTTCATTCAGCAGTTCGTTATCCTTTCCTGTAGGTCTTCCTATTCATGTTGTTACTTTGTGCTGCCATGTTGCTTCTTCGATTTCCATGGAAAATACAGCCGAAGACAAAGCAAGAAGACTCAGTACAGAGAATATCTTGATTTTATTGCCCAAGTGGGACTTGTGTGCGGCTTTCACGTGGAGGAAGATTGCCTTAGAATTCCATCAACAAAAAGGGTAATTTTTGACTGTGTAGATCTTTTATTCTTCTTTTTTTTAAGCTGCTAGCTGTCTGAAACATATGGATGTTTTTTCATTACTACTGTTGTAAGATCAGACTATAGTCGGTTGGATTACTTGAGATAACATACTCTGAATACAGACTAAAAATAATCATTGTTTTCTAAGGTGTTCTGCTTTTGATGTCATAGGTATAATCTTAAAAACAAGAAAGAATGGAAGGTTTTATGGTTATTTCTTGTGCCACTCTACAGGATGGAGAACTTGTAAAACTGATTTTTTTGCCTTAATTTTTCCAACTGCCTGTGTTGCTTATTTGTCCTTAATTTTGCTATCTTTCCTGTCCAATGATATGTTTTCAGAATAGGAAGAGGCATCAAGCTTTAGTTTTGTAAGTAATCTGGCAGTCAGAAGCAATCTTTTTGCTCTATGCTTTTATGGCATAATGGATTATGGTATGGTTACTAGATTTCTTCTGAGACACCAATATCCAAAAACTAAAGTTAATAAAGTCTTTGATATTAATAAGCATTGAGCTTGAAAGGGTATCTCCTGTAGGTAGATTTAGAAGCCTGCATAAGACCCATGCAGGCTGGGGAACTGTGTCTGAGACTGTATAAATAGTGATACAACTGTTTCTACTAAAATAGGTAAGCCTTATTGGAAAAAAAAGGACCTATCCACCTACAGATTACGCTCTGATTGACAAGCAGATTACACAGTATATTAAGAATCGTCAGACCTGTGCTGTGGTCACGTGTGACAGAAGTGTTGAATTAAATCACAGGGATCACTCGGATGATGTATGCAAAGAAATGGGTTCACAACTTCTTGAAAAGGAAACTGAGGCTGCTGATCCAATTTGGATGCCTGGATTTCAACCCAGAGAAAAAGTAGAACAAATCAGAAATTGCGCTTCCCTCCCTCGGGATTTTGTAGATGAAGTGGTTCTCAGTGTGGCAAACTTGCTGTTAAATGCAGCCCCTCAAAAATCATGTTCTAATATGGATGGTGGAAATATGAATACCTGGAATCAAGGAGGTGAGATTTTCTTTCCTTTACATTATGTTTTGCTGGTAAAGGATGTCTTTTCTGATGAATTTACATATTTGTAAATTTAGTAAGTGAAATAGGAAATACCAAGAGCAGTACAGTAGCAATCAAACTCACATAATAATTAGCTGTAATTCTGTAGGAACTGTGCTTGAAATGCTTTGAAATGCCGTTTGGTTATGACATGATTAGGAGTTTTTAGCTTAGTCTTAGGAAGAAAAAGAATAGAGATTGCTGTTAATTTTATGAACATTCCCTTAGTTCTCACTGCTACTATCTTTCCATTTTCCTCCATTTTTTATTATTTATTCACTCTAGTTTATTGTATGTTACTATCACAGGAGATCCTCTGAGTCATCCTCTAGTCTCTCTAACTACATCCATGTAGACAATGCTTATTGCAATGAGGGTTATCTGCTGCTGTAAACAAAGCAGGGAAAATAAAAAACTGTGTCTTAGTATGGAAATTCTGACTTGAGTCCTGTAGAATGAAAACAGCTATTTTACAGATAATATACATCTAAAACATATCTCATACGTGGTATTGGGAGTACAGAGATGCTAAAGTACTGGTGGATAGTTCATAGATTCTGCTTTTAGTCATTAACTTCTGTATAAGTAAAATTTTCTTTATGTTTATAGATATACATTTTAAATAGCTGTACAATTACTTATTGCAGAAAGCCTTTCCCTGAAGGAAGTAGCAGAACACTTAAATAAAGACACTTTAAAAAGGCTAAAGAGTGAATATGGAGGCCTGCAAACACTACTGAAGAACAATCATCAAGTATTCGAAGGTAAAGAATGATTTTTCTGTCTTTTATTTTTCCGTATTTTATCTTCTCTAGATGCTCAACCAAAAAAGTTCTATCATGTTGAGAGTTTTAACTGCTTTCCATATCTCTGGGGAAAACTGAGTGTTGTTTGTGCTTATTGCTCCCAGACACTGATAGTAACTTTTTGAATGCAACTGCTAAGGAATCTATTGGCAAAGCATTGTTGTAGACCATCTGTATCTCTCTGAAAAGACAACCCTTTAGTTAAAGTGGCTAATTTATGTTATTGACTTAGAGAATTTGTATTTTTCCTTTAAAGCATCAATGATTTTGGGGCTGTCAAATGCAGAGCAAGTTCACTGAGACCTGTTCTGGCCTTACCAAGCCCCATAGCATAAACGTGGATGGAAAATGAAACTAGTTTCTGTAAGAACCTATAACTGTGAGAATCACAGAATCATAGAATGGTAGGGGTTGGAAGGGACCTTTAGAGATCATCTAGTTCAACCCCTCTGCAGAAGCAGGTTCACCTAGATCAGGTTGCATAGGAACGTGTCCAGGCGGGTCTTGAAGACCTCCAAGGAAGGAGACTCCACAACCCTTCTGGGCAGCCTATGCCAGGGCTCCCTCACCTGAACGGTGAAATAGTTTTTGCTTATATTTAAATGGAACTTTTTGTGTTCCAGCTTCATCCCGTTACCCCTTGTCCTGTTGCTAGCTACTATAGAAAAAAGGACTTCCCCAACGTCCCGACACCCACCATTTAGACTTGATGTGTTTTTTCTAGCCTGGGATAGTGTGGCAGAAAGAACTCCATAGCAAGTTTCTGTGGTTGGCTGACTTTGCTCATAGCTGGTTTTGGGTTTGTTTATTTTTACTGTTGTAATGTGTTAGTGGTGTATTTGGTTTTGTCTTGTGGTATGTTGTGTTCAGATTTTTTTTTTTGTCAGTGTGGAGTTTTGCAAAAGTAAGATCTAGCTTTGCAGTAATACAAAGATCTTCAAGGTTGTTTTTTTTTTGTATTAAGGCTGCTCTAAATTTGGAGGTATGTTAACTTCGTATGTCCCAACAGTTCTACATCATCTGTAAAATGTTGACCAACTAATCCACAGCAGATGATCTTGAATATGCAATCTAGTTCCTTCCAGGAGTTAACTTGGGCAAGTGTAACATCCACTAAGGATTTCTTTACACTTGGCAGTTCTAAAATGTTAAGCCATATTGAAATACTTTTCAGTTATCATCCATTGAAAAGAGTTGGTCATGCTGCATTCATTATGTGCCTGAATTAATTCCCTGGCATTAGAGATTCCTCTTACATGGAATGAGCATTTTAAATTGTCATAGATGCTGTCTGCACACTACCTCTGAAAAAGACTAGGATTAAGGCCAGATCTTTCTCAACAATTGACATCAAATGGAAACTCCCTGGGGCTTCAGTAGAGACCATTTGATTGTTTCGTTCAGTAGCATGTCACTGTAACAAGGGGCTTTTGTCAGTGAGTGGTCTGGAAGGACATTGCTCATACCAAAGAGAGGAACATGGCTATAGCTCTTTTTATCATCTTTAATAAAGTGTTTTCCTTTTAAAGACATGGAAAACAGATGGATAAACACACTCACACACGAGAAGTGGTTTGGAGTAAGTGCGCTGTGGCAGTTTCTTTTGATCAGGAGTCTTGTCCAGTACAAGACTGATTTTCTAGAAGAAAAAAATATGCTTCATCTTAAGTAGCACTACATCTGCTCATTTTTCTTCATCTTTCGAGAGAGATTTTAAAGCTCTGCCGAGCACACTTCTGGATTGATTTTGTATAGGTTTTGATCTGTTTGTGTATCACAAGGAAACCTGGAGGGATGGATTAATCCAGGCTTGAATGTGTGATATTAAGCTTTCACTGCACTTGTTACCTTTTGAATAGCAATTACCAGAATGCAGAATGATATCAGTTAATCGCGCCAAGCTGCAAGTGTGTGATACACAAAGTAGGATTGAAGCAGAATATGAAAGTAAAGTATGTCAACTTAGAAGGGGCAGATAGTTCCCTCCTCATTTTCACTGTTATTTTTCATCTACATTTTTTCTTTCTCTCTTACTAACTTTCTTTTACTTTGTTTCCTTTACACGTTTAAAGACTTGTAATAGGTTCACAAGTCTGTGCGTGAAGTCTGTGGTCCTAACACAGCAAATGAGTTTAAAAAACGCAGAGTGCTGAATCTTTATTAACAAGTGATAATTCACTCTTGATTCATGTGAAGAGTGAGAATTGTCATCTCTTTGATATAGTCAGTGAACCATTGTCTTTGCAAGAGCATTTCTGTGTATTGAAAGTAGTACAAGAATTTTAGAATGATAGAATGGTAGGGGTTGGAAGGGACCTTTAGGGGTCATCTGGTCCAAACCCCCTGCAGAAGCAGGTCAACCTAGATCAGGTCACACAAGGACATGTCCACACGGGTCTTGAAGACTGCCAACGAAGGAGACTCCACACCCACTCAGGGCAGCCTGTGCCAGGGCTCTGTCACCTGAACAGTGAAATAGTTTTTTCTTATATTTAAATGGAACTTTTTATTTTCCAGCTTCATCCAATTACCCCTTGTCCTGTTGCTAGCTACAAGAGAAAAAAGGGATGTCCTCCTGACACCCACCATTTACATATTTGTAAATGTTAATAAGATCCTCCCTCAGTCTCCTATTTTCCCTCCTCAGTCTCCTCTCTTAGTAGATCTCTGCTGGTAATCACATTTTATATGTGGAGTCATAAAGTTTTGAACATGGGAAGGATTACAGTTGTTGATGTTGTTGAAACTTCTTAGTCAGGACTTGCAATCTGAATTTGGAGGATTTTAGTCTAAATTATCCTAAATGCTACATTTATAACAAACAAACATCTGCAAAGAGGATACAAAGGTGCCTCGAACTATTCAGCATTACAGTAAAACATGTCACAAGGAAATCAATCAATCAATCCTTCAGACTGTGTCTGTATTATCTTGGTTTGCTGCGCACACATCTCTATTTTTGTACAAATGGCACATTTGGTTTTGCCTGAGTGATCCATCTATAGAATATATATTTTATTCACAAAATGTCACTGTGCATTTTTTCCAGTGTAATTCCCATGGCTGTCTATTAACAGCTGCATTTTTGTTTGTTTTGAAATTTTAGTTCTAAATGGGAGAGTTCATATTCGTGACTGGAGAAAAGAGAAACCATCAAGGAAAACCAAGCCCGAAGTGAAACGCCGTCTTTCAACTGAAGCATTTAAAACACGTCTCTGTTGGTTTTTCATTCATCATCCTGATGGTTGTTCTTTGCCTTCTGAGTCTTGCCCCTATGCTCATGGGACTGGGGAGTTAAGACAGTGTCAGGTTACTAAAAAGAAAAAACATATACAGTAATAAAATGCTTCCACTTATGTTTAAGGTTGTGTACATAACTGAATCTACAATTGACTTTGAGACTGCCTGGACCATGAAGATCTGTATAATATGGAGGGGTTTTTCCGATTCCTGTGCATCAATTTTCCAGTTTGTTTACATGTTCTCCTGTATTTATTTTTTTAATTAACACGGAAAGATGTATTTTCCTGAGTTAGTTTACCTGTGGAGCCCCTTGACTTGCAGGGAGTCAACAGTAAATTGGAAAAAGGTGGATTGTATTTTTTTCATAGAATCATAGAATGGTTTGGGTTGGAAGGGATCTTAAAGATTATCTAGTCCCACCTCTCTTGCCAAGGACAGGGACACCTTCCTCTAGACAAGGTTGCTCAAAGCCCCATCCAGTCTACCCTTAAACACTTCCAGGAATGGGACAGCCACAACTTCTCTGGGCAACCAGTTCCAGTATTTCACCACCCTCACTGCAAAGAACTTCCATAAATCTAATCTAAATCTACCCTCTTTCAGTTTGAAGCCATTGCCTCTTGTCCTATCAGTACATGCCCTTGTAAAAAGTCCCTTTCCAACTTTCTCCCTTTAGCGAAAGGTTGTTATGAAGTCTTCTTGGAGCCTTCTCCAGGCTGAACAACCCCAACTCCCTTAAGCTGCCTCCAACCCTCTGATCATCTTTATGGCATCCTCTGGACCCTCTCCAACAGCTCCACTTCCTTTGGATGCTGGAGGCCCCAGAGCTGGGTGCAGTGCTGCAGAATCGATCTCACAAGAGCAGAGTAGAGGGGGAAAATCCCTTCCCTTGACCTACTGGCCATGGTGTTTTTGATACAGGTCAGGATACAATTGGCTTTCTGGGCTGGAAGTGCATATTGCTGGCTCATATTCAGTTTTGCATCCACCAGTACCTCCAATCCTTTTCTACCAGGCACTTCTCTATCCACTCATTGCTCAGCCTCTAGTTGTCCTTGGGATTGCCGCAACCCATGTACGGAACCTTGCACTTGGCCTTGTTGAACTCAAGAGTTTTGCACATGCCAACCTCTCAAGCCTCTCAAGGTCCCTCTGGATACATCTTCTCCAGCATATCAACTGTACCACACATCTTGGTGTTGTCTGCAGGCTTGCTGAGGTTGCCCTCAGACCCACTGTTAGACACTACTACTGCTGCTACCGACCCCTGAGGAGCACCCCTCAGAAGAACATGCTTTGGAACAACACAGATCTTTGGTTTGGTTGGTTTGTTTTTTTCTCTTCTTTGTAATAAATGAGGAATGGAACACCTGTTTGGCTCATTGATGTGACAAATATGCACATAAGACTAATGAATTAGTTTTAAAGCAACCTTTTTTCTGTCATTTGTGCAATGCTGTGATAACTAGCATAGCATCCTCTATTACTGTAGTATACTGCCTCCTCCGTTTCAGAATTCAGCAGCATGCAGAGCTGTCACAGTTGCATGATGGCTGTTCCCCTTCCTGTTCAGCATCACTGCAAGTGGTAAGGCAGCCAGCCAATCTCCTGTAATTACAGAAACTTCCCTGTTGTTTGAAGAAGTGGTAAGAGATCTTTTTTGCATCCAAATGCCAGCCTTATAAAATTCTGCATTTAAATGTGAAGGTAACTACTGAAGGCATAAAATAGGTCTACTTCATCTAAATTCTGTATCTGGCTGCATTCTCTGTGATCCACAAAGTGTTAAAGCATAAATTCTCAATCATTCAGGTGACACTTTCATTTTACTCCCTAGTTTATTGGCGTTGCCACCCATTAGTTAATTTGGTTTTGTTTTAAGCATATTTTATAGAGAGAACATGCTCACTGTTGTAGATGCCTCACAAGAATGAGAATGTAAAGAGAAGTTAGGTGTCAGATTGCAATCGAAAGTGCTGGGATTTAAAGGTCTTGTATTTCCATCTGTAGATGACCCACAGTGTCATTTAGTCTATGGAAATATTCTAGATTAAATAAGAACAAAAAACCCCTTCTGTTTACATTCTCCCTTAAACCTCAGTAAAGGACTGAAACTTAGTTTTTTTGTCACGTCCCTAAAACAGTAAAAATAGCACAAGGTAGCATTTGAACTTTTGGCTTATCTAAATATAGCTTCAGAACAGACTGTTTTCTGACACATTTCAAGCGAAGGAAATTTTCTGTGTATGTATCGTTTGGATTGTCTGTTTATGGTACTATTGTCACCACTTCATTTTATAAATTATTAGCCCAGATTTAGAGAAATTCCTAGAGGAAGCCCTACAGCTTGGCTGACGGCAAGTATAGGCCTCTACTTTGTAAGAACATTTGACTGCTTTGTATGAGTTTTGGTGGATGTTTGTTCAGATTTAATGTTTTAAATTATTAAGTCTCTGGTGTTGTTAGCATGCTTTTATGAGCTGGAATCTAGCTTTAGATATATAAAGCAGCAACAGTGAGCAATCAATAGCTTTGCTTAGGGCATCATAATGGCAAATATCTCAGAATCAACAGAGGTGAAATACAAAATCTGTAACGGTCCTACCAAATGACAGCTAAAACAAATATTGAGACAGGTGTCCACTAAAGTGTTTTTGGCAGCAGTGGCTGGCAGACATTATGATTTGTTATTGCTGGTCACTTCTGTTTTTATAATTGAAAGAATATTTTCATTTAAAAAATTGCAATGGGGAATTCACCCAGAGTGTAACACTGACATGTTATCACAAAGAATTCCTTTCACAGTCAGTTTTTTTCTGCTGTTGCATCATGCTGGATCTCTGAAGAATATCATAAGGTTTTCCTCCAGGATGCTGGTACCTTTCCGTTGCAGCAGCACTATGTATATGGCAATGATTTACAAGGGCAAGTGCAGAGTCCTGTACCTGGGGAGGAACAACCCCACGCACCAGACAGGCTGGGGATTGATCTGCTGGAGAGCAGCTCTGCAGAGAGAGACCTAGGAGTCCTGGTTGATAATAAACTGACCATGAGCCAGCAATGNGTAGATGTCAAGAGGATGAGGCAAGGCTTTTTTCTGTAGTGCCCTGTGACAGGACAAGAGGTAACGGACAAAAGCTGGAACACAGAAGGTTCCACTTAAGGAAAAACTTTCAGGTGAAAGAGCTCTGGCACAGGCTATGCAGGGAGGGTGTGGGGCCTCCATCTCTGGAGCTTTTCGCAACCTAGCTGGATGTGTTCCTGAGTGACCTAGGTGAACCTGCTTCTGCAGGGTGCTTGGAGTGGATGATCTCTAAAGATCCCTTCCAACCCCTACTATTCTCTGATTCCATCACTGGGCTTTGCATGTTGTGGATAGCTTTTAATGAACACTTATTTGAACCTGCTGAGTTTTGTTTGTGTTGTAGCCCAGTGTTTACATTTATAAGGTAGACATACATAAACACTGTAATGCTGATTTGCCTCCTTCTTAGAAGCTCTGCTTTAAGCCAGTCCTTATTTGGTCCTGCTACAATAATGACAGATGAAATCTTCTTTAGCAATTCCAACCCAACTCCTCTCTTCCTGCTACAATTTTATTATATGTTTCTATATTTTTAGTGACTCTAAATAGGTAAGTGTAGCTTGGGATTTCTCCACGGCAGGATCATCATGGCATGTTTTTGTTTTAGAGATTGGTGGATCCATCTGCATTGATTTCCTCATAAAGCAGTCTGTGCTTTCCATGAATCTGTGTATCTAGCCCTTCCCAGGTATGCAGCGCTGTGAAGCTCGAGGGGCAGCTGAGTGCACCTTGCCAGGCTGTGGAAACACCCATCTTCAAGCTGCCAGTCAGTCTTCTTGTCTGACAGCTAGCCAAACACTGTTTACACAATCAGAACAGTCTTCTGGAAAGCCTGTCCTGAATTTTGAATACATCACTAATTGCTTCACTGTAGTGGCAGTAAGGAAACCATGCTCACCACTAATTGATACTGTGAGTGGGGTGTACAGAGATACAAGAGCTGAGAAATGAGAGTCTTTTTGGTTTTGATTGTAGGCTTCATGTTTGTAGGTTTTAATCCAGTGAATAAACATAGAAATAAGAGAAGTTTGTTTGCCCTTTCCATGGGTTCAAAATCTGGAGAGAACAGAGTTTTCAAGTTGCCTGTCTTTTGACAGTACATCGTACTATTTTTGTTTTCTTTGAACGTGTATCTTTCCCAAGAGCAATGTTTTTACTCTGCAGCAACACAGGATCTTTGCTGGCCTTTGGTGCATCATGAGGAAATCTATCCACTGCAAGCATTGCTGTCTTTATCTCTATTATATTGTAAAACAGTATAAATATCATTATTTTGGTCTTTTTCATCTTCTGTTTTGTTTAATGTTTGGTTTGTCAGATTGTTTCAGAGACTTTAAATCCCACAGTGAAAATATCACCTTTTAGCAATGATCTGATAATACTGTGAACATAAATATTGAGTTTAGCTCAGCAGTCATATTCTTTTTTGTATTTGGAATCTAAGCAGATTCGGAAGGCTTTCAAGAGTAGTTTTTTCAAAAGCTTTACCGATCAGGTATTTTTACCCATTCTTTCAATGCTGTTTTACTGGCATGGCTTATCATAGGAGCTGATCTCACTTTTAATAGTAAAAAATGCAGAGAATCTTCATTAACAGCCTGTGGAAGTCTCTCGGTGTGAGGACACAATCACTTGAGTCGCCTGTTTTCTTATTATATATTGGTGCTATGCTGTTTTCCAGCATGGCCAGCAGGTGGGGAAAGTGAAAAAGCTGCAGAGAGGCAACTCCAGCAGCAACTGCATTTCTAATCCAGCGTCCTGAGGCTGCTTACTCGGTGCTGGTGAAGTTGGACTGATGCATGTGTTACATTTCGTTAGATGTTGTAGACAATTGATTCTTCCCTTATTCTTCCTGAGTATTTCTGTATTTTTCCGTTGGAAAGATAAGCTGCATTTACTTCTCCTTAGGATCTTCTTTCTGTAGAACTAAGTGAAGTAACTGAATGCACTGCAAGTAAGTGCTGTTATTTTGATAACTGCCGTGACTCGATGGCAGATACTAGATTATTTCAAGTAATTTGTGGCAAGTTGTAATGCAAATTATTATTAAGAAGCTGAATATTTAAGTAATGTTGCACCTCTTGGTTTGTTTGGTTTTTTTTTTCCCCTCTGAAACTTGGCTTTCTTTTTTAAAACTGCCTGTAATGTTCTAAGTCTTGCAGTGGATGGGAAAAGAAGGGTAGTCTTTTCCAAGTCTTCTCTTCTAGTGAGCTAGAAGGCCCTGGATTGTCCTGATACATCCTGAAAAAGAGAGAGAAATGTCACAGTCTTTCCTTTTCAAAAACTTCTTGGAATCTCTGTACCTGTGGTGACCAAAACAACAAACAAGGAAAATGCTGCACAGTGGTACAAATTAGTGCTCCCAGGAGTTCTTCTGTGGAGAAAGTGTCTCTATGGTACAGTTAAGTGCCTTCATGAACTGTCATCTCTTTGCTTGCTCAGTCAACTTTTGGAGGTAAACTAACCACTGCAATTGAAAAAGATGTTTAAAGATATTTGTGAACTTCATGCCCTCAAAAAAGTAGTCTAAAACTAAATGAGTAACTAACTGCTAAACTCCAAGTGTCTCAGTAAGAATCATAGACGTGGCAGTTTGCTTGCAGATGTTTATGAAGAAAAGATCATCAGCAAGATGCTGACTGAACACAGCCAAAATTACCTTGTTAAAATGTGCCTCAGACATGAATTACTGGTAGCTCAACTTACTGTGTAAGGGAGCTTGTCATCTTTCCTGCTCATTGCCACCAGATATTTAACATCAATTTGCAGCTGACACAGAGCTTGCAAAGTTGATTTGCATGTTGTCTCAGGAAGCATTCCCTCTGTTTAAACACTGATGCTTTCCTCAGAAAATATTTACTTTTTTGGATTTATATAGTCACTTCAGTTTGTGCTACTGTGATTGGTTTCTTTGATGGTACTGTGTCACGTTGCTGCTAAGGCTTTGCAAAGGGTCATAAAGATATTAGGAAGCGATAATGTGATGATGAGAGTAAAAGAAAATGGGTGATGCTCATGTTGACTATCATAAAAACAGCTAAGCAAGCAGTAGCAGTCCCTCTTGGGGACAACTGGAGTAGGAACTTCCATGGACAGCAATTCAGCAAAAAAGTGACTTCTGAGTAGAGAGAATCTAATATTACGAAGAAATACTTTAAGCCAATATAAATGGCACTTGATGGTTGTGAGAGAAAGTTCCAGTGCTGATCTATCACATAACTCTCAACTTGGAGTCAGGTCCATGGAGTCATACTTCAGTGCATCATGGTTAGAGTCTGTCCCTTGGTCATCACTTTGAGTGCAGGGCAGAGGTATCTCTGCAGCTGGGCTGGTAGCACCGCACCTCACTCATTTACAACCAGAGCCTGCTGTTGCAGAAAAAAGGAGCAATCACCTTTATTCTTCTATGGATCCAGAAGAGGACCTTTTATTAAGACTCTTCAAAGGCAATGAGGTAATTTCTGTTAACTTCTTTGAGATCAAGCCTTGATGCAGGTTTGGGTTCCTTTGAACACCTTTGCTGCCATTACTCATCTATCACAGCACTCCACCTCTGCACTTCAGTAGATTATGGGCTTAATTTTGTAAAATCCAGACGTACTTGGTAATTTTGTCAACAGGCAATCAGCTTTGGCTGGAAATACTATTTTTGAATGTGTACACTTAATGAGAAATGGCTTTTTGTATGTGTTTCCTCCACAAATGATGACTGGCAATGTTTAATCAGTGATGGAACAGAATCTGTCAGCTTCACATTTTGATGAATAGGGGACTGATGTTTCTGATGAAAAAAAAACAAGTTATACCTCAGCTAGTACTTTCTTCTGTGGATTGCTGTTAAACCTTCTGTAGAGTCAGGTTAAGTTTACTGCTCTTTGCACAGGAACTAATTTCTGCCAAGCATTGGCATGTTTTACAGATAGCAATGTCTACATCTATGGAGAGTATAACAAGAAATCAGCCATATGCTTGGCAGAGAAACCTATAGGTTGCATTTCCTCCTCCAAGTGGGTGTTGAAGAGAAAGGAAGATAAGGTAGATTCCAGTAGGTGGACACCACCAAAGGTTTTTAAAGAGGGTGAAAAGCAGGATTGCTTTTGTATTCCTTGGATCTTTCTGAAAAAAGGTAATCACTGCCTAGATTGTAGTGTATGTCCCCTGGAGTAGTTCTGGTTGCTGGCTGGATGACATTGAAAATAGACTGCACTTCTTCTTACTGAATATGTCAACCATTTCATCATTTCCCCCTAACAAGTGGAAAGTGTGCAGGCAGAGATGGGATCTGCATGCGCTTACTTCTTTTAAAGACTTTCTTTAGTAAAAGTCAAGCAGCTTTGAACAATTCTCCTTTGAGTCATTAACTGTCAAGAGCAAATGTAGATGGGAGGCATAAAATTGTTTCTTTCAGAAGAGTATAGCTGTAATATCGTCTTACTCCATATGGAAACATCCTTCATATGAATCCAGGTTTATACATAAGCAAGCACTGACATATTAGATGACATATTTAAAAGAAGACAGGGAAATATATGAAGAACAATTCAAATACCTAAGTGTGAAGTGTCACTTGAGATACCATTGCCTCATCTCATCTCTTAGTATCTCACTAAGTCTGCAGCTTCTGACCCAAGGAAGCATAGGGCCTTCATTAAGTCCTTTATCATATCTTATAACCTGTCCTAGGATGTCTCAAATTGCACAAGATACTTATGCTTAGACTAATGAATTAGGACCATGTAAATGAAAATAACATGGTATGTTCTTAGCCGATTGAAATGCAACCTCTAGAGACACATTGTGCTTGAAGGCTGCATTGATAATCCTTGTGCACAAGGTGTTAGGTTTTAGAATCATAATCTGTAATCTTACTGGAATAAAGGTTATGCCTATTACTTTTCCAGACTATGCCACATGGAAAAACACTGTGACTATTTGGAGTGGATAGTGGCAAATGAGTGCTTAAAATAGTAAAGGCAAGGGGGTTTAATGTGAGTTTTGACAACTATATTAATAACAAGAACAGATAAAGGTAGAGAGAAGCAAAAATGAATGAATGACTTCAGTTAGATATGCACTTTTTCACGGGATGCTTAAAGTTGCTGTGTGTGTGAATATTTCAGGTCAGAAGCAGGATTAATACATGTTCAGTATTAAAACATTATGTTGGTAGATTTGTAATACACAATACAGTGGTGTGTATATTAAGGAAGAGAAAACGAAATCTGAAAAACTTTGATTTTGAGCTCTAGTACAGTGGGTCCCAAGGTGGCTGTATAGCCAGCAGTATGCAAGTGTAGTGCTACTTGTTACATTCCTTGAATGAAATTATTTTGATGCAGAATTGAGTTTGTAGCTAGAAAGGACAGTCCTTGACTGGCAGGAGGCAGTTCCTGGAGGAAGAATGAAAGGGAAAGAGACAATTATTGTTTGAAGTTATCTTGATTAATTGCATAAGTGATTTGAAATCAGTGAGATGAAATCCAGTAAATTCAAGTGCTGAATACATGGGGAGAGATGCGAGTTTGTAGGCAGGGAGGAAGTATTATTAATACAACATGGGGAGATACTGACAGGGTGATGATATTATAATGGATCACAAACTGAATAGGGACCAATGACATTTTCTGCAAAAGAGAGAGAAATCTGATTCTGGTAATAGTGAATGGGAAGATGATGCATAGGAAGTAGGAGGTGAAACTGCAGGTGAAGTAAAGGTCTTGTTCTGTGCACTGTGACTTAAGAAAGACGTGTGGTGGATGTCAGGAGCTTGGGGCATCACTTTTTTGTGTTGTATCTAGTGACAGGAAAAGAGGTAATGAAATGTCGTGGTTTAGGCCCATCAGGGAACAAAAGACCACGATTAGCCTCAAGTACCAAAGACTTAAGGATTGCTAAAGGGCAGGGAGAGCTTAATTGCCGCTTAAGGTGCAGGACAAAACAGACCAGGCTACTCGGCTTGGGGAAGAAAACAGAAAATAATTTAATACCAACTAAAGCATAAAAC
>WBNH01003609.1:0-15349 GCA_013401255.1 Urocolius indicus | reverse complement strand
AAAAAACTTTTACCGGGTCTTCACTGCAACCCGCTCCCCCTGTTACCAAGCAAAAGCAACTGCTTGCTAAACCATGACATGAAAATAAGCTGGAACACAAAAAGTTTCATTTAAATATAAGGGAAAACTATTCTACTGTTCAGATGAGGGAGCCCTGGCACAGGCTGCCCAGGGAGGATGTGGAGTCTCCTTCCTTGGAGGTTTTCAAAACACACCTGGATGTGTTCCTGTGTGACCTGATGTAGGTGGACCTGTTTGAGCAGGGGGCTTGGACTAGATGATCTCTACAGATCCCTTCCAACTCCTACCATTCTATGATTCTATGATATATATATTAAAAGAAGGCTGCAGGAAATCAGTAAAAATTACTAGCTATTGAAAGATCAAAAGGCATGATCTTCAAGTTTCATAAATCACTTCAGACTCACTACCTCTCAAAGAACTAAGCTGATTCACACCAGCCGAGGAGCTGATTAAAAGAGTTGGGTTTTAAATTTTCTTTCTAATTTTCTTTCTAACCTTAACAATGGCAATTTACATTAAATTCTCAGTGCCATCAAGTTTTCCCCAAGGCTTACAGGAAAGAATTATTTTAATGTCATAATTTAACTCTCTCTCTTTTCTTTCATTTTTATTTTAAACTGAGCTATAGCTTTTTTTTTTTTCAGTTTCTATTTTAACATTATTTAAAAATTAACATAGTTAACGTGGAAAAAAGGGTGTACTTTTTAAATACAAGGCACAATTAACCTCTGAACCCTACTGTCTCTTGATATCATTGCTGCCAGAAGCTTAATAGGATCAAAAAAGGGTAATAGATAATGAGAAAGTCTCCTGACATATTAGAGGAGATTAAAATGAAAATGACTGTTAGGAAAAAAAAGACAAAAGCTACATGCTTCAGGACATGAGGCAGCCTTTATACATCTAAATGGAGGAAGCTGCTTTCTCAAAGAGCATGTTGTCCTATAGTTGCCCTCAGTGGACTTGTCTGTCTTTGAAACATCTTCTTTTGCCCCTTGATGGATGGAGGATACTGAAGCAGATGGACACAGCTCTCAATTAGTCCAGCAATCATAGTTTTTCCTAATTTGACTTCTGTGCAAAATTCAGTGTTCCTGCAACTAACCTCCTACTGAAGTCTAAAGGTTACTTGAAAGGGCTACCTAAAAGAAAATAGCAAAAGCAACCATTTTTTTTTGTCTGTGTATTCATGTCTGTCTGCATATTCATGTAATATCCTCACCATCACATTGTTTCAACATTTGTTGTGTTCCTGTGTGTTTAGTTTTTATCAGTGGGATGAAGAAAGGTTTCTTCAAGGGCTGATCCACGAAAATGTGGATAGCGATTAAACAAAAGCAACAAAGGAAGAATGTAAAAGCATTTCTTGCATACTTAGGGACAAAATTATAAGTGACAAAGGCCAGATGCAGCTAAAACTAGCTACAAAAGGAAGTTTAGAAAAAACTGTTGGTGAACAAGAACCTCATGACAGACAATAGGGAGAAAACTCAAAATCTCCAGACCTTTTGTTTTCTCCTCACTGTTGATAGGCAAGCTTACTCCCAGACTTCTGTACATACTGCTGCAGTCGGGGAAGCAGATGGCAACCAAGAGGCAGAAACGACAGGTTAGAGACTACTCGGGAAGGCTGATTTCTTAAAATCTGTGGGGCTGGTTGGGATTCACCTGAGAGTGCTGGCGTGATGACAAGGCTACTGTCTGTCGTTTATCAAAATTCATGACAGTCAGGGAAGCAAGACTGGGTCCTGCTGGGCTGTGTTCAGAATGGATGGTTTTCTCAGCAAGGTTTTGCACTAGGCTGCTCCTGCAGATCCTCAACTGAGCTGATTTAATACCATGATTAATTTTTTGTGGTTCTTTTCTTCCCCCAAGCCTACGTGTTGCTCTTTGGATTTGTTGGTGACTCATTTCTAATAGCCTAACGCTGTTGGAGCTGTATTCTTGTGACAATATATGTGAGTTTTGGTTGATGTCTCCTAACATTGAATAGTTCTAACACATGTTATCTTTTGAAGGAAGAGGTTGGATTTTCACCCTTGCTGGTTCTTTTTAGTGATCTGCTTTAAACCTTTCCTTAGAATTAAGAGATTACAGTAAGAGTTGAATAACCTAAAATGGGATGCTGAGAGGAGTTTTTACCCCTGTGCTTTTTTACATGCAAGTTAAACATTATATGTGGGGTGTTTCTGATGTAATCTGGACCTTATGGAAGCAAGAAACTGTTAACTGAGTTGAATATTTCATTGAATTAACAGATCCTATGCATATTTAATAACTTTTTATAGCTTCTTTCACACTTTCTTCATAGAATTATAGAATGGTAGGGGTTGAAAGGGACCTTTAGAGATCATCCAGTCCAACCCCCCTGCAGAAGCAGGTTCACCTAACTTACTTCACCTACTTAACTGGGAAGCCTTTTCAAAGCCACTTGAACAGCATCACAAGGTCATCTTGTGATTATTAAAGTAACTATTAAAGAAGTTTATGCTTCTTCTAGGTTGTGTGAAAATCATGTCTGGCTAAACCCTGATTTTAGGAATTGCATGTCTTCCTGTGACACTGATCCAAAACAATATGACTACAGTGATTTCTGTTAATAAAGGATCTTTCCTACTATGTCTGTTTCTGGCACATACAGACTAGAGGCTATGTGTCCTTTATTGTGTGGTTTGACTGTTGTCTTTGCTTACTGCTCTTTGCAAATAAATGCCCCAAACCAGAGAAAAGAATGGACTGAGTTGAAGAAAGAAAAACTTTTGGCTTCAATTTTCAATGTTCCTTTAAATAATGGAAAACTGTAAATGCCAGAGCTTTTCATTTTGCAGTCCATAGCTCAATGGCAAAAGTCTTTGGATGGCATGAGCTTCAAGCTGGATCTCTGTTACCTTTGATTGCTTGTTCATTAAGCTATAACAGATTGAAAGAACTAAGGTCTGTAAAAGGTCTGTGACTTTCTTCCAAAGATGTACTCTGTTTTGATTGGAAGGACTTGGTGCTTAATCAGTGTTGCAGTTGAAACTTAGTCTTCTTTCGCATTTGAATTTGTTCAGCTTGATCTGTCTATCACTACTTCTTGGTCTGCCTCTGCTTGATTAAAAATCCTACTCTGACTCAGCATCTTTGTAGGTCTCTTCTTCCAAAAGTAGACAATGTAAGCTTTTAACTCTTTCACCTTTTTGTCTTATCAGTTCTGTGTCAGGATTTTCCAAATGTGAACATCAGAATTGGAAGGGTCAAATCTTATTTCTCCCAGGTTCATATACTGAAGAAACATATTGGGCTTTCTCATGTCCTCATAGGACTCGGAGACTAATGACAAAATCATTCCATTTCTTCTTTGTTTCTCACTTTTAACTCTAGGTTCATTTTAAATCACTACTTTTCCAATTCACCCTTCATCCTGTAGGTATGATTTGCACTTTTCTTTCTAGATATGTAATGTAAATGTTATTAAAATATTTTGTGGGCTTAATTGTTTCATATGCTGAATTACTTCATATCATTCTATATAACTGTTCCATCTTTGCTCTTTATCATTCCGCCTGTTTTTTGTCAGCTGTAATTGTTTTAAGACTGCATTAGCCTTATTTCAAAATTACTTATAAGAATGTTATATCCTCTGAAGTCCAGTGCCAATCCAGAGGAATGATATTAAAATTACTTGGGTTCCATGGTGATTTTGCATTTGTGACTATTTCTAGAGATCCGTGGGCCACTTTTTAAATCACTCAATGTGAATATTGATAATGTATAGTGTTAATTTTTAGGTCAAATTATCATATGCTTACACATCAGTCAAATGCTTTGTAAGAGTTTAAATATATCCTCATAGATATCTTTTTAAAAAAAAAAAAAAAAAAGAAAATACTGACCTTATCAAACAATAAGGTCTGGTCAGTAAGATCTGCTTTCTGTAAAATCCTCATAACTGAGAGGAATTATATTCCAGCACTTATTTTTTAATTGATAAACTGATACAGGATTTCATTGAGAATTTGCCCATGTTAGATTAATGGTCTGTAGCCATGCTGACTGTTTCATTTCTCTTTCATCAAGGTATGTGCAACAATTAGCAGTCTTCTAACTTATTAAAAATATACAGCAGAGACAGATGTCTCCACAGGTAGCTGTAACATGTCATTGACATGTAAGAAATTTTTTTAACACATCATCAAAATATTTATAGTTTAAAAAGGCTAATCTGAAGACCTTTTTTTGCCATAGGAGAACTTTTTTTATTTTAATAGTATTTTCAATAGAAGAAAAAAAATCAAGTACCATCAGTTAATAATTAAGGTGTTGCTTATTAGCAGTTTAACCAAAGCATCTCCTCCTCTAAATGAAATCCTTTGTCTTATGTAAATAAAGAATGTTTTAAAAAGTTTAGAGCAAATCATTGGTAAAAGGAAAATGACAAAACATGGAACAGGAGGATGATATAATTATCAGTTTTATTTGTATTTTCATGCCCCTTTGAAGTCAAATCAACCTGCATATAATTGAAATTCAGAGCATTCGTCCTTGATTCAAGGATAGATTGAGCATCTGGTAAGAGGGGCAACCTCAGTCTTTATATTGGCAGAAAATGAAACTGAATCTACTTTAACCAGAAAGGGGCAGTGAAAATCAACAGCTCATGACTGAGAACTAGAGACAGCAGGGAGAAAGTCAAATATGAGCCCTTCTGGGGCACCATCAGAGGCGGGTGAGAGGCAGACTGGAACTGAAGGGGAATAAGCAGTCCCCAGAGACGAATAGATTCAAGCTGCAGCTGTCACACGTGGAGAAGGAATTATCTAAGACGAGGGATTTGGTGCCTTACCAAGGAAAAACAAGCACCAAAGGGAAATTCTTAAAATAAAATACAAGAAAAGACAGAGAAACATCGTGGTGGAAGCATATGTTGGCAAAGTGAATCCAGAGCTCTTGCAGATCTGGGAAGGGAAAATGAAACTAGGGATAAAGTATGAAACCACAGGCTTCATTTGATGTTAACACAAATTTAATCTAGTTAAAACTCTTGATGGAGGCTTCCCAGCAGGAAGAGGACCAGTCACAAGCAGGTCACCAGTGTGCACCAGCACAAGAAGAAAGCTCAGATGGTGGTGGACTGTGCATTTGAATACCAGAATAGGAGCACCTGTATGAAGCTGTCATGCTGACAGAATCCATAACAGCCTGACCCTAAGAAGAACCCACAGCAGAGAAGGAGGAAAGGCAAAGTCAGTGCTATGCAATATCACTGTACATTTTACTTTATCTTCTGTGTTGCTCTATGATCTTTAGAAACAAGCAGACATAATTCTGTATGCCAATGTTTGTTTTCTCATTAGGAAATGATGCAGGACCAAAATATTTGAAGTACATTGACACTTATTTCTGTTGTAAGTTGAGAGGCTTATGAAGGGATTTGGCTGTCTAGATACTTTTAAAAATCTGTTCTTTCAGCTAAAATTTATTGAAGTGGACAAGCCTGTTGCTGTTTAACAAACTTTGAGTCGGTCCTAAGTTCATTTGCTTGGTTATCTGTTTTAGCAATTTTATCATGCAGGAATTTTTTTTTTTTAATAAAGTCAAATCCCAAAAATAATATTTTATTCAGTGCTCAAAGTAATTTGATGATAGATAACATGTTTCAGAACTGACATATACCTGCTCCTCTGTCAAAGAGAAGACTCTGTCAACTCCACACAGTTGCTAGGACAACAGGAGGGAACTTACGAATCCTTCTCCTCGAGGAGCAGCACTTTTCTTGCTGTTGCATTAATTACGTTACTCCACGTTATCGCAGTTCAGGAGAAAAGTGACAATTAAGCTATGACACTTCTCTGGAGAATTGCCATTTTATTTAGAAACAGAGTGAAGTTGGGGGTGCCTAATCAAAATGAAATGGAAAATCTTTTCACACTGTGCTATCAACTATACTTTAGATAAAGAGATTTTTTTTTCCATCCATTGCTAATTTAGGAATTAAGGTAGCTTTTGCTTCAGAATTGATCGAAGAACGTTAGGCAACCAGAGTTTGGATTTAAACAGAGCACAAGAGTCAGCAGTAAAGAGTTACTTAAATTGTTTGCTTGTGTAGAGAAATGTAGGATAAGACCCTACTAGCAAGGATACTTGAAAGTGTTCTTTGAACTTCTTTTTCTCCTATCGTAAATTATCACTTCATCAGAACTGTGGGAAATTCTTCAAGAACAAACTTTTCTGACTTGAAAAATGTATACAACTTTTCATAACTTATTGAAATATTCTGTTTCACTTCATTTCCAAATTCAGTTTCTTGATTTATTTTACTTTTTTGCAAAAGAATTATTCATTTCACCCTAGAAATCTTTATGGTAATGTTTTGGATAGACCAAATATGACATATTCTGAATGTCTCAAAAGAGGCTTCAGATGATTACTTGGAGAAGATATGTAGATTTTCAACTTTGTCACATGTGGAAAGGAGGAAAAATTGCTAAGGGTGGGTAAACTGCCTCCTCAGACAACCTTTCCCCTCTAAGCCTATAGGCATTCCTGTGTGGGCTAAGGAGTCGTGCTGGCTGATTGCTGAACATCATCACTAAGATATGCACAGGTGGTACTCTGTAATACATTTAATTGAAGGTTATATATGCACCTGCTTACTCTCTTTCTGGAACAACATGGCAAGGAAGCAATCTTCAGAACTGTTGTAGTAGGGGGGTACCTTAATTTATTGCTGGGCTAGGCTGGGAGATAACTCTCTTTCTTCACAGGGAGCAAGGAAAGCAGGGAAAGATGTGCATTTAGATGCTTTCAGAGCTAATCTTTTAAAACTTGAAGCATTAAAGCAATTAGACTTGCTTTTGTCCTGTTTGGTCATAATTGAAAGAGCTGTGAAAATAATTAAAATTAACATTTCTTTAACCTGAAGCTGATAATCTGGTACTTAAAAAAAAAAAAGGATGTCAAGCAGAGGACATAGGGAGCCACTTTTTTTCAGAATCTTGCTCTGTTTTCTCTATACTGCTTATTAAACAGCTCTGAAGCTTTGAATGTGTTGTAAGAGCTGCTGTGGTATCACTGCTACTTTTTCCACTTTTGATCTTATTTAACTGGTGTCACATGATATTGTATGTAGAATTGCCTCAATGCTAATTGTGTAGAGGGAGAAGATTGAACGTCACAAATATTTAGAAAGGTCAAGTACACCCAAGATTCACAAAGATCAGTACAGCTTTGGGAATAGATTATAGTTTACATTTTTTTACTATTTCATTGCAAAGTGAGCCCAGTTACTATATTATGTTTACTCAGTTAAACAACAGGAAAAAAAAACCCTGGCACTTTTCAAATACACTTCTGCAACCAGAGTAGTCTGTGAAAATGGAAGTAAAATAACGTTTTTCTCTAATTTACTTTGAGACAAACCTGACTTTGTTTCCTTATGTCTTCAACTTGCATTATCAAGTCAAATGGCAACACAGATTATACATAAATAATGAACTTCATAAATCTAAAACAATATTTTGGGGCAATATATAAAGATTCATATGAACATTTGAAAGTAGTTTTCATTTGTGCTCTTAGTTTTTCCTTATCAGTTTGTGGCACAAGACTGGCCCTTCAAAGTCTGCTTCAAAAGAAGTAAGATGTGTGCTCCGCAGTTTGGCATCTGAGAATCATGGGCTTTGAAAGGAGGCACCACTGCAATAAATGACACTGGATTCACTAAATAAATGTGCTTTCAATATTTATAAAGTTTCTGGCCTTAAATTCTTTGAACATATGTGCTGGTAAATCTAATGTATTACTCCTTAGAAGCTTTGGATATTCTTAAGTCATGAAATGATTTCAACAGATGGTATGACCATGTATGACCCCAGAATGTCAGTGGATGCCAGCAAAGCTGTACTAGATTAGATTTATTCTCAATGTAAACCCACTGAAAAAGATCTTGCCAGGTAAGATCAAACAGGAACATGAGATCAATTCTGAATACCTGCAGAAGATAGCCAAATGTTGCTTCCACGTGATAGAGTGCAAGAGGAAAAATAAATAATCCCAACAATGCAAAACTGAGAGGTAAGATGGAATTTTACACTAAACATGGAGTGGCAGAGTAACAAATTTAGTTGTTATATTTCTGTAATGTTTTTCACATCAATGTTCACAAACCTCAAAATGGTGGAGAACTAATCTTCATCATATACTGTGTTACAACACCATGGTATTACTTAGTAGCTTTTACAGCTGAGGAGCTGCCATACATGTAGATGTGTTCTCCAGAGAGCAGAGCATTCTTAAGAGAAGCAATTTTCTGGCTTAAACCCGAAAACTGTTTCAAGATGCATTCATCAAGTGAAGCCATGGTACTTCTTTCAGACTGTAGCACATAAAAGTCCTCTCTGGCACATCAAGAAAAGAAATTTCGTTTCCCGATGTGAATCTTTACCATTAAACTGTTCAGTCTCTTTGACAAAAAAAAATAAAATGGAGTGGACAGTGAATTATGGGATGTCTCCAGTAGTAAGACATGAGGGTATTTAAAACTGAATTGAGAAGATAAGCCTCCTTTTTTTGTTATTTTTTTGGGACAAGAATTTTTCATTTCTGGACATCACAAAAATACCAGAAACAGGCAGACTGTTTTTCAATAGCTAAAGCAAAAAAAAAAAAAAAAACCCAAAAAAAAACCAAAACCCCAAAATTAGCAGAAAAGATGAAGAGTAAGTATGCCAAGAGGATTTTGTAACACTTAGCACCTTAATTAAAGGTACAGTTTTCAAAAATGCTCAACACACAATGTCTAGTGTGTTGTGTAATGGTAGTTTATATGTGTCTAATAACTTGCTATCACTATTGTTATTCAATTTCAGTAAAAGAATCTCCATGCACTTTGAGATATCTAAGATTTCAGGTTCATAGGGAGCAGGAAAAGACATGTACCCAAGGAGGAAGTACTGGCTTTCTGGCTAGAGCAATTTTGGGTACGTGGGTGACCTGGCTTGGTATGAACTGAAATTTGCATTGTTTAGAAAGTGGGATGACTGAGTCATCTTTCTACAGGTATTCTTTCTCAATCTTTTTTCTTGGCATTTTTCTACTTTATATTAAAAATGTACAGTTACTTTTCAATACATATTATCTTTGAGAAATTAGAAAGGAAATAATCTGATGTTCTTTTTTTTCCCCCACAAAAACCCTAAATTTGATTTGCTCTATTTTAGATATACTTGTAAGAAGGCTCATAAAAGAATGTTTAAATTTTTTGTTGTTGTTGTTTAAAAAAGCCTCACTGCTGATTAATTTTCATTCCTACTTTCATCTTATTGCTTGGACCATTCTGTAAAGGACAGGATCTACTACTCTGCCTGACTGTGCCATGCCCTCCCTTGCTCCCTGCCTTTTCCCTGTGGTAATTGCATTAGTGATGAACAAAGGCATTGAGATAAAATTCAGCTCATGATTTAGGACCAGACTAACAGAAGGAGTCCTCACAGTGTTATGAAGAACAACTTGTGAAACAAAGGCAGCTTTGTGCCCCTAGAAACAGCTCAGAGTTACCTTATTGTGTGTCTCCCCCAGAAGTAGGTGCCTCACCTTGGGAAAAATCCCTCAGCAGGCAGAATCCTAGGCAGTGCTTCTGCAAGCTCTGCTTGCATTTTTCAAGGAGAGTGATTATTGTCTGTTTACTTTTCTCTCAATCTTCAAAATCTTTCTTTTCTTTAGTCAAAGGAACATGATAAAAATTTTCCCCAGATGGCAACCTCACAGATGAGAAGGTGCTACCCATTCTCACTTTGTGATTTGTTGAAAGCTTCTTACTCTTTTGCTGCTTTAATTTCATTTTGTTGGCGTGTTCCCAGTGAACCTATATGTGCATAGTCTTTTTGTCTAAAGCAAGGTAACATCACTGGTAAATGTTCCTTCACGTGAAGGACTCATTTATTTTTCTGTTGTGATCAATAGTACTTGTTTTATCTAACAAACATATTTTTGTGTTCAGTTTCTCAAAAGGCCAACATAAAAACATCATGGTATTTGACCATTTTGTTCATGTTGCTCATCAGGATCTTTCCTTGCATCTAGGATAAATGGTAAGTTTAGTTCACATGTCTTGTCTTTTCAAGGCTTTAAGATAATGGATGTATTCCCAGATTCCTGAGATGACTTTTTCACCTGTTTGTGTGCATAACTGGACTATTGGCAGATGGTGGATATGCATCACCATGTACAGTTTGCTTATTTCTAGCAATGAAGGGGAAAAGAATTTTATCCCATTGTGCATATAACTAAGGAAGACACAGAGAAAGTGAAGAATGTTTTGCCACAGATGTTTATCTTTTGCAGGACTGAACCTCTAGATTACCTGTTACCTAGTAAAGAGGTTCTAAAGAGGTTCTAGCACAATGATGTAAAATACCCAAGGAAAGACAAGCTGACTATGCGTGTTCTAGTAAACAAGTGTGCCAGGGCCTGGGTTGTGGCTTTGATGGCGAATAACATGATATTGTTTGCATCTGCTTTTTTGCCTCCCCAGAGTGGCCCTCAATGCTGTCTAGGAGATTAGTAGTTAGAATAAGACAAAGCTGTACTAGAGAAGCCACCAATTTAGCAACATGGGAGATCATGGCAACCTTGATCTGTCTTTAAAATATATCTTATTATTATAGGTATAGCCTCAAAAACCATCTGAATTAACTTAGGCTTGATAGAGTGCAATTTAAAAGTAATTAAGATGTCCAGACAGAAACCAATAGATTCATTTTAGCTTGGCCAATGTCCTGCTTAAATTCTGATTAAGTCCTGTTTTTTCTTCTGTAAGGAAAAAAGGAAAGGCTTCTCAGAATAGCAATTAATCCTCCCAGTTGGAGAATGTCCCAGAAGTAGAGTAAACCTGTGTCCAGCTTCTTCCTGTACTGACTGATTTGAAAGAAGGATTTGAACCTATGTCTGCTTTCATTTTGGAGGAAGGATTTGAAGAGTTCTATGTCTGAAAGTTGTATTTTGGAACTATTCTACTTTGTATTAAACAATTATCCACTGAGCCCAGAGAAGGTGAGAGAATAAGAGAACAGTGAGATATGTTCCCAAGTGCTGAGCCTGAGTGGTTGGATCTGCAGCTGAGACATGATGGCTGATCATGTGTATGTATCCTGTGTGATACATAGCAATCTGAGAATAAAACTGATTTATTCTCTTTCTTCTGATGAATTATGTTTCTAAAAGATGTGAATTTGACAGCTTACAATTAGGTGATTGTGTAACTGATTGTCAACATGAATGTTTGTCTTGTCTTCAATAGAAATCAATGGGGGAAATTAAACCATTACTGAAGCTCTGTCCTTGCTGATACTGGTGGCTTGGGATTTGAACTTTACTTTGTGTGCACATTTATCTAAGTTCTCATCTAGAGAAACATATATATATATATTATTATATATAAATAATCATGGTATAGATTTTCTGACTTCACTTCAGGTCTCTACACATTAACCAACACTTAGAAGATTCTGTCTTTGATTAATTTAAACAACTTTTTTAGATGTTTAGCATGCAGAAAACAAAGAGATTGAGAGATGTGTTTTCTTTTTCTGTCATTAATTCTGTTAGACACAGAAAGACTGTAGCATAATTAACTTATTGATTTAGAGTAAATATAAATTAACCCCATAATTTCGTAGGTGAAAGCCTGGGGAATAAAAGCTTGGTAATAGTGCTAGAAAAATGTTCTGATTTTTCTTGGACACAAATTTTATAGTAAAGGAATGGGAGTGAGAAGGAGGGTTATACATCAAACACTGACATTCTCTTTCATCTAACAGGTTTCATCTTTCTAGCTTTCAACATCAAGCGCTAAAGACAGACCCTAATGATTGCGATTAAGATATGCCCTCTTACATCAGGGCTGAAAGTTGTGCCTGGTTATTTGAAGGGGAATAATAAAAACCACATAACTATATTTTACTTGGCTAGAGCTCTCCTCACATTAACCGACATACTGCAGAAAAGTTATGGGGTAATGAATCTTTACATGAAAGCTTTTAAACACAGAATGAGTGTAAATTACTGAAAATTTATGGGTCATTTATTCAACTACCATAGTGTTATTGTGGCTAGATCAAACATTTGGCTGGTGGATTAGGACTTAATTCTTTAATTTTTTTAAGAGGACAAAAGAAATCAGTAAGAAATAGTGTTCTCAAGGATGCAGTCGGCATGACTTCTATCTATTGTAGATTCTTCTGTTCAGCTATGGAAGTATCATGGGGCTAGGTTCTGAGCTTACAGAAAATCTATTTACTTTGGTGAAATAAAGAAGCAGCACTGATTACTTTTTTAAGTGTACTCAAACACCTCTTGATAATTAAAATGAGACTTATGAGGGGACTGTATCTGGAAAATTAGACCATAAAGACTAATCTCTAAGCTCTTAAACATTTAAAACTCACTCATAGATGCAGTTGGGATGGGATTCACTTGGGAAAAAATGTTCAGCTTTGTTCATTGATGATTTCCAGGATCTAAGTGTATCTTCCAAGATGTAAATCTGTGAACCTAACAGTGTTAATTAGTAGATGTTTTGGTCGGAATTTAAGAGTAACAAACAGCTTTTGTTTGCATTTCTGTTCTTCAAGGAAAGATACTGCTTTTTTCTTTTTTTGCTTCAATCTCTCAGCACTTGCCACCTTCCTTGTTAGATATGCAAGTAAAGTGATGGGAATGGCTTTGACTTAGATGTTCCTGCTCCTTCCTGCCAGGAAGAAGTTCACTGAGTCACATCCCAGATCAGGTTGAATTTGTATATCATTCATAAGAGACAGATGCATGAAGCATTACCACGATACGTATGCCTGTCTGTAGTGGTGATGAGATGGTGGAACTAGGAAAGTGATTCTTCTGGGACTCTGCATTACCCAGGTGCAGAGCATCCATGTATCTTAATAGCAGAGGTGTGATGCAAATAAAACTCAAGAGGGAATTTTTATTGCGGTTTGGCGATTCTGAGGTCACAAAAAATAAAATTATCTGTGGTACGGAACTTGAAGTCTTAAACTGTAGGGTACAGCTTGTGCCTATCCACTCTGAAACTTATCATGTACTGCACAGAGTCAACAAAGTGAACATGCTCAAGTGCATGCAGTCACATAAATCTCTGCCCTCATAGACAAAACTGTGGTCCTGCAGTCCAAGCTGAAACCATATATCTAAAATAAGGGAAAGTGCTCTTCCTGTCCTAGTTCTTTGTCTCATACACTTTAGTGAAGTTAAATATAACTCTGTAGCCAAATAAAATAAATTTTTGGAGAGCATGAATAAGGATATATGGGGAGAAAAATATTTTTATTTGTCTACACAAGTCTCATATAAACTCTTCTGAAAATTTAATTTACTTAATTATAAAAGCAAATTCAGTTGGGGCCAGGAGCTCCGAGTTTTGAAGGAAGTTCATGTCAGGACAAACCTACTTTCCAAATACTGTTGCAAACTTAATGAAAAGCTTCAACTCGATTCCCCTTCTCTAGGACCCATGCTGCCTTGACTATATGGGACCTGGTGACTGCTCTCTAACTACTCCTAGACAGTCTTTCCTAGCAGGGGAACACTTAGAAAATGTCACAAGTAGTCAAAATATTTGAAATTGCTGGCACTATTAAATGCGAGGTTTGTTAAGGGATATTAAAGAACACCAGCAAATAGCTTCTGTGCAGTATAAGACCTGACTGTATCAGAGACACAATATTTAGCACATCAAGAGATTTCAATGACTGAATGTATACTAGAAATAAACGTGCCTCTATGCAAATAATTTGTTGGTCAGGTATGAAATGGGGCTAATCTTAGGTCTGTTTGTTGTTGGAGATTAAATGGCTTTCTGTGCAGCTTTGCCTTTTCCTCCTTCCTCAGATACTAATCCAAGCTGTTTTCATGGAGTCTGCCAGAGTAGCCCTCATCTGTGTGCTTGTAAAAGCCTTTTTGTGCAACTTTTCTGCTGGATTCATCCCCAGACATTCATGTAACAAAAATATTGTTGATGCCATGTTGTGTAACAGTGGTTCTCAAAGCGCGTCCTGGTGAGCTGCCCAGATGGTGCTGGATCTTTCTTGGTTCTACTCACTACTGAGATGCTGGAAAGCAGCTTAAAGTATGTTGCTAAGAGCAGTTTTCTATCGCTTCACAAAGAACCTCCTGAAAATGGATAACCAGGTTTGTTAAACTACACAGCAGTGCCAGGGATCCACTATGCTTAGATGCTGGTTTTTATGATTAACATATACCTAGCTACCCTTAAATTCTTTTTGTAATGAGTAAGGAGCAGCAAACTCTTTAAAGAGGGGTTTCTGCAATCTCTTTTAGCTGTCTGCTATGGGATGGTTGAAAGGCAACGTATGCTAGAGTTGCCTGATTGTCTCCATTAACTCTAAATGAAATGTATGGTGCTTGGCTCAGGTGTAGCTGTCCATGTCACAGGGGATACCACTCCCTGTTTCTGTAGCTTCTTTGGAGAAAAAGCTAATACAAATTTCTTCATTGTAGGTAGTCTCCAGTAACAGGAAAAGAAGCTAAAAATTACTTAGCACAAATGTAAGTGAACGTCTCATGCAATGAAAATACTTACAAAGCCTCTCTAAGCTCACTAACATCTAGAGAATATAGATTCAGACTAAGTTGTGTGAAGAAAATGATGAAATCTAATAACAAAAAAACATTATTTGTAATGCTGTTTTGTCTCTTGGTGTGGATAAAATAAAAGTTGCAGCAGCTTTAGACACTGTTTTCATTAAAATAAAATTTCAAACACACTAGTACATCATTTGTTCCTACACAGAGTAAGTATTTCATTGTGAGACCCTGTAAAAAAGCATTAGTAGTTTTTGCAAGTTAAAGCAAGCTACCCAATAATGTGATGTCTGACTAAACCAAAATTAATTTGTGATAGGAAATAATACTGGGATCTATTTATAGGAGATATCTCTGTTTTTCTATGAGAAAGGAAACACGGCTTTTGAAATGTCCATTTTCCTTAAAGCAACAAATAATACGTTAAGGAATTATCAAGCGTATGAGTAGCTTCATTTATTCTTTTCACAGCATAAATATTTGTAGAAAGTCTTATTCCTTGTTTATTATAAATACTGATAAAGAAATCAGTGTTTTGAAGTCTGAAAACCCTGTTAAGGAAGGTCTCAAAGGAATAAAATGCAGGCATTATGTACTTACAGTTTATTATCTCTGTGCAAATTTTTTCCCATTAAAATCTGAAAACAGGTTACTTTGTTACACAGATTGTGTCTAATGCATAGTTTTCTTGATTTTTTTTTTAACATATTGTAGCGGTTTTGGCCTGGGC
>WBNH01003608.1:46263-89141 GCA_013401255.1 Urocolius indicus | reverse complement strand
ATTATAATCCCTTCCTCACACTCCTTGCCTCTCTCCTCTTCTCTTCTCTTCTCTTCTCTTCTCTTCTCTTCTCTTCTCTTCTCTTCTCTTCTCTTCTCTTCTCTTCTCTTCTCTTCTCTTCTCTTCTCTTCTCTTCTCTTCTCTTCTCTTCTCTGTTTTTCCTGCTTTTTCTTTTGCATGCTGGCAAGAAAACTACTTTTGCTTATAAAAAAAATCTTAAATGATTGGTTTCAGAGTCTGTGCAGGTATACAGACTGACAGGGAGCCTTTTGGGGAAGCCTGGCCCCATTGGCTTAGGTTGGGAGGAGATGCCTAAGTCTGATGTGGAGGCATAGCCTAGTGAAGCAGGGAAGGCTGTAAGCTGCCTTTCCTCTTGCACCAATGCCCCTTCAGCCTAAGCCACCTTGGAGGTGTCTCCTCTAGGCAAGGGCTGTGGATGATCTAAGAAGCAGCAGACTGAGGGATCTGCAGTGTCTGTGAGCAAGGTGGCACATCCAACAGCTGGGACAGGTGCAGGTGCTACTTGTCTTTCCCTGATTGCTCTGCATCAGGAGGTGAGGAGCAAGCAACAGGATGTCCTTATATCTACCCTTCTCTAGTGTTTTGGTTTTTTTTTTTCCACCTCATCAATTTAACTTCCAACTGGTATTTCCAAAGGCTTGAGATAATATGCTTCTTATTTTGAGGAAAGAAGAAATGTTTTTGTTTTTTTTTTTTTCCTTCAGTTGCTTTTAGTCAATCTAAGCACAAATACCTACTAATTTTGGATTCCCAGACTCCAAAATTCAGGGGTTCAGGGTGCCAGAAGGATCACTAAGTAAAATTGAGACTATGTGCTCATTATTATACTGGCTGCTCCAATATCCTGAATTCTTGGAGGTAATGTAATGTTAATCACTAGCATTATCAACTCTTTCTCCTTTTGTACCAGAGAATTTAGCTAATTTTATTTTCTACTTTTTTCTTTTCTTTTCCTAAGGAAAGAAATTGAGTTTCTGCAGGCTGGTAGATTTTTCAGTGGCTCCATCCGTTGTTCCAGTTTTACAAATGAAGACCTGAAGTGCAAAAATGATAAACATCCACATTTTTTAGCACTAAAATGTGTAGTTACCGTAGTGCTTAAATTACAAAAAAGTATTTTTATGTTTTTTTTCTATAGGTTTTACAACCTGTAGAGCTAATCCAGTTTGACTAAATGTACAGATAATGCATGTTCAAGATTAAGAATTAAATTGAAACTTTGGACTACTTTTGTTTCTTAAATAATTAAACTAGACTATTAGTCTAGGTAAACTAAACTTTTTTCAATAACTCCGTTCTAATTTTAGTAAATAAAATACAAAGTAAAGAGCTAAACAGTATATAAGGTTTGAAAAAAGATATGTTGCTACTTTGTATTGGATTTTAACACAAGAGATTTGTTTATTATAAGTTAGTTACCATAGAAGTGTAAACTGAAAGGTAGCAATGATGGCTTAGTGTAATATATTATATTAAATAAACTTGTCCTGTTAGTACTGCATGCAAGGTTTTATTTACATTACAGTAAGCTGTTTTCTGCTGCATTTACAATGATGCTATACAAATAAATTAAGGGATCTCATGGCAGCATGATTTACTTTCTTCCAGCAAACTAAAAAATGCTAATGTTTGTAAGCATATTTGCTTGCAATTGTTACATTAAATTTTCTGTTGGGACACCATCAAACCTACCATCTAAGAAAGAAAAGAGATGAGAATCAGTCTTATCTTCTTGTTCCTATTCTTAAAGGGTCGGCAAATATTAAATATGTTTAAAATTCAATGCTATTGCAAACAATACCAAATAACCTTTTAAAGTGTATTTCTGTTCTGCAACAACAGATGTACAGCCACAAAATGAAATAAATTAAAAGAACTAGTACAATCACACACAAAGCTGTAACTGTTTGATCTTCTGGGTTGTACAAATGTACTCTTCTGGAAATCTGTGAATTTGTGCTTCAGCTTTGGTCAACCTGAACAGGTGCCGCTGAGTGTATGATTTGGCCTGTGATAGTTGTGGTGGTGGTGGTGACAGATAAGCTGTGAAAGAAAAAAATGAGTCTGAACTTCCAGATCAAGAATAATTTGCAGAGCTAATAAACTGGGGGGTGAGAGCAGGGAAGAAGTATTTCTGTTTAGTTAAAGAAGCAGATGTTGTCTGCACTCCAGGTACAAAGGCCAGGGAACATCAAAGTCCATTCTGTTTTTATATATTTTCATTAAGATACATACTTCCGACATGATACAGGTATAACTCCTGTGCACATCTGTTCCTTTGAGAAAAAAAAAAGAAGTCAAGTATAACTTTGTATCACAGAATCATAGAACTGGTAGAATTAATTTGAAATGTCTCGATGTAAGATTTGGAGTTAAGCTCTTCCTCTTTCTGCCCTTTTTCACTAAAAGCTGTTTGACAAAACACAGGGTAACATATTTTTTTTTAGTAAACATTGCTTCCTTTGGCTACTCAACCTGATGCAGTTCATGTTAATTAGGAGTTGTCCAAGTCCTGGTAGGAGAGGGATGCTACTCTTGCACATAGCTGATTCCCTCATGGGACACTCCGTGAAGGCACAAGCCATCAGACATTCTGGGCCACCAAACTCAACATCTTTTGAAGTTAGAAACTATCTAGCTAAAACCAGTTACAGGATTTATAGTTATTTATCTGATTTAAAAAAAAACAAACAAAAACCAAACAGGTACTTTTAAGTAATGCAGCCTTTTTATCTGCAGGAACTCCCTCACTTACAGAAAATGGTACACTTGGCTTCCGTGATGGTATTAAGCATTTGTAGTTTTATTTCCAGTATACATAGAAGCACAAGAGAAATGCCAGCTCTGCTATGCTCAGTTGATTGGGCTGCTATCCATGCTTAGCATTTTGTTTTCTTCCCAGATGGATGTGTTTCTTGGTTACAACTTTGTTCTGTGTGTCTGTGGTGTGATGCTGTCGGTTTCAAGGTCCTGTGTGCTGTTCAGACCATTTTCAAACAAGTGTTTGGATGTGGTTTAACACTTGTAGAGGTCAGCAAAGTGGATGGGACTAATGCCCATGGAAACAAAGTGTTGGTATTTGGAAAAACTGTAGTGGGAGCAGGAGGGTACCCTCCGCTTACGCCATCTAACAGATCATTGTGAAAATGTTATGCTTTGATTAACTACCTGCATATATTTCACTTTGTCTCATTTTTCATATTTTTCCTGTTCTTTTCCCCCAGCAGTGGAGTGAGCAAATAAACCTGCAATTCTGTAAATTATTTTTCTTACATGTATGCCTTACTTAACATTTAAATGCTGATCTTATGTTTTCTTTTTTCAAGAATGACCCTCCCCTATATTTCAATGGAACTAAAACTTGCAAAGAATACTGATAGATAAAAATAAATCTGAGAGGAAAACTTAAAATTTACTGGAACGTGATTTCAATGTTTCTAACCTGGTGGACCTGCTTTGTCTTGAAAGCATGTTAGAAGCATGTTATAAGACTTATGATACAGTACTGTGAAGTGTTTTTGAAAGAAATACTTTTTACTTCATATAAATCCTCCTATGTAATAAAAAATAGACTATTTGGCTATGGTAACATATTTTCTCATGTGGTACATCAACTTAGTCGTTATTAATTATTGAAGATTTTTTTTCATTAAACAAGGTAAAATCTCAAGGGCTGAAGATCAGGTAACAATCAAGTAAATAAAAAAAAAAGAAAAAAGAAAAAAATGAAAAAAAAAGACTCAACCAACAGAAGAAAAACTTTTTAGCCTTCCAAGCTAGACACAATGATGACTTATCTGGGGAATTACAAGCTATCTGAGAGCAACTGCAGGTAATTTGGAGTTTGAAAATACTATTGTTTTGCCATTTCTGGTGAAGGTGAACTGAAGTGATTAGTGTAATGTCTCTGCAGCTCTGTAAGCTGTAATTCGAATATAAATTGGTACTACCTGACCTCTCTTTATAGTTTCCCTGTCAGTAGAACACCTACTGAAAGTAGAACTTCATACTTGTCCTGGGTTTGGCTAGGATAGAGCTAATTTTTGCAGGAAGCTGAGAGGGGGCTGAGCCAGCACAGTTGACCTGAAATAGTCAGAGAGATATTCAATACTGTATAATGTCTTGCTTGGTATATAACTGGGGGAGCTGGCCAGAGCAGGAAGGAGGGATCATGGCTTGGGAACATGCTGGATATCCCAAGTTCTGGGTAGTGAGCAATTGCATTGTGAATCGGTCAGTTCATATACTCTTTTATTAATATTACTTTTTATTAGTATTACTTTCATTTTCTATTAGTATTACTGCTATTTCTTGTCTCCCTGTGTTTTGCTATTGAACTATCCCTACCTCAGACCAGGCGTTTTTATCTTTTCATCTTATTCTTCTCCCCATTCAGTCAGGGAAAGGAGGAGAGAGTCAGTAGGTGTATGATGCTTAATTACCAGGTGGGCTTAAACGGTGACAATTCCTCGTGGTGCCCAATGTGGGGCTCAAAGGGTTGAGAGAACAACAGATCTGCCCAGAGTGTGTTAAAACATTTCTTATATGACATCCCTTTTTTCTATAGTAGCTAGCAACAGGACCAAGGGGTAATGGGATGAAGCTGGAACACAAAAAGTTCCACTTAAATATAAGAAAAAAACTATTTCACTGTTCAGGTGACGGAGCAGTGAAACAGGCTGCTCAGAGGGGCTGTAGACTCTCCTTCCTTGGAGGTCTTCAAGACCCACCTGGACATGTTCCTATGTGACCTGATCTAGGTGAAGCTGCTTCTACAGGGGAGTTGGACTAGATCTCTGAAGGTCCCTTCCAACCCTACCATTATATGATTCTATGATTTGAAGAATGTTTGTTAAAAAGTCGATGTGGATGAGAAGAGTTGGGATGAGAGGCAACCATGCAGACACCAATGTCAAAGGAAGGGAGGAGGTGTGCTAGAGCAGAGATCCCCCTGCGTCCCATGGTGAGATGGTCGGCTATTCCTGTGCAGCCCATGGAAGGCAACAGTGGAGCTGAGATCTGCCTGCAGCTCATGGAGTACTCCATGCCACAGAACTTAATGGTGCCTAAAAAAGGCTGTGGGAAGCTCACAATGTGTGCATCTTTCAGTGTTCTGAAAGATTGCAGCCTATGGAAGGAACCCACACTGGAGAGGTTCGTGAAGGACTGTCTACTGTGGGAACAACTCTGAGTGGAGCAGGAGAGAAGTGTGAAGAGTCCTCAACTTGAAGAGGAAGGAGCATCAGAGATCATCTGTGATAAACTGACTGCAGCCCCCATTTCCTGCCTCCCTGTGCTGCTAAGAGGGCAGAAGGTAGAAAAAAATTGAAGCAGGTAGCTGAACCCAGTAAGAAGGGAGGGGTAAGGAAGGTGATCTTAAAGGGCTGTCTCTATTTCTTATAATCCTACTCTGTTTTTGATTAGTGGCAAATGAAATTGATATTTTTCTTCCCCAAGTTGAGTCTGGTTTGCCCGTGACTCTAAATGGTGAGTCATCCCTCCCTGTCCTTGCGTTGACTCATGAGTCCATTTGTTAACCTTTCTCTTCCCCGTCCCACCACTTTGAGCTGCCTTGGAAGTGATTGGTACTGAAGCATGACTCCTCTCATCCTCCTACCTGCCAGTGCTGGGCTGGATGTTCAAAGAGAGGGTCTTCTCTATGCATCATGTAAATGATGCCCCGTGGAGTAAGTGGGTTGCGCTGATCACACAGCAGCCTTGAATAGGAAATCCTGGTTTCCCTGGAATTTTGGAATTGACCAAAGACTGGCCAGAAGGCAAAGATTTTGGAATGTTTCCAGAGGAGGAGGTGATGTGTGCTGAAGAGGCCCCACTCTATAATAAACTGCCAGAAAATGAGATGTGCCCTATTCACTAATGAGTCCTATTGCATTGTGAGAAAACGTCAGAGGTGGAAGATGACTGTATGTAGAGTTCTATATGATAAATCACAGAAAATGCTGAAGGAGGTGGATGAAACCAGTTTGTGGATATGACACCCATACACCTAGCTTGAGACATCGCTGATCAAGGAAATTGACCAGTACTCTATCTCTGTACTGACTCATGGATGGAGGCAAAATGGGATAAAGTCCTCCTAATGTGCATGAAGAATATGTTAGGGAAGACAGTCTGAGTTTAGACCTCCCTCAGGCAAAGGCAAACCTTCTGTGAGATTGCTTTCACTGAAGGACCTGAGTGCGCTTGGTGAATGATGCAGGATGGCAATTTGATTTTGGGTGAGAAGAGCCAGTGAATTAAATTGTGAGATGCTAATTGACAAATAGCTATGCCACTGTATATCATCACCACTGCAGCTGCTGTAAACACTATATCAATGGTATTACACTATATGGTGTATATACATGGAAGACGGACCTTGATGAAATTGAGCTGAGTGCAGTGGCTGTTGGAACTTGAGCTGGCTTCAGCAAGTAGTGCCTATTGACTTCCTTGACATCTTTAACCCACACACCAGGAGCTGGAGCTGCTCCAGATACACCAGTGATGTGCTCTGGATTCAATACGCAACAATCCAACACCACACGCCATCTATCTTACCCTGAAAAGACTGCTCATAGAATCTTAAAGGTTGGAAGGGACCTCGAAAGATCATCTAGTCCAACTCTCCTGCCAGAGCAGGACCACCCAGAGTAGGTCACACAGGAACTCAACCAGGTGGGTTTTGAATGTCCCCAAAGAAGGAGACTGCACAACCCATCTGGGCAGATTTTGAGAGTAATTGTCATGGGGTAACAGGGGGAGTGGGTTGCAGTGAAGACCCAGTAAAAGTTTTTAGACTCTCCCCCGACTCCTGGGTTCAGACCCATCCCCCCAGCCCGGCTGGGCCAATCTGGCGCCTCTGCGATCATTATTTAGGGACAGGAATTTGAGGTGCCAGGCAGGAGGTGTAAGAGTGGTACAAGATGGAGGCGACCATGCGGACCCCACAGTCGGAGAAGGAGGAAGGATGGAGCATCAGACCAGAGACCCCTCTGCAAGCCGTGGTGAGAGTGCAGCCGGTACCCCTGCAACCTATGGATCAGCAGCAGCAACTTCATGTGAGTGTGCCCGGACGGGCCAGAGACTGTGTGGGAGAGGCGGTCATGGCACAGGACATGCTGGAGAGCCTGTGCACCGCAGAGCAGCCCCACACGAGAGGCAGAGAGGAGCAGCAACTTTTGGGACAAATGAGCATCGGTGCAGCCCGTGCAGGGCTTTGGGACAAATGTGCGTCGGTGCAGCCCGTGCAGGGCTGCCATGTGTGTGTGGTACCTCACGGACTTGCAAGGAGGACTGGTGCGGAACCCACTTGCCCTGAGGTGAGACAAACGGCAGAAGCCACCAGGAACGGACTGACTGAAACCCCCACTCCCTGCCCCCCTGGGCCGTTCAGGGGGGACGGAGGTATAAAACACCGGGATCAGGGCTCTGAGCCCGGGAAGAGGAGAGGGGTGGGGAGCAGGTGGTCTTAAAGGGCTGGTCGGACTCTTCATCTCTGTACCATTCTGTGTTGTTTTGTTTTGGTTCTGGTTTTTGGGGTTTTATGTTTTAGTTGGTATTAAATTGTTTTCTGTTTTCTTCCCCAAGCCGAGCAGCCTGGTCTGTTTTGTCCTGCACCTTAAGCGGCAATTAAGCTTTCCCTGCCCTTTAGCAATCCTCAAGTCTTTGGTACTTGAGGCTAATCGTGGTCTTTTGTTCCCTGATGGGCCTAAACCATGACATAAATATATAGATAAATTGGGTTTCTGGTGTTGGATTTTGGTCTTAAGTCTGCCTGTGTGTCAGTGGAATGCCAGGAGGTCTGCCCGTGGTCTGGGCTAGCTTCATAAGCCCTGGGTGCTGTCTCACTTGCCTTAGGATGGTTAGGTAAAACCAGGTATATGCAATTAGTCAACATAAATTGCAGGGGTCTGTCCTACCTGAGGAGCAACAAAAGGCGTATGTCACTGGGGGGCTGTTAATAACTCTAAGACACAAAAGCATGGAGAGATAGGTTTATTTGCCATTACTGTAGTTTCTTTAATATCTAAATCACTATTTTTAAATAAATAAAGATTTTATTGTTAAAAAATAGCCTGTCTTTTAAACATTGCCTTTAAGTGTTGCATAAGTACTTAATATGTAAGTATTCCATTTAACTAATTTTTTTTTCCTGGAAAAGGCCAAATAGAAGTCCTAGGAAATGTAATATAGTTTCTTGGTAAATATTAACCACTGGACTCTTTCAGTCCAAACAATATGCTTGTTGACACAGTAGATATGTTGTTAGAGTCTGGACAATTACCTATAAAAGTTTTATGGTGTTTATAGGTATTGTTAAGATGAAGTAAGATAGTGAGGAGTTTAGACAGTCATTTTACTGTATGAAGGAAATAAGGGTTGATTTTATTACTTCTGTTTTGTGGTGTGTTGGGTTTTTGTTTTGGTTTTTTTTGTGGTTGGTGGAGAAATTTGAGGGCTTTTTTTAGTTTGGTTTTTTTTTTTCACTTTTTAAAAAGTGTAAACATTCATTTGTAGTAGTTTAACCTACAGAAGAGTATTTTGGTGAATTCCCTAGGGAAATGCTTACTCTCTGCATTATTCTTCTAGCTTTTCAGCCTTTTTTCTTAAGTGTTAATTCTGATAGAGTATCAGTACCTGATGAAAAGTTAATCTGTTTAAACCTATAAAATGGTATTTATTTCTGTCAAAATATAAAAGGTAATTAATGGCTAGAAGTGATTTTAATTTATAAATGGGGCTTTTACTTTATTGTTTGCCATTGAATTCAGTGTTTCTGCTGGTGGGCAGAATGTTCTGTGGAGTTCTGACTGTTTTTCTCTTTCATTTAATGTTTTGATTACATTTGGAAGATATCTCTGGATTTGGTCCCATAGGATATGCTGATAGCCTAGAATGCTCCTTTCCTGTGCAGAGATACAATCAGGGGATATAGAGACCCAAAGAAGAGTGCCTCAGGCTTTAAGGATAAGAGCAGTTTTCTCTGGGTACCCAGCCCCATGAGGTGGAAGACAGGGACAGGCAGCAGAATGAAGCCCCCATAATCGCAGGGGATCTGCCTGAGGACAGGTAGGCTCTTCAGAGGAACCTGGACAGACTGGATCGATGGGGTGAGGCTAGTTGCTTGAAGTTCAACAAGGCCAAGTGCCAGGTCCTAGTTTGAGTCACAACAACCCCATGCAGTGCTACAGGTTTGCGGTGGAGTAGCTGAAAAGCTGCCTGGAGAAAAAGGACCTGAGGATATTAATTGACAGCCAGCTGAATATGAGCCAGCAGTGTGCCCAGGTGGACATGAAAGCCAATGGCATCCTGTCTTGAATCAGAAATAGTGTGACAAGCAGGGCCAAGGAAGTGATTTTCTCCTGTGCTCAGTGCTGGTGAGGCTGCACCTCAAATAATCGTGTTCATTTCTGGGCCCGTCACTACAAGAAGGACACTAAAGTGCTGGAGTGCATCCAGAGACACGTAACAAACCTGTTGAAGGGTCTGGAGAAAAAGTATTATGAGAAGAAGCTGAGTGAATTGGGGTTGTTCAGCCTCAAGAAGAAGAGGCTGAGGGGAGACATCACTCTCTACAACTAGCTGAAAGGAGGTTGTAACAAGGTGGGTGTCAGTCTCTTCTCCCAAGCTACAAGCAACAGAAAGAGAAGAAATGGACTCAAGTCATACCAGGAGAGGTTTAGATTGGATATTGTGGGGGAAAAAAAAAAAAACAACAAAAACCACTGAAAGTGCTATCAGTCATTGGCACAGGCTGCCCAGGGAAATGGTTGAGTCACCATCCCTGGAGATATTTAAAATACATATAAATGTGGCAGTTAGGGATGTGGTTTAGTGGTAGATGTGGCAGTACCAGGTTTATGGTTAGACTTGATTTTAAAGATCTTTTCCTACCTAGATGATCCTGTGATTCAGTAAAAAAGGAATTAGTAAGGCCAAAATAAAAAATAACGTGTTCATCTATAAAGTTCCTTGATGGGTACTGATGAGATTTTCACATGGTTGTCTTAAAATTTGCTCCTGTGGTAGCGGCCTAGCAGAGACAGCCTTTGTGCACATCTGCTAGGGCACAATTTTCCTCTTCTGCCATTGTCCTATGGACAGCATTTGAATGATGTGCAGGCACCAGAGGAAGAAATTTCTTCTGTCGTTTAAACAGCTTTTTAGATGCTGTCATAAGTCCCTACGTGGGCCAGTGCCAAACTTTTTTTTGTTTCTCTTCATTCTGGCTTTATTTGAATTATGTAGTGTATAATGATACAGCCTGTTGAAAAAATGTGAGCATTAAAAGTGAATGTGCGTCCAAAATCTTTAGGAGACTCTTATAACCTAAAATATAATTTTTGCCTATCAATGTGTGTCTTAAGTTTTATAAGAAACTTTCTTCTTTTCTAGAGGATTTGTATATCACCACTGTCAGCATCAGGCTAGACAGTTCATCTAGATTTAAAAAAAAAAATATTGTTCTTGAAAAGTCACCTTTGCAATTTTCCTCAACTGATATGCAAAACAGTTTATGGATGGTCCTGCTTTAGCAGGAGGGTTGAACTGGATGATCTCTAAAGGTCCCTTCCAACCTCTACCATGCTCTAAGGTGCTGTGTGTGTGCATGTTTGCCCACAAAGTGCTAGGAGGAGCTGGGGGTGGCTGCACCACTGGCTTCCCATTTCTCTCACGCCTTGAGAGCTTGGGGCTTCTGCTGTCCCTCCAGTTACAGACAGGATGCTTCAGTTGAAGTGGCAAAGGCCTGTAAATTTTAATGGGATTTGGCTGCCAGAATCTCTTAGGCCACTTTTAAAAAATTAAGCCATGATTGAATGATTCTTGGGAAAAACTTTCCCTACATAGTCAGTTCGTATTGACGAAGGGAAATGGGTTTTCATCATGCTGGTTTTTGAAGCTGAAAGAGTCAGGCTTGACTGGAAGTGTTTGTACTACATAAAATATATAATCATGTAATTTTGAAAACTGATGTTATACTATATAACAGTCTCTTCAATACTGTTTCAGTTTACATTTCTGTTCTGTTCATAAGGCCTTTTTTTTTTTTTAATCATATCAAGTGCCCTGGTATGTTATTTTTATACCTGATACTTCATGTGATATTAGGCTAAAGCACTTACCATAAATGTTTTATTTGATACAACAACATCTATTCCTATTATTTTCTCTAGATATTCTTTTTTTCTTAACGTTTCCATTCTAGGAAATTGCAGCTTGCATGCAAGAAAGCTCTCCTGTTGATCTCCATCACCTGTTTAAATAGCTAGCAGATAGGATTTGGTATATGTGTGCAGGTTTAGCTTTGCAACACCAACAGGACCAATCAGCCTGAATCCAAGGTTTCGGGCAGACTGGGGAGATGCTGCAGGGAAAGATATGTTTCAGACACATGGGCCGGTCATGTTCAGGAAAGACAAGACCTGGTGCCTTTTCCTGCCAATCTTTCATATTAAATGTACTAATGATTCAATATAATGAATAAGTAAATACCAAATATCGAATTACATTCTTTTTGTTAATAAACCAAACCCACTCTTTTGGGAAGAAGTTAAGTTTCAATATTATAACTGGAAAAACTGTCAAATATAATATGCATCTGAAGCAGAACAATTAGGGCTGGATGTCTGGGGATTTTTTTAAGCCAAGCCAGGAACGATGCAACACACTCACTCTCTCCTACCTCACCACTATGGTTGGATGGGGAAGAGAAAAGATAACAAAGGGCCTCGTGGATTGAGAAAAGGACAGGAAGAGTTCACCCACCAACCATGGTCACAGGCAAAACAGACTTGTCTTGGAGAAGGAAACAAAATCAATTACATCTTCCACACATCTCTAGTGTCAGTCTTTTCCAAGGACTGCAGCTCCTTACAAACTGCTCCAGTGTGGGTTCCTTTCACGGGCTGCAATCTTTCAGCACACTGTGGGAAGCCCATGATGGAGCAGAGTCACAGCCTTTTTCAGGTGCTGCTACTTGCTCCATCATGAGGTACTCAAGAGTTGTGGGCAGATATTAGCTCCACCATTGCCCTCTATGAGCTGCACAGGAACATCCTGCCATCTCACCATGAGATGTAGGGGTATCCTTGCCCTGGAAAGCCTCCTTACCTCCTTCTCCTTTGATGTTCGTATGGTTGTGTCTTATCCCATATCCTCTCCCCCTTCCTCCTCCTTGTCCTGCTCTATTTTCCCTTCTTAAATAGTTATCACAGTGGTGCCTAATTGGCTTGGCCTTGGCTGGAGGTGGGTCCAACTTGAAATCAGGGAATTTTGAAACACTTCTTACAGGAGTGACCACTGCAACTCCTCTCCTGCTACTAAGAAAATTCCACACAAATTCAACGCAAACAGAAAAACAACAAATTGGCTGAGTACTGCTTTCAATGATGTGTTAAACTATTAGCCTGGTTATGAGAATCATGCATGATGGAGTAGACTCAGATTCATTTTACTTTTTTTGTCTAAGGACACTTGAACACACAACTCCCTTCTCTGAAAAAAGTGCTCTGTTAAGCCAGCTAGAAATAACTCAGAAATAAGGTCTGTTGTGCTGCTCTGTATACAAAATTAAACATTCAAGGGAGCAGGGACTAGAACCAGATGTCTCATTTCCCAAGTAACTAATCTAGCTACCAGGCTAAAGAGTTGAATTTTCTCATTACCCCTCCCTTCTTCCATTTTCATACAGTTTATACATGAGAGACAGTTCCAACTGGCCTGTAGCATTAGAAATTATGCTAACATGTAGTTTTCCACAGAGTATAACAGGGCTATGAGTAGCTCAACTGCAGGAGGTATTTTGGTAGGTGAAGCACCAAGACCTCCATGGTTCATTTCAGACAGAGTGGTATTATTGAATTTTTATGCCCTTGAGTTTGCCTCAAGAAGCCAAGAGACCTTTCGTTCCAGTCTGGATTGAAAAGAATATGAAGTAAATGGCCTCCTGAGCTGCATTAAGAGAAGTATTGCCTGCAGGTTGAGGGAAGTGATTCTTCCTCTGTACTGGTGAGGTCACATCAGCGGTTCTGGGCTCTGCAGTACAAGAGACATATTGGAGCAAGTCCAGCACAGGATCACAAATATAATTAGGGGACATAATGTCCTCTATAAATAGAAGCTGAAAGAACTGGAAGAGAGAAGGCTTAGGGGGATTTCATTGATGTATACAAATACCTGAAGGGTAGGAAGAAGAGGATGGAGCCAGACTTTCCAGTGGTTTCAGGGGCACAAACTAAAACACAGGAGTTGTTTTTGAAGATTGAGAAACATTCTATTACCATGAGGGTGACCAAACACTGGCACACATTGCCCAGAGAAGTGGAGCCTCCATCTTTGGAGATACTAAAAGCCTTACTGGACATAGTCCTAGACTACCTTCTTTAGTTGACATTGCTTGAGAAGGAGGTTTTAGAGTAGGAAAATCCCCAGAGACCTCTTCTGACTTCAGGGTTTTTTTTTTGTGAAAAATGTGTAGCTCTGTTATTTTCTTTTACTCACAGATGCTCATTGACATCACGTACCTTGGTTTCTTATTCTGTCAGATTAAGAGATGAAACCTAAAGCCCTAAGAAATGCCCCAAAACAAATCTCTGAAAAAGATAAAAATAAAAATGAAGTCTTACCTTAAGTTCATAGGTGACAGAAGCCAATTAGACTGATGATATTAGTATGATTGCATAAAGCCCAAGAAATCTTTAGAGTTTAGATATACTATGAGGAGTTGTTTGAAATGGAATTTTCTTAAAAAGTGATTATTTTACCTTGTGTTGATTTGTACTTGCTTTTAGGATAGAGGATTAGATGGTAGAAGAATCCGTCCTTCGAGTCTGGAAGCCAATATGTGGAAAACTTGAAACATTTTTTTTCCTTATCTAGAAAGAATAACTCCTGAAGAAAAAAAAAAAAAAAAAGGAATCTTTATGAGAAAAAGAAGAAAAAAAGTGAAAACAGTTTCATATCAATGTTAACCTGATGACTTTTGAGTCCCAGAATACTGTAGCAGTAGGGAGTAGCACTTGTGGATGAGGTCCCCACTCCCAGCACACAATTGCTAGAAATTTTGATATGTACTTTGAAAAGGGAAAGCTATAGTGACTTTTTTTTTTGCTAAATCCACTTATCTCCCTGATGTTGGGTTGCATGAAAGCTCCAATTATAAACAAAGTTTCAAGGAAGAAAAGAGTAAATTAGATTAGTAAATTAGATTTTATTAATATATTCAAGGAAAGAGAAGTTTTTAATTGATTCTTTTAATGGCAAAGCACCTCTTGCTAAAATAGAATCATAGAATCACAGTAGAATCATAGAATGGTAGGGTTGGAAGGGACCTTTAGAGATCATCTAGTCCAACCTGCAGAAGCAGGTTCACCTAGATCAGGTCACATAGGAACATGTCCAGGCGAGTCTTGAAGACCTCCAAGGAGGAGCCTTTACATCCTCCCTGGGCAGCTTGTGCCAGGGCTCCCTCACCCTCACAGTGAAATAGTTTTTTCTTATATTTAAGTGGAACTTTCTGTGTTCCAGCTTCATCCCATTACCCCTTGTCCTGTTGCTAGCTACTATAGAAAAAAAGGGATGCCCCAACCTCCTGACACCCACCATTTAGATGTTTGCAAATATTAATAAATTCTCCCCTCAGCCTCCTCTTCTCTACACCAAACAGCCCCAGTTCCTGCAGCCTTTCCTCGTATGAAAGATATTCCAGTCCCCTGATCATTTTGGTGGCCCTGCTCTGGACTCTCTCCAGAAGTTCTCTGTTCTCTGTTGTGAGCTGAGGAGCCCAGAACTGGACACAGTACTCCAGATGAGGTCTCAACAGGGCAGAGTAGAGGACGAGAACCTCCCTTGACCGGCTGGCAACACTCTTCATGAGGCATCCCAGAATTTTATGCCTTCTTGGCCACAAGGGCACATTGCTGGCTCATGTTTAGTTTATTATCAACCAGGACTCCAGCATTGGCTGTAAAGACCGAGGCAAAGGCAGCATTCAGTAGTTCGGCCTTCTCTGCATCCTCAGTCACCAGGGCACCCTCTGTTTTTAGCAATGGGCCCATCTTCTCCCTCATCTTCTTTCTGCTGATGATGTACTTGAAAAATGCCTTATTACTGTCCTTAACTTCCCTGGCTAAATTTAATTCTAGAAGGGCTTTAGCCTTCCTAGTTGCACCCCTGCATGCTCTGGCAATGTTCCTATACTCTTCCCAAGAAGTCAGCCCCTGTTTCCACCTCTCATAGATGGCTGCTTTCTGCCTGAGTTGTCACAGCAGATCCTTGCTCATCCATGGAGGCCTCCTATGTCTTTTTCCTCCTTTCTTGAGTGTTGGGACACACTGATCCTGGGCTTGGAGGAAGTGGTGCTTGAAGATTGACCAGCTCTCTTGGGCACTTCTACCTTCTAGAATCTTATCCCATGAGATCCGTCCAAGCAGATCTTTGGAGAGGCCAAAGTCATCTCGCCTGAAATCCAGAGTCATGGTCCTGTTTTGTGTCCTGCCTCTTCCACACAGGATCTTGAACTCTACCATCTCATGGTCATGGCAGCCGAGGTTGCATCCAACCTTCACATCCCCAACCAGACCCTCCTTATTTGTCAGTACCAGGTCCAGCAGCACACCCCTCCTCATTTGTTCCTCAATCACCTGCAACAGGAATCACCTGAGCTCCTTGTTCCACTGTGATGTTTGGAACTTACTTCTGCTTTGGAGAGTTTTCAATATGTTCAAGTATCTGGGACCTAATCTTCCATGGATAACTTAAAATGTAACTGGTATCAATGTAAAGATAACTGGAGCTGGATAGTGGCTCTAACGATCATAGGTTTTGCTTGGGAAATAGTAGTTCACATTATATTTTCATGTGCTTTGATCTCATTCAAGTGGCTTGACCCCTCAGAGATGACAGGTTTTGTCTCTGTGCTCAAAACCAGGCATGCTGGGGCTGTACCTGTGTTACAGGTTTGGGAATCAATCCTCTCAGCGATTCCTTTATGGCTCACCTGGCACTTAGATATACTGCTTGTCTAAGTGTGCAGTCATCTCAGTTGGAATGCAGAGGAACTCACAGGACTATGCAGTGGACTATAATAAAGCATGAATGGAGACAAAGAACAGACATTTTTCAAGTTGTTTTCAGTCTTCACCAGTTCTCTGCTGGGCCTTGGATGCTTGGATTTGGTGTGCATGCTGTGATGGTTGAGCGACAGGCAGTCAGGGCTGCCTCATGCCTGCGCTGCTGCTGAGGAAAAGGGCTCTGTAGGTCACATGTGGAAATGCAGACTCTAGGCCTTCTGTGCTGTAGGGAATCAAATGAAGAAATGCTATTGCATTTCTGAAAGTATTTTATAAGATATATGTAGGTATTAACTCTGTGTGATCAACAACTTTGTGTTGACTGTGGTGGTTTAGCCCTAGCTAGGTGCCAGATGCCCACCCAGTTGTTCTATCACTCCCACTCCTAAACTGGACAGGGAAAAGAGAAACAAGAGGTTTGTGTCAAGATAAGAACATGGAGACCGCGCAGCAATTAGTGTCTCAGGCAAAACAGACTCAGCTTGGGGAGAAAAGGTGTAATATATTAATGAACAATCAAAACAAAACAAGGAGATGAGTGAGAAATGAAACCAAATTTTAAAACACCTCCCCCCACTCCTCCCTCTTCCTCCTTCTCCCCAGTGGTGCAGGAGATTGGGTAATGAGAGTTATAGTCAATTCATTACAGATGAACTTTGCTGCTGCTTCTTCCTAGGGGGAGGCCTCCTCACACTTCCCACTGTTACAGCGTGGAGTCCCTCCTACAGGAGATAGTCCTCCACAACCTTCTTCAGTGTGGATCCTTCCCACACGTAGTTCTTCATGAACTGCTCCAGCATGGGGCCTCCTATGGAGGCAGCTCCTCACACCCTGCCCCTGCCCCAATGTGGGTCATCCATGGTGAAAACAGTCCTTCAGGTACCGACTGCTCCAGCTTGAGTTCCTCACAGGGTCACCAGTCCTGACAGCAAACCTGCCCTGGGGTGGGCTTCTCTCTCCCTACAGACTCCCAGGTCCTGCCAGGAACTTGCTCCAGGGTGAGATTCCCACAGAGTCACAGCCTCCTTCAGGCATTCACCTACTCCAGCATGGGGTCCTCCACGAGCTGCAAGTGGATCTCTGCTCTCCTGTGGCCTCCATGGACTGCAGGGAGACAGCTGCTTCACCATGGGCCACATGGTTACAGGTTACACCACAGGTTACAGGGGAGTCTTCCTTTCAGGGCCTAAGCTTCCTCCTCCTCCTCCTTCACTGACTGTGGTGTCTGTGGAGATGTTCTCACATTCTCACTCCCTTTTGCTTCTGCTGCAGTTTAGCAACTGCACAGCAACTTCTTTGATTTCCCAAATATGTGTTAATTACAGATGTGTGGCTTCAGTCACTAATTGGCTAAGGGTTGGTCGTCTGTGGGGCCATCTTAGAATTGTCTGGTCTTGGCCTTATCAGCTACAGGGAAAACTTTTAGCAGCTGTTTGTTTAAAGAAGCTACCCTTGTAACCCTCTGCTACCAGAACCCGGCCCAGACAAAACTACCTCAGCAATTTAAAATTTTTTTTTTAATTCTTAATTTCATTAATGATGAATGTAGTGAACAGTTGATATTTCTTAAAAAGATGAAGTGAAAAGGAGAAAAACATTAAATTACAAGAAACTTGGGAACAAGTAGAAGGTGTGCATTTGGAGAAGAAAGGAAAAACACGTTCTAAACTGAAGAAAATGACTAGTTTCACCTGTTCATTTTAGACTACTACTTAGGATATCCAGAAGCTGGGTACTTCTAAGGGACTTCTGAGGGACTATTAGTATCAGAGCAAACAATTTTGATTGACTTCAAAGGTTTTTTTAATATTTTTTAATACCTGTATAAAACAATTTTTAAAAGGGAATGTTCAAGAAATGGAATGTGTTAGAGAATTTATATTGCCTCAGTAAGTATCATAATTTTACTCTGTAGTAGTAGGAAATAATGGGCAACAACTGATCACACAACATAAGCTAAGAATAGAGCTTCTCTGTGCCTGCGCTCTCAGTTGCAAATTATAATATAATGAACAAAATCGGTAAAATGACAACACTTGAATTACTGAAGTTTCTCTTTGTAGATTAAGGGAATTGAAAGTGATGGCTCTGTTTGACATCAGTTTGAGTCAATTTCAACTAATTTCATTTCAGTGTTTTAAAATAGTTTAAGAAAATTCCTTGTTTTCCTAGAGAAGTACTTTTTCCTTCTGTTGTTGATTTTCCTGTCTCCATGCTCTTGAGAGCTGGAAAATTATTTTCACTGAAATAATTTATGGCTAAATGCCCTGTTTCTTCACTTTTTTTTGATTGATCATTTTCAAATTTGCTGGATAGTGCAGTTGCAAAAATAAAAGTTAGTTTCAGCCTAAGTCAATTCAAAATAGATAATTTTCCAATGGTATTCCAGCTAATTTCTAACATTTATTTTCCAAGGGTATTCCAGTTAATTTCCTTTCTAACATTTATTTTCCTGATAAAACTGCTTTTTACAAGTTTCTTCAGTGATTCCAATCTTCTCCTAGCTATCGGTAATATCTTAACTCTTCTTCAAATTGTTCACATGTGTGTTTCACTGACTCTAAGGAGAAAAAACTGTGCAAGAAGTATCTATTGTTAGTAAATCTTGGTTTCGGTGTATCCTGAAAAATACAGAAAATTAGTGTCTGCAACTCATTGGTCCTTCCAAGAAAAGGATTCTTGGAGTTGCTTAACAACAACTCTCTCCAGCTGTTATTTTTCAAACTTCTGCTGCTGTTTATCCATCAGTGAGGCTGTTTGGAATGTTTAGGTGATATTGGAAGCAACCATTGCACTGATGGGGTTCATTGCTTATCTGAAAACAGAGAAGCCAGGCAGCAGCAAACTTCTTAAATCTGCTTCTTTTCTGGAACAGGGGTCTCATGGAGCTTCTCTACAATGCAAGGTGCAACTTAATACCCTGAAAATACTATACCTACGTTTTCTCCCTGAAGTTGCTATCAATCTTTCCTATTGCCTATGAGCATACAGATATTTTTTAAGTGAGTAATTCCATTCGCTTTGTAGGATAACTTAAATATGTGAAGCTAGATATACTTGAATACTTTATCGAATCAAGGACCAGATTTTTCATAATCTTCTCTTTTATTTTTAATCTGAATGAGTAGGTCAATCTCAGGAACCAGATGTCTTACATTCAGAGCTCTGCCCTTTGTCAGTTGTGATCAGTCCATACTTCTTTTTTTTTAAGCCATCATTTTTTTAATGTTTTTTTTTCATCCAGTCAGTCCACAGAAAATTATGAGATTTTTACTGTGTTAACAGCTCTTTTAAAGAAGGCATAAGTAATAAACCCACAAAATGAATACTAACTGTATCTCAGCAGTACAGCTTTGAGAAGTTGCAAAGTACTGTTTAAATTTCCTTTGAGAGAAAGACAACTAATTCTGAGGCTCATCTTTGTAAATGTATCTTGCATAGTGAAGTTAAATTATAATAAGTGAGCAAGATATTTAACATGACTGTTATGCATGCCATGGCTCCTGGCATTACTGGAAAAATGACATCAGGCTGAGTTAAGCGTTGTTTAAAGTATTGAAGAAACTCTTTTTAAGCTTGGAGAGCGAAAGATACCTAGTGTGTCTATTTCCTTGACCTAAGAAACGTCCTCGAAGTGGCATTCTTTCCAATTATATGTAAATTTTATTTCCTTTCACACTTTTCCCAGAAATTTTTAGAAGCTTTTATATTGTTATCATTTGAGAAGGCATAAGTTTATCCTGGAATACATTACATGTTACACACATCTTATGCAATATTAATATTGATTAATATTAATTATACAATAATGGTTATGATAGTGTTGATATTCAGAATCCAACAAATCATTTAAATTTATTGTTAATATTTACAGTGTTCTGTATCAGAAAGGTTATTTAGAAGCTTTTCAGAGTGAAATAATTGCCTGAACTTATAACATCAGATTCCATTAAGACTGTTAAGTACATAATGCATAGTCACGGTATTTATATTTTTAAAAAGGAAATGTGCTTTTTAAAAATGACAACAAAAGTGATTAATTGAAATGTGGTTCAGTAGCCAGTGGTCCACTTCTTTAATGGATTAGTGCTTTAATTTTCACAACATTATTAGACCATTAATTCTAGCAGAACTCCAGGTGTAACACAGAAATGAGGTACAGAGACCGTGGCTAAAATTTCAAGATGAGTAGATACTTGAAACCTATTTCAAGAGAGAAATACTTTGGAATCACAAAATACTGCATTAAGAACTACCATTTTATAAAACCTTATTTTTATTCCTCTTCTGTTGTTAAAACGAGTGGTAAAAATCTGGGTTCTTGTATCTTAAATTAACAGAGCATGTTGGAAAACAGAGAATAAAGAAATGGAAACTTCTGAATATCTACTAGGTTTAATTGCAGGGTATTCTCTGAATTCAAGTTTGTAAGCAATTCAGTGAATGTTGTGATGCTTTTAATGTTATATTAGTTTAATAATCAAGATACTGTGTTTTACAGCGCCTTAATCAAGCATCTTATGGTTGTTTAACTGTATAAGTCTATACTCTTATTTATAAATAAGTTTAACGAAAGTAATGTTTCAAAAACTCACATTGAGGAAACATTTATTGTATTCACTTCCTTTACTACTTTTAATGAACTAAATCAGTTTCTTTTATTGTTTGTCAAATTTATAATACATGTACTTTTTTATTTACTCATTAACCTTGCTAAATAATTGTGGCTTTCTTTCAATCTTCTGGAAGTGTTGCTGAATTCCAAGTGGCAAACCAAGTGGTAGAGTATTTCTTGGACAGATCTTGTAAAATTTTTAAAAGGTAATAGTTGCTGATGAAAAGTACCAATTTGTATCTGCTATTTAGCATTCTTCATATATATTATCATACTACAAAATACATATTAAATATTGCCTGACTTTAGGGTGCACATTCATAACTTTTGCTGTTTGTCTGATACTACTTGTTAAAGTACTAATATTTTATGAAAGAGTAGTTTTACTTTTCTACATTGTAAAGAGTGCTGGATCATGTGTTATCCATCAAAGGTTTCTCAGTAGATATGTACTCTACGTACACTAACCTGTATTTAATTCCTGAAGCAGCCCATCATTGGAAAGATATTTTCAATTATAAGTAAAATATTTAATTAAATTTGGTTCTTTGTAGTAGAATTAGTTTTAATCTTAAAATCAGACATAAAATTTATCATATCCTCAAAGACAAAAATATCCACAAACATATCCTCTTTCACATCTACATGAAGGCAACTAGATGACAACTATTATTTTATCATTTTAATATATTTTTTTATATAGCATTTCACAGATTTGCAGCAACAAGTTATAACAGACAGTTTTCCCAGTGTATTTCATTAACTTATAAATATACCAGCTCATCATTATCTCTTTCCTCCTCAACTAGTTAAAGTTCACATCTAAATTTTGTGAAAAATGAAATGGAAATTTGAATAGAAAAATCTATTTTTTGTTCAACTTTATTTTGCACTTTGATTCTTGCACGAGATTTATGGAAAGAAAAGCCAGGGTTTTATCCATATAAATAAATAGTCACATACCTTTTAAAAAGTGTATCCTAAGAAATAGGGTTGCTATTTACTATTTTTGTTAAAGCACATCTGGGTATTTCCTGAGCTTAAATATTCAGTCCTGTGTACTGTCTTTTTCTCTCCTTTCTGCATCTTTTCAGAGTTGTTGATGTCTTCAAGTGTCAACGTATTTTCCTATGCATTTCTTAATTTTCCTCCTGCAGATTTGAATATAGTTCTTTCCTATATCTCTAATTCCTTCATGTTTTCCCTGTCATTGTAGTATGACTTTCTCTTGGATTCTTCTTCCTGTTAGATTTGTTTTAAGGCATTGTGATCAATCAATAAATTATGTTGAATCTCTTTTACAAAATTCCTTTCCCTTTCTGAGTCTCTGTAAGCAATTCACAAAATCTTCTAAGATATCCTTGCTTATGTATAAACTACACAACTGTTATTTATGTTTGCAAGTATGGGAATTAGGAAGAACTGAAAAATTACTGAGAAGATTGTTAGTCATTGGCACAGGCTGCCCAGGGAGATGTTAGAGTTGCCATCCCTAGAGATATTTAAAAGATGTGTAAATGAGGTGCTGAGGAACACAGTTTAATGGTGGGCTAGGCAGGTTAGGTTAGTGGTTGGACTTGATGATCTTAAGGTCTTTTCCAAATGAAATAATTCTATGATTCTATGAATTCTGATAACCTTTTAATTGTCCTTTTTGTTGAAACATTATATACATATATGAATCTTCTGTCTTTAAAGTCTGCGTTCCAGTCCATTATGAGGCACAATTAAAATTTTTTTGTTCCACTCTTACTCTAGTCTTTTCTTGAATTTCTGTTTCTTCATAAAGCATAATGCAGAATAATTGTAATTTTCTGCCTCAGCTAGTTTGAATGTCAGGGATACTGGAGGTCAAGGCTGAAGTCCATAAAAACTTGCTCAGCATGTCACTACTATTTCTCTTGCCACAATAAATGATCTCAAGAAATTAAGACACAATTTAAGAAAAAAGAAAGATTAAGCTAAACTCTTCATGGGGAGATATAGAGGCAAAAATTAATCCATTTTTACACCATCATATAAATCTTAAGAACCGTGAAAACTGGCATTTTCATTGACCTTTCCTCAGTTTCCAGTATGTCTTTGTCTTTTTGGACTGGATACTTAAACTATAACCATAAACTTAATAAACATTTTTGGTTATTTCATGGCCTTTTAATGATTGCATTCAGAACTCATAAAATATAGATACGTTCTTATAATATTGAAGATAGTAACATTAGTTACTAAATCTGCTTTGCAATGCAGTAGTCTTCTTTGAATGTCATTATCTTGGGTAAATATAAAACGATTAGTCTGTATTGGCAATTCATTTAGTTTTACAGCTTTATTATGCATGGCTATGTAATGAACCAGTTAAGTGTAGCTTGTGTTTATCCGAACTCACAAAGCAAAACAGATCAACCTTTTATTTGTTGGTGACTAATCCTGATGCTTTCTTAGTGATATGCTGTAACTTATTATTTTCTAATGATGCAACATATAATCATAGATACCATAAAATGTTGAAGAATGCGACAGTTGTTAATGATAGAGACACAGAAGTCTTGATCACATTCATATAACAGAGACAAGAATCTACTAATTTACAAAGAGAGAAAAGAGTCAAGAGGGTAGATGGCACCTTCCAGAGAGTAGCTGATTCCCACTCCCACAGATGCTTGTGAGCTGATTACTAAGAGAGGAAACATTATAAACAATGTTGACAGTAAGTTGCGCTGGTTGTCTTCCCAGTTAAAATACACAGGAAGGGATACCTGTGTAAAGGATGTACTTTTAAAAGCTCCTGCTTTATCTCAGGTGGCAATGTCTAATTAGGGGAGTTTGTTCTTGCATGTATGTTATTTCTAGCTTCTGTGCCTTGCCTGCTTTCAACCCACCTGATTTACTCAATTTATTCATGCCATTTTCTCTCATGTTTGAAGCATGGATTTGGGGTTGGGGGCTGAGGGGAGTGGGAAGGGATTAGATTTGGATTTTATTTTTTTTTTCTAGTGAATTCCAGAGACCGTCCATACAATTCAGAAATCTTAGTACCTGAAAAGTAAAAAAAAGTTTTTCTTCTGTGATATAAATCACTAAAGATTTTTATTAGTTACTTCTCAAATGATCCTTTTTGTTTTTTTTTTCCAAGTAGGAGTGTTTATACAAATAAACAGAAACTAAATCTTTTCTCCCAAATGAAATCTACTCGGTGACAAATACATTTCTCTGACAAAGATCCAGTGCCATCAAAAGATTGATCAATAAAGATGACTATATGTGGTTATTAATGCTACACTCGTTATTAAAGTATTGCTCAGGAAGAGTAGTCTTAAATGGCTTTCTGGCCATAAACTTCTTTTTTTTTCTGGATATATTTTTCTCTCATCACTAAATGAAGTATTTGAAGGGGCCTATGCCATAGCTAGCCATCTTAACCTTTCATTCACAAGACATTCAACTGTTTATTTCCTTGCTTTTAATTTAAAAATTATGTATATTAGATTATTTTAACTTACTTTGTCTAAGAAAAGGGTACTTTGTCTAAGTAAAGGGTAACCTATGTTTGAGTAACTCTTTTATTTATAAGAAAAGAGGTTAGAGCTGATCAGAAATCACAGATATGGACCATATTTTTAATCCATGATTATTCTAATGTTAAACAAAGTACAAAACCTAATCTGTGCCATGCAATTGACCCTTTTCCTGTCTGTCTGCACCTAGGCTCTTGTCTCTTTAAGGAAGCCATTGATATTTTAGAAGAGCTTCTATAAAGCTAATGTGAATAACTGTCTTTTTGGTTACAAAAAAAGCAACAGAAAAGGAAGGATGTGTTAAGAAAACTGCCGCAGATTAAGTAATTGTCTTCTTTTTATAAAATAATTCTGTAACTTGGGCTTAGTTCCTTCCTCTGCCTGAAAGGTATTTCCTCCCTGTGACAGCACAGTGACTGTGAGGCTATAGGAAATTTAGGTGTTTTTAAAGGCTGATTACTGTTGGCAGTCCTCTTATTTTCTGCAGGTCATACTGTTCTTGTTACCATTATTGCACTTTTTGCTAAGGGAGGGGTGAGGCAAATGGAACACAGGAGAAAAAGGGCTTTTAGGGTATGCAAGTGGGAGGAGTGGTTCCAGGGACATTTAAACAGGTGTCTTTCGTCACCCACAACAGTGAGCACAGCTTGAGCGCTCACAGAGAAATAATTCCTCATCCTTCTTCCCCTGGTGTCAGCACATGTGTCAGCAGAGATGTGTGGGGCCCCTTTGTTTTTTTCTTTCCATGGCCCCAGACCTTTGCTTCTTATCTGCTTGTGTTTGCCTTTTTTCTTTTTGTTTTTTTTATTGGAATTATTTTTTTCCCATTCAGGGGTCTCTTTGGTTTTAATTCTTACTTGTCTTTGGTTCAGCCAGACCCTAATTCAGGTTTCTTTTGGCTGCTAGGGTTTCCTGACAATCCCTAGTACAGATAGGACAGTATACCCATTCTCTACCCTGCCTGCAAGTCTGGAGGTGACCTCTGTGACTTAGGGATCGGCTCTGCTCCTGCCTGGTGAAAGCCAGTGCTTTTCAGATCCCAGGAGTTATACACTGAGCCTGTTTTTAAAGGTGATCAAAGGCACGGCTGCATTCCAGAGTTTGTGCATTTGAAAGGTATTAACCACATTTGTCAATCTTAAGAAATACTGCTCAATTTGAAGGGCTGTATTTTGGTAATAATTTCAAACGTGAAACACTGCAGCTCCCTTGCACTGTGCTGAGGCAGGAGTGAGACAAATTTGGCTTGCATTCAAAGTTCAGAAAATTATCCCTAGTTGAGCAGATACCCTATGCTATCATAAGTTTAAAACAAGTTATTACATATCTACCTCTTCTACTCTGCCCTTGTGAGACCACATCTGGAATACTGTGTCCAGTTCTGGGCCCCTCAAGAGGGACAGGGTGCTGCTGGAGAGACTTCAGTGCAGAGCCACAAAGATGATGCAAGGAGTGGAGCATCTCCCTTATGATGAAAGGCTGAGGGAGCTGGGGCTCTTCAGCTTGGTGAAGAGGAGATTGAGGGGTGATCTCATAAATGTTTACAAATATGTAAAGGGCAAGTGTTAGGAGGATGGAGCAAGGCTGTTCTCAGTAATGTCCAATGATAGGGAAAGGGGAAAAGGGTACAAGCTTTAACATAAGAGGTTCCAAAGAAGCACAAGGAAAAATTTCTTCACTGTGAGGGTGAGGGAGCACTGAAATGGGCTGCCCAAATGGGTTGTTGAGTCTCCTTGTCTGGAGTTGTTCAAAACCCACCTGGATGAGTTCCTGTGTGTCCTACTCTAGGTGGTCCTGCTCTGACAGTGGGGTTGGACTAGATGCTTTTTCAAGGTCCCTTCCAATCCTTAAGATTCTGAGATTCTATGATATCCTTAGTTGAAACATGCAATTTCAGAATTGTGGTGGCAACGTCACTGTGGTAGATAATGACTAGGAAGAAAATTGCCCAAGTGATTAAAGGAAAATAATTGTCAGAAACATAAAAAAGAAAGAAGAAGAAAAAAAAAAACAAACCCAAAAAGGAAGCACACTATTTAGACTAAAATAATATAATTTTGGACTGCAGTGTGTGGATACATTCCTTCAGACAGCTGAGGCAGACACAATTTTTTATTCTGAGAGAGATACCACAGCCAAAAAGTAGTAACAGTTGCTTTTTCTTTTTCCCAGAAAAAAAGAGAAGACAATTCTTTTTTCTTTCTGTCCTGGCCAAATTGTTTTATTTTTCTTACTCCAAACTGTATTTTTAACATATAAATGAGGCCAGAACACATACAATATTTACCTGATCTAGGTAGACCTGTTTTAGCTGGGAGGTTGGGCTAGATGATCTCTAGAATTTGCTTCCAATCTCTACCATTCTGTGATTTCTGTGTATAATATCAGGACTGAGTACATCATTATTAAGAATTATCACCAGTAGGAGATGTGCGTGATAATTCAGCACAGATTAAAATGCACGAATCTGTGCTGTTCCGTAAGTGTACATACTGTATGAAACCAAGTGCAAATATGATGCCGCTGAGGCTAGTACTTTGAGGAGCAATAGCATGTATACTCATCATTATACTTTTAATAGGTTTTTCAGTCGCTTGTTCTGGCCACAAAAGAGATTACAGTTTATACAGTATCAGAGAACACCTTGGAGAAGGTCTTGTGAAATTAAAAATAGTCTTGCTAAATATCCATGCCAACAAATGAATATTTCTGATAAGAAAGACTTTGACTAGTTCTGATTGACATACTTTTTTTTTTTTTTCCTTACCGTTCTGTGTCTTTGAGTGCTGTAAAAAGGGGTGGCACAATACGAAAAGATGTGGTTTACCTTTTGTTTCCCTTCTGTGATCACAGTCAGTGTCTTCTTAGCACATAAATCTAGTGGTATTTTATTTTCAGGATAGACATGTGCAAGAAAAGACATGGATGACTGTGTGATACACTGTAAAATATATTATGTAATTTTCAATCTTACCATGCATCAGCCCATAATTTCCAAAGGTCTTATCTTTCAGATACATTTTTGGTGGAGGTTTTTCTGCCTGAACTGTATCTCGAGACTTGGCTAAATTATGTAATGTATTCAGATGATATTCAGCCCTGCTTAGGGTTTTGTCACTTTCTTGTACAATTTACTTTTATTTTTTCAAATTAAATGCCAAGGGAAAAAAAAGGATATACTTTTGCTTCAAATTCTTAGTTAAGATCCTCTGTGTTTTCTTTTTTGATATGTTGCCAGTTTTCTTTAGGAAAGAAAGGCTTACCATTTTACTAGCACACCCCTATCAGTTGTGACGCTGTGTGCTATTTGAAAGAAGATTTGTGAGAAGCGGTTCATATGCTGAACGAGGAGCTGAGTGAGCTCTGTCTCATCTCAGTCTGGAGAAGCAGCGTAATGCTACCCAGCCAGTGCTTGTAAACTAAGGGAGATGGTCTGAAATAATCTACCTTGTATTCTGCTGGGTGCTGGAGAAGTGGGAAGGGGCTGGTGGCCTGGCTGCATTTCCTTCCTCACTAACTTCCTGCAAGAGTCAAAACTTTCTGTTCTAGTACGTGCAAAATATAGTTGCCAACTCTCTCCTCTGGAGCACAAATGAGCAAAAGTAATCCTGGAAATATTGTTTTTGCGTAGTAAGGTTCTTTTGGTTTGCTTTAAAAGAATTTTTCCTTCACTTTATGTGCTTCTCTGTGTTCACGTCTTACACTTCTGCAAGTTAAAATGAGGAAAGGATCTCTCTGTTCATTTATATGTAATGTCTCATGAATTTAATTTCCTAGTGAAATGTCTTTCTGAATAGGACTTGAAAATACATTTCTTCTTTGCCTTACGTTTTAACTACTTCTTCCTAACTTTGATGTGTTATTTAATTATGTAATTTTATTATTTAACACCTGAGATTATGCTGGAGTACAATTTGTGAGAAGCTCACTATATAGACATGCACAATGTTAAAAGCTGGTTAGAAATATCCTGATAACAGACAAACAGCAAATATCTTTTGAAAGTGGAAATTGATTAAGCCTAAATATTTCATTTTAAATGCTTGGTTTGAGATAATTTTGAAGGGAAGAGTTTGATGAGGACCTGTGAGTGTCAGGAACTACGGCTTTCTTCAGGTAATCAAAGGCAAAATTCGAGGAAGAGCATTTTTAAAAAGCATAATTTTATTATTGAACAGTCAACGATGACAAAGAGAGAAACAAAAATCACCATTTTTATCTCCTTGCTTCTGATTCCTCATAAATGCCATAAAACTGATGAGAAATCCATGCACAGTTCTGATTCCATGGACTTGGGTCCTTTGCAGCAAATAGCTCAAGTGACTTGAAAAGTCTCATTTTGTATGTGTAAAGCAACTTGCAAATGAAATAGAAGAGGGAAGTGAACACTGTTAAATAAAGATTAGTGTTTGGCATTGAGACAAAACTCAAAGCACCGTTTGCCTGATCCCTCTGAAATCAGTGGTGAGTACCATCCTAAAGCAGTAGCAAAATATCAATTTAGTCCCAAGGTTCTCCAAGCCCCAGCAAGGTCTCCATGAGGAATTATGGCTTACAGCTGGCTGAATTTCATTCTTAGAGTTATTGCATATCAGAAGAAATCAGTGTTTGTTGTAAATGAGTCCCTTGCTTCTGGAAAATGCCAGCAAATGGTAATTTTTCTGTTTATCCAGGATATATTTTTCCTTGATTATCTACTAAATAACAAAATGTTTTACAATATCTGCTTAGAACATAATTAGAAGAAGTGACACCTGACTTTCTCAGAGGCAGGTAGTAAAAACAGTATTGTTTTCGTCCTGCTCCCTGGGAGATGACTTTTCTGCAACTCTCCCGGTACATCTATATGCACAATGTTCTACCATGTGAAAATAATTGAATTAACCTTGAATAAGCAGTGTAGCCTTGTCATATGTTTGTTCTACTCAGGTTAAATCCTACTTCTCAGTAGTGCTAAAAGGAGTGTTGCACCAATATTAAATAAACTGCCTTCTTCTTATTAGTGATCAGGCACTTTTGATTCAATTCAGTTTTTATGAGTTTGGACCTTTGGATTTCTGTACAGTTCAGGATATTTTCCACTTACCATTCTGTGAGAAATAATTAAAACATCCAAAATTACGTTCTTGGCATTTTTTTAATATCATTAAGAGTATGCCCATATGCATAAGTGGGTTTTTGAAAGGTATGACAGTACAGTGTGCCTGAAAATAAAACAAGCAAACAAAACTGTGTTAGTTACCTTTCTTATGTAACTTCTTTTGTGTTTGTTGTCATCTACTTCAAATGAAATCCTGATTTAAAATCTTGACCAGTATGAGAAACAGCTGAGGGACTATCAGTCAAATGATATTTCTTCATCTGATAGAAGGGAATAACAAGAGAAATTTCTATATGTCACAGCTTCTATGAAATGTGTATGTATATATTATACTGGACAAAGCTATAACAATTTTTGACATTATACAGATTTTTAAAAATACATTTACATTGTTTTAATCTTGTATTTATGTTCTAGAACCTGGTCAAAGAGCTCAAATACTGAAACTAACCTTCTCAAGAAGATCCACAATACTGTGAAAACATAACTTTTCTTTTATGTGGCTTTGGGCCATCTTCCTTGCAAAAGTAGACTAAAAAGTTAAACTTTTTTTTCTTTTAAATTCTTGGTTTGTTTTGATGTTTCAGTAATGACTGAGAAAGCCATCCTTCCTTTCTCTATATTTAATTTTAACTCTTAACATTTAGAAAAGTTGGTAGACACTTCCAGCTGGCAGGATTTGATTTTATGGTACAACTCAAGAAAAATACATTCAAGATATCTGCCTGATTATCGACTGTTCAGATACTGAAAAAGTTTCCTACTTAACTAAGCCATATGCAAGTGTCTGTGTGTTACATGACACCCCCATGATGCCGTAAAGTAGCAATTAGCAGCATCTGCCTTAGAACTGGTGTGTGGTTGAGACAGTGTAGGCTACCTAATCATCACTTGTCAACATGCCAGTTAGTGGAATTGTGATCAAGAGCCCTGATAAATCTTCATGTGCTGCAGGGTCAGAGAATGCTTTTTCTCAGAATTTCTTCTCTGTCATGGTCCACAGTTATTTAGAGACAGCCTCTCTGGAGGAACAGAGGAAATGTGCTGATCGTTTATGTTATGGCATTGTAGTGGGCAAAGGACACCCTCTAAATGTGGAGGAAAGCATTGTAGGTAAACTGAAGATATTAGGAAAAGATATTTTAGGTGTCTTTGATATACTGAGGAGTGAGTGAGAGTCATACATTCTAGCCTGACAGCATCTAGAAATAAAGGAGAGAATTAAAACAAGGTAATTATTTTTCCTAAAATGTAGTAGAGAGGCTAGGTATCACACCAACACTCACACAAAAGAATGCTTCATCCTGAAAATTGTCTTGGAGAAATGTTGATAATTGCCATATTATGCATGCAGGGACTCACTACAACTACTCTCTGTTCATCTTGTGGAAAGGTGTATGGTAAAGACCCTACTAGATTAAGCCAAGCTATAAAAAAGGTGGTAGATCATAAATCCGCCTTTCCAAATGCTGTATTAAGGACACATTAATTTATGGCACATAGCATTATCTGATGGTTCTGCCCATAAATGTAAATCTTTATTATGGTTTCAGTAGCTTCACCATTTTAGACACTAGTTTCTGCTTCTCTTTGATGCAGCCAGATAATTTGAATTATACCATTAGCCAGAGAAGATGTTTTCATGCCAAAACCTATTGGTGATCAGCATTTCTTATATCACCCTTCTACTTTACTGCTGTTCTGCATGACATTTCTGTATGTATTTCTGCTGAATCTCTTGCAACTTTCTACTTTCATAATGGCTTAGCACCTAATTAAGCTAGCTGTCTGAGTATAAACAGAACCAGCAATGATGGATAACATCTATATGTAAGTTAAAAGTATTTTTACCATAGCTCATTAAAGCAGCTGCTTAAGTTCATGTTAAGTGTAAGGGGAATGTAATGGGAAGAGCTGTGGAAACTGAGTTGAATGGAATAAAATTTCTCTTCAGAGAAGACAATTAAAATATTGTTGAAATAATCAGCAAAAATAAATGATGTTGAGAAAAGGGCTTGGCATTGCTTGCTAGATGTAATTTAGCAAGCTTCACCTTCTCAAGATCATTTCTGATGAAGTTAAATTTAGCTTTAGTGCCGTCCTGTAGAGTTTCCCTTGATCCGTACAATGAAAACTTGACCGATGTGGAGTCCCTCCTCAAAATAAAATTCACAGTTCCTTTAGGTACTTGTGCTATGCTTTTTTTTTTGGCTATGAACACTTGACTTAAAAATTATGTGATGCTTATTTCATCTAGTCTTAGGCCATTATTGATCTGACTTATTTTTGAAACTAATGAGTTTAGTAGACAGTAAAATAATTTATCTTTGATCTCTAAAATTATTCAATATCAAAAAGTTTAGATTTTGTTTGTTTTTGTTTTAAGAGATGGCAACTGACATTTATCAGGAAACTGAAAATTTGTTTTGTGGAAAATATGGTGGATAGCAGGTTCTGTGTTATGTACCCACCTAAGAAAAAATAATTTACTTAGGACTTAAATTCTAAAAAGAGGAAAAGAGAAACAGGAAAAAACATTACTTTTAGTGTTCCTATTAATTTGCCCAAAGCAGCAGTACTTTCTTTTTCCCTACTTTTAAGAGGCTCTTCTATGTTTAAAATAACATTTATTTTTAAAAGAATGTTAAGTGTTAGACTTTGTTAACGTGGCATGTTTTCCGTCTCCTTGCTGTAGTAAATGGCTATAGTACTACTGTTTAGTGTTTAGCCATTACTCTGCTTGAATTAATGTAACTACTTTGAAAGTCTTGATAATTGTGAGTCCTTTTTTCCAAATTGCAGTTCATAAATCTTAATTTAGAAGGACGGCAATTGTTCATGCACCAGGGCAATTAGGAATAATTTATTTTCCAAGAATCTATCTAGTATTCAGTGAAAACCATTCTCTATGAAATTTCAGCTGTGAAGCATCTAGATATCTGTATACCAAAAGAAGACAATCCTTCTTCAGATGTTGGAGAGGAAACAGAAAGATCATTGAATCACAAACATAAGACCTGTGGAGATCTAAAGAAGTGCATTGCTTTGATTAATAAAGTGTCAAGTTGAGCACTAGTTGCAATGTTATCAGTTTCATGAAATGGCTGACAAATCTTAGAAAACATAATAAAGTTATCAGAGTTAAGAAAAAAAGAAGGTCAAGGGACAGGGCAATCTCATCATCTACATGTGACTTAGATATTTGATACTGTTTCCCTATGGGAGCATTCAAAGCCAGTAGTGTTGGGACTGACTTACTTGAGCCTCACTCTTGGTCAGCTCTGCATTTTTTTTCCCTCAAGGAACAATATTTAGACTTTCCCAAATAAGTTGGCTAAAAAGAATTTATTTTAAAACTTGTCAGGACCTAACAACTTTACTGAGAATCAAGGCAGCTCTAGGGAGTCCAGCTACCTTAGAAATCTGGCTACTTAGGTGGCTTGACAAGTAGTAATTTTTAGGTGCTGTGCATCATTAATAGTAGACAGATTTTTTGTTTACATATTTTTACATTGATAGAATGTAGTAACAGGTAAAAATCTGAAACCTACCCTTATCTAGGTTATACATTTGAATTTCTAGAAATTTTTATCTGAATAAAAGAGCAACTTAATTTTTAATGTCTGTTGGATTTTGTTGCTGTTATTAAGAGATCTGCTTTTGGTCCCATGGCTTTTCCTGTTCCTCAAGAAGAGTCATGCAGCAAGATTCATGGCATGGTACTTTCAGTTATTCTCCTCTGCACGGAGAAGTGGTTTACTGCTAGAAGGCAACAAACTTAGTGCCAGACATCTAGCTATTCTTCAAACTAAAAGAAAATAAGAATCAGATTAGCTTTATGTGCAAATCAGTTTCTGTAAAGAACATCAATTGCTTCTTGAATGGCATTTGTCTTTTAATTAAAAAACATCTTTCTTCTACTTCAGTGTTTCAGTCCTTTCATCCATTACTAGCTGAAGATACAGAAGTGATTGTTTCTGATCAGTAGTGTGGTTTTAATGCAAATTCTCTATTGGTCCCTATTCATTGCTTGCTTAGTGCATGTTGTTGCTTCACCGGGTTTTGACAAGCATCAATGGTCTTCTCAGAGGAGATTAAACTAGAAGTCTCATTTAAGATCCACACCAATGAAGTTCATCCTGGTGTCTTTTGTTGCCAGGATTGCATGATTTGGATTATAACATTGTTTGAAATCTTAAATCTGGTGCCCATGGTTTAGGCCCATTCAGGGACAAAAGACCACGATTAAACTCAAGTACCAGACACTTGAGAATTGCCAGAGGGCAGGGAGGGCTTACTTGCTGCTTATCATCCTGGACAAAACAGGCCAGCCTAATCACCTTGGGGAAGAAAACAGAAAGTAATTTAATTCACCACCAACTAAACCCATAAACCTCCAAAACATAACAAACAGAAAACAATACAGAGTGATAGGATGATGGAGGGCACAATCAGCCCTTTAAGACCACCTTCTCCCCACCCCTCTCCTCTTCCTGGGCTCAGCCCTCATCCTGGTGTCTTCACCTCCTCCCCTGCTGAACAGCTCAGTGGGGCAGGAAATGGGGATTTCAGTTGGTCTATTTCTGATGGCTCCTGCAATTTGTCTCTCCTCAGGGCTTCTCACTGGTTCTCCCTGCTCCAGAGTAGAGTCCCTCACAGGCTGGACAGCCCTGCATGGGCTGCTCTGATGTGTTCATCCCAAGGGCTGCAGCTCCTCTCCACTCTCTGTATGGGTCTCTGCGGCCCGCAGGCTCTCCAGCACAGCCTGCGCCACGGCCGTCTCCTCACACAGTTTCCTGTGTGTCTGGGCACACTCATTCAGAGCTGCTGCTGGCTCTCAGTCCTGTCATTTCCCTCCATAGGCTGCTGGGGTACAGCTTGCATTCTCACCACAGGTTGCAGAGGGGTCTCTGGTCCAGCATTGCTCCTTTCTTCCTCCTTCTCTGACTGTGAGGTCCACGTGGTCATCTGCATCTTGCATTGCTCTTACACCGCCTCCCAAGCACTTCAAATTTCCGTTCTTAACTACTGATCACAGAGGCACCAGATTGGCCCAGCTGGGCTGGAGGTGGTTCTGAGCCTCAGAGCTAGGGGAAAGTCTGAGAACTCTTTATTGGGCCTGTACTGCAGCCCCCTCCCCTGTTATGAAGCAAAAGTGGCTCCTAGCAAAACCATGACGTCTAGCATATACTTTTTAAGACTGGTAAGACAAAAAACATAATGAAAATACGCTTCATAATTTTTTTTCCAACTTTGGTAGTTTAGTTTATTTTTTCTTTTCTGTTTGGCAATTTTATCTTTTGATTCTTACAGCATTTTGTTAGTGTTGAGTTTTGAGGTATTCCTTCTATGTGGAAAGTGCTTCTAAAAAGAGTAAAGTTTTCCTTAAAATTCATAATGGTACAGGTACCTATTAATAATTTTTAAAAACTATATTATGTATATTAGTGGGTTGTTTGAAACTATTGTAAAGGAAAATTATATTTTTTGCTTGCTTCAGTTTTGAAGATTGGAAACTAAAGTTTCAGTTTATAATGGTTCAGAAATGACATGCATATTTTGTCTTTTTCGTTAGTGTTTCCTTAATTATAATGCATATGTAAACTTGAAAAGTAATTGGTACGCTAGTTGTAGAAGTAAAACCGTAACACAACCATAGAAGAAATCCTTTAAGAAGACAGAACAAGCATCTTTTCCCTTTAATTTATGAAAGCAATTGAAGTATGCTGTTATATTATCTTCAACACTTATTATATGTAATGGACAATTAGTTTAAGCTTGTTTAAGAAAGTGCAGGGGGAAAATGAGAGGACTAGGCTACCAGAGACAATATGAGCATCAAGTATAGAAGATCAAAAATGAAAAAACAGTTTACCATTTAAAGGCAAAAGTCTGATGTGATCTACAGCTTCCAAATTCTTAGAGCTGACCCTTAATATGAATGTTGTAAGGGATTATTGATAGTGCTTATTGAAAATTGATAAGATCGATTTTAAAAATGTACTTTCAAAATTATGATTTTATTCCAATGACGAAACAAAAAATGGAAAGTCTTCATTTTGTCTTGACAAAAGGGAAGATGGATGCACTTTTTGACTCCTCCTCCTCCTCTTTGTGCAGTAGGATGTAGGTTGCTGGTTGCAGCACCAAGCTTTAGTGAAATATGTGTTCTGGAATTTGTGTGGCAAGTCTTACTCTTCCTTGCAGGCCTACATTCTTGATCTTTGGAGAAATGTTATTCATGAAAATATTAGTAGAGGGATAATTTCCAGTGAAGAATGTAAGAGTGATGGATTTGTTTAGAGCCACTTTTGCTTGGTAACAGGGGGAGGGTGCTGCAACGATAGCCCTTGTAAACGGTTCATGAAACTTCTCCCAGCTCCAAACTGGACCCACCTCCTGTCCAGATGGGCCATCCTGGTGCCTCTCCTACCACTGTTTAAGAAAGAAAACTTGTAGTGCATAGGAGGAGGTGGGAGAGTGGGACAAGATGGAGGTGACCATGGTCAGTGAGGGAGGAAGTAAGTAGCAGCACCAGACCAGAGACCGCTCTTGCAGCCTGTGGTGAGAGAGCAGCTGTGCCCCTGCAACTCATGGAGGGCCATGGCAGGATCGATAGTTGCCTGCAGCTCTGGGAAAGTGCCAGAGCTGCAGTGCCAGACCCAGTGCCAGAGAGGATGATTGTGCCCATGCTAGGGCAAGTGGTTTTGCCTGGACAGGCAGGAGACTGTGTGAGGAGGCAGCCATAGCACAGGCTGTGCTGGAGAGCCTGTGGGCCGCAGAGACTCACACAGGAGGCAGAGAGGAGCTGCAGCCCTGAACACACCTTGGAATGGGCAATGCAGGGCTGCCTGGCCTGTTGGGGACCCCTCTCTGGAGCAGTGAGGAGTCTTCCTACCCTGAGGAGAGACAAGTAGCAGGAGCCATCAGAAACAGTACTGAGACCCCCATTCCCTGTACCCCTGTGCTGCTCATGGTGGAAGGAAGTGAACAACTGGGATCAGAGCTCTGAGCCCAGGAAAAGGGGAGGGGTTGGAGGAAGGGGATCTTAAAGTGACTGGTTGTACTTTTCATCATCGCTCTACCCTGTATTGTGTTTGGTTTGGTATGTTTTCTGTTTGTTATGTTTTTAGTTGGTGGCAGATCAAATTAAGTTTCGTTTTCTTCCCCAAGTTGAATTGTCTTGTGTGTTTTGCCTGGAACTATAGGTGGTAAGTGAGCTCTCCCTATCCTTAGGGAGTTCCAAAGGCCCTTGGTACTTTTCCTCCTCCTGTTGGGAGGAGGAATGAATGAGTGGCTGATCATGGTTCCTTGTTCCTGGATGGGCCAAAGCCATGACAGACTCTTTTCTTCTACTCCTGCTCCACTTTGGATGAAAGAAGCAGTTAGAAACCTTCCACAATTAGTGAAGTGGAAAGGAGCATGGCATTAACACATCTGATAGACTGAGATGGTAATTACAGAACAAATGCAAGCACTTTTTGGGATGATTTCATTTAACATGAAATTGATCAAAAGTAAGATGAAACTAGGTTTGCCAAACAGATTGCAGCAGTTTATTTGACAAGTGATGTTATTAAAAAAAATTGCAATTGGTTTTCGGAGGAGGTGAAGAACATCCATACAATTTCTTAAGACAGGACATCTAAAGTAAGGGTCACCATGTCATCAGAGCAGGTTGGTAGCTTCTGCAGCAGCGCTCTGTGCATCTGTTATGCTTCAGCTACTCTAAACACACAGCTGAGTGTCACTGTGAGGAAGTGGTTCTGCTTCCAACCTGTCTGCTCTCTGTTGAGTGGCAGCATTTTCTAGTCCACGATTAAGTCTCTAGTAATGGCTAGTTTTTCAGAATATGCTTTTAGGGCTTTTACTTGTTGTGCCTTATATCGGGAAGGAGACAGGACCCTTTATTTCAATAAATATTGTGTGCTTCTCTCTCTGCTTTCCAAATATTTTAAAACTGGCTTTCCTAATCTTGCTTTTATCTTTAAGACTGATATATCCTTGAGTTATTTCTAATAGGCTGCTTTTTTTCTGCAGCTTATTGGTTCTGTTTTTCCCATGGTAGATTTGGTATATCAGTGTGCTCTACTGACTGTATTTCATGGCAACATCCCATCTGTGTGGCCAGTTAGTCTTCCCTATGTCATGGGGGCACTCTGTCGCTTTTGCTAAGTACTAATGAAAATGCTGGTCATGTAATGCAGCAACAAATGTGGTACATGTGACTTTTTGTTTTGTTTTGTTTTGTAAATGAGAAACGCTATTAGGTTTTTATCTTCCTTTGAGACTCAGGATCTGTTGTTTTTTTTTAATAAACATTTCCAAAAAACAATTCTGAATTGTCGCATCACTTATACTGACACAAATCTGGAGGAATATACATGCCTTGGAGCTTCTCTCTGACTTGGTAGGCATAGACAATTCACTGAATTGAGTAAACTTTTTCCCAAACACAAATTNCTCCTGTCCAGATGGGCCATCCTGGTGCCTCTCCTACCACTGTTTAAGAAAGAAAACTTGTAGTGCATAGGAGGAGGTGGGAGAGTGGGACAAGATGGAGGTGACCATGGTCAGTGAGGGAGGAAGTAAGTAGCAGCACCAGACCAGAGACCGCTCTTGCAGCCTGTGGTGAGAGAGCAGCTGTGCCCCTGCAACTCATGGAGGGCCATGGCAGGATCGATAGTTGCCTGCAGCTCTGGGAAAGTGCCAGAGCTGCAGTGCCAGACCCAGTGCCAGAGAGGATGATTGTGCCCATGCTAGGGCAAGTGGTTTTGCCTGGACAGGCAGGAGACTGTGTGAGGAGGCAGCCATAGCACAGGCTGTGCTGGAGAGCCTGTGGGCCGCAGAGACTCACACAGGAGGCAGAGAGGAGCTGCAGCCCTGAACACACCTTGGAATGGGCAATGCAGGGCTGCCTGGCCTGTTGGGGACCCCTCTCTGGAGCAGTGAGGAGTCTTCCTACCCTGAGGAGAGACAAGTAGCAGGAGCCATCAGAAACAGTACTGAGACCCCCATTCCCTGTACCCCTGTGCTGCTCATGGTGGAAGGAAGTGAACAACTGGGATCAGAGCTCTGAGCCCAGGAAAAGGGGAGGGGTTGGAGGAAGGGGATCTTAAAGTGACTGGTTGTACTTTTCATCATCGCTCTACCCTGTATTGTGTTTGGTTTGGTATGTTTTCTGTTTGTTATGTTTTTAGTTGGTGGCAGATCAAATTAAGTTTCGTTTTCTTCCCCAAGTTGAATTGTCTTGTGTGTTTTGCCTGGAACTATAGGTGGTAAGTGAGCTCTCCCTATCCTTAGGGAGTTCCAAAGGCCCTTGGTACTTTTCCTCCTCCTGTTGGGAGGAGGAATGAATGAGTGGCTGATCATGGTTCCTTGTTCCTGGATGGGCCAAAGCCATGACAGACTCTTTTCTTCTACTCCTGCTCCACTTTGGATGAAAGAAGCAGTTAGAAACCTTCCACAATTAGTGAAGTGGAAAGGAGCATGGCATTAACACATCTGATAGACTGAGATGGTAATTACAGAACAAATGCAAGCACTTTTTGGGATGATTTCATTTAACATGAAATTGATCAAAAGTAAGATGAAACTAGGTTTGCCAAACAGATTGCAGCAGTTTATTTGACAAGTGATGTTATTAAAAAAAATTGCAATTGGTTTTTGGAGGAGGTGAAGAACATCCATACAATTTCTTAAGACAGGACATCTAAAGTAAGGGTCACCATGTCATCAGAGCAGGTTGGTAGCTTCTGCAGCAGCGCTCTGTGCATCTGTTATGCTTCAGCTACTCTAAACACACAGCTGAGTGTCACTGTGAGGAAGTGGTTCTGCTTCCAACCTGTCTGCTCTCTGTTGAGTGGCAGCATTTTCTAGTCCACGATTAAGTCTCTAGTAATGGCTAGTTTTTCAGAATATGCTTTTAGGGCTTTTACTTGTTGTGCCTTATATCGGGAAGGAGACAGGACCCTTTATTTCAATAAATATTGTGTGCTTCTCTCTCTGCTTTCCAAATATTTTAAAACTGGCTTTCCTAATCTTGCTTTTATCTTTAAGACTGATATATCCTTGAGTTATTTCTAATAGGCTGCTTTTTTTCTGCAGCTTATTGGTTCTGTTTTTCCCATGGTAGATTTGGTATATCAGTGTGCTCTACTGACTGTATTTCATGGCAACATCCCATCTGTGTGGCCAGTTAGTCTTCCCTATGTCATGGGGGCACTCTGTCGCTTTTGCTAAGTACTAATGAAAATGCTGGTCATGTAATGCAGCAACAAATGTGGTACATGTGACTTTTTGTTTTGTTTTGTTTTGTAAATGAGAAACGCTATTAGGTTTTTATCTTCCTTTGAGACTCAGGATCTGTTGTTTTTTTTTAATAAACATTTCCAAAAAACAATTCTGAATTGTCGCATCACTTATACTGACACAAATCTGGAGGAATATACATGCCTTGGAGCTTCTCTCTGACTTGGTAGGCATAGACAATTCACTGAATTGAGTAAACTTTTTCCCAAACACAAATTTGTTTTGATTGCAAAATAACTACTTTTTACCCTTTAGTTTTAGTCTTTGAAATCTGAACTGGGACTTCAGCTTCTCCAGCATAAATCGCTGTGGTTATGCAAAGTTACCTGGAGGCACCAGAAGTTCTTGAACCGGAATGGAGCAAAGCAGTTTTATGTTTTCTTGGCTTTCTGTTCCTGGAACTGAAGTCTCATCTCTATGGATTTCTGACAAAAACATTGAAAGTTAAAGATGATTTAATATGTGAAGGTTTCCTGTAGCTTGAACAGTTGTCTGCATTTCTGAAATAAAAGTGTTGGGTCCCTTCAGTTCCCTCCTTTGCCCATCATTTTTTATTTATTTCCTTTAGTTCTTTCTGCTATCCTAAACCTAGTTTATTTCAGTTGGACATCAATGTATTAAAGCAGAAATGAGTCATCCATGCATCTAATGAGATAAAGACATCTTAACGTGAAGTTTTATTTTAATTGCCTTTTATGGAGCACAAGGGAATTCTAAATAGCCAGATGAGCTTTCTGTAGATATTTGTGATTAGTAAAACTAGCCATTCCCAGAAAATGATAAACCAGACAAAACTTGCATTTTGTCAATTGAAAAAGGAAAACGATATAAACGAGATATATTTTTTCATATTGCTTGGCTACATGCCAAAGCATTTGAAGTGATTTGGAATTGATCAATGTGTTTACAGCAGGAAGCAATATTAAATATTTTAAAGTATTAATTTCAATTTTTACCTTTTTCAGAAGCCAAAATACATATTTAAAAAATGATAACCCATTTTAGGGAGATTTGATGAATCTGAATCCAGGTGCAAGCTGATTAAATTATGATCTTGATATAATTCCTATAACCTGATAAGCATTCACACAACCAAGTCCTCTTCAAAGGTGAAGTAGTTAAGGGACTTCCTCAAAGTCTTGCAGAAATGGTACACTGAAGGCAAGGAATGGTACACTGAAGGCAAGGAATGGATCATCTTCCTAGTGCAAGTCAAGTCTGGCATCATAAGCAAAACAGCATGTGTTGACACTGCTGTCTTTGAAAGCAGATCTCTTTCTGACACTCTCCTGGTTTAGACAGGTGACTCCAAGGATGTGATGTGTCCAGATTTAATTTAAGTATCTCTAGCCAAGCCATGAACTGAAAAACAGATGTTACCTATATTAGCAGATTTCAGAGAAAACTGTATAGTTTGTACCTGACACAAGTTTTAAGGACAATTTTGCTTTTAATTATCCATAGGGAAAAATGGTCCTTTAAAATACTTGCGTTCTCATATGGTATTGATGGTGGTTTTGTGTCTGGATAGCTGATGGGTCCTTTTAACATCTTAAAATATGAAAATTTAAGGGATTTCGTAGACCTCTTTTGTTCTTTGCCTTTAGGAAACACAGATTTTTTTTCAATTGTTGATATATGGGGTCCGTACAACGGAGATATCTGTTCAGCCATAACTTCATAAAGCCCTTCTTGATATGCAGTGCCATTTAAATACTTCTGTCTGTAAACTCAGAATAGCTACAATAATTCAAGAAGAAAGACTTTTTTTTTAAGTGCTCATTACAGAGCTACACTTTGGAGAGTACTTATCTTTTAGGGAAGAAAGATTGTAAAAACCCTGCAACGGAGAAGATGCACGTTACTCATTCAAGCCTAACAAAAATGAGCAATACTTAAGATGAAAATATGTCTGAGAATCAGTCTTTCTTAAAAGAGGGTTATTCTTTCTGCCTAGAGCCACATCTTGTCTTTGTTTCTTTTCTCTGTGAGTCCTTCTTTTGGCCTTTTCCATATGTGCACAGCCACTGTGCTTGTACCACTCCTGCCTTCCCTCTGCCTGTATCTTCTTCAGAGTCAACATTTCAGAGAAAAGAAATACACAAATCATTTATTGATTCATTCATCCCTTTCCTGCCTCCTCCTTGATTACAAAACGAGCAGGAAGTTATTTGTGCTTGGTGACTCACCATCAGATTTTACGAGAGAATTATGCTGAATATCTCTGATTCACACACTCTTGGCTTTGTTGGAGGTCAATGTCTTGGCAGCATTCCCCTGTAAATACAAGTACTGAGCTGTTGATCTCAAGAGCTTTAAGTCATTTCTTCCTTCCATTATAGCATCTGTGCTACTTGTTCAGAGCAGTTGCCAACAGGGGTATAAGGTGACAAATGGAGAAATTTCCTGACATTTCGTTGGTGCATGGGTACCTTCTCAGCACCAAACTCTTCCCTTACCCTTCACCCCGAAGTGTGCAGATTTTTACTTTCTATCATTGAAATTGCTGTTGAGATGAGTACAGAAAATCTGATTAGATATCGTTCACAGCTTTTCACTTTGTAATTGTCTTCCCCTCTTAACACATGGTTACTTCCTGCAGGTTTATATCTAGTCTTGCATTTTGTGTTGTATTCATCAGGGTGGTGATCTTTAAGGTCCTTTATCTTAAGGAGATATCCACTTTTTGAAATTAGGGTGATATTTAAGAGTTAGGCTACAAAATGCCAACTAGGAGTTTAGAATGTACTGGTTTGTATTTTTCTAACACTTTCTGCATGTTTATGAGCATATACACATGATGTAACTGTAGTAAGCCATGTGTTCAGTAGCACATGGGGTGGTCCAAGAGGTAGTCCCGCAAGCAGTAGCATAACTGCGTAATTAACTTTGTTTCCCTGGGCTATGCCAATGACAAAGTAATTAATTTCTTACAGAATGACCCATTGTAGAAGTTTGTCGTGGTTTAGGCCCATCAGGGAACAAAAGGCCACGATTAGCCTTAAGTACCTAAGACTTGAGGATCGCTAAAGGGCAGGGAAAGCTTAATTGCCGCTTAAGGTGCAGGACAAAACAGACCAGGCTGCTCTGCTTGGGGAAGAAAACAGAAAATAATTTAATACCAAATAAAGCATAAAACCCCAAAACAGAACCAAAACAAAACAACACAGAATGGTACAGAGATGAAGAGTCCGACCAGCCCTTTAAGACCACCTGCTCCCCACTCCTCCCCTCTTCCCGGG
>WBNH01003608.1:26403-46221 GCA_013401255.1 Urocolius indicus | reverse complement strand
GTCACCTCCATCTTGTACCACCCTTACACCTCCTGCCAAGCACTTCAAATTCCCGTCCCTAAATAATGATTGCAGAGGCGCCAGATTGGCCCATCTGGGCTGGGGGGTGGGTCTGAACCCAGGAGTCGGGGGAGAGTCCAAAAACTTTTACCGGGTCTTCACTGCAATCCGCTCCCCCTGTTACCAAGCAAAAATAACTCCTTGCTAAAACATGACAAAGTTGTACACAAAATCTTGAAAAGGAAAAGATTGATTGAAGTCTTACCAGTGATAGAAAACCAGTAGTGGCCAACAGGATTGATATAAGTTTGAATATGTCCTTCTTTATATTGTAGCCATTTTTGGATATGAAAAAAAGTTAACTTGCTTATTTTACTTTTAAAATGCTTTGAGAGCCTCAGAATATTATGATAGAAGAGCCAAAAGAAAATTCCAGACATGGATACAAGTTTCATGCTTTTTAAGATAAAAAACATTCGCCAAGCCATACATCTGACTCTGGATGCATGTAGTTTTGGGCAGAGTTCAATGTAGAGACAGATCTCTCCCTCTATCAATATCTAACATCTGCTCAATAAACTCTCAGCACATAGGAAAATAGAGAGAAACCAGTCTTCTTTCTTCTTCACAGCAATGCGGTTTTTCATTTGTGATGTGTTTTCTTACCAAAGAATAAAAACATACTTTCTAAGTTGTTACATACATTTCTCAGGTACTTGCACAAAAAAGTCATCCATTACTAAAATATTGCTATTACCTTCAACTGCTTTATAGCCTACTATATAAAACTTCCCCCCACTCAAGCAGAGGTGTTCAGTTAAATCTGGAATTTAAAGCAGTTTGCTGCTCCATAGGCAAAGAAAATAACTAAGCTTTATTTCTTGTGGATTTGTTTTCTTTCTTAGCCATCTAGCTCTTTGTGTCCTTCTCTCTCTGGGTAGACGCGATTCAGAAAGGATATTGCTAGAACAGAACTGCAGATATGCCTGGTGCTGGCTCTTGAAATGGCTTCAAGGCGAAACAATTTAAGGCTGATTGTTTCTTGTCCTTTTTTTTTCTTAGGCATTCTTTCTTTACTAGTGTCTGTGTTCACTAGCTGTGTATCTTGAAACTTGTGGATATCTCACAACATGGAGACTTGCATCTGAATTCCATTTTGGAGAGTTTTCACTGAAAACTGGGTAAAAAAACCCAAACCACCTTTAAAAAATTATATTTCTTTGTTTCATATTATCATGAATTCATTGTAGCTGATGTTACAAAAACTGATTAACCTGATTTTAGAACTGCTCATTTAGGTGAACATATATTCCATTGGAGAGCATGTGAGTGTCAAGGTTGGCTGATGGTCTAAGCTTTTTGGGATAATGGGGGAAACTGTAAAGAACTGCAGATGTATTTTAGGAAATGGAGTTAATACTGTACACAATAGCCATGACCACATGTGGCTCAGTGATTTTGTCAAGTGTCTGGAGGCTGGAAAAACGGTGGGGTACTCTTGGGGATCACTTGGGAGTTACTACCTGGGCATTTGCTTTTGGCCACTGTTGGAAGTCACAGAGCTTGTTGGATTCATTTCTGAGGCAGTGCAGTACTCTTATGCTCCCACAAGTTTCTGAAAAGACAATGTGTTTGAAAAGCTGTTTCAAGCATGACAAAGAACTAAGGAAAGGAAAAGCAATGAAACAAAGGAAAAGCAAACAAACTATGCCTAAATTGTACTTGGGCAGAAACTATAATATTGAGAATTCATGATGTAGTTCATATTTTATATGAAATAAAATGTGTAAGCCTGTTTTTCCTATTAGGAAGTCTTTAGCTGTTTCACTTTGATGGCCTGTGCTCTGGTTTATAAAATAAGTTAGCATCTTTGGGAGAATGAAATGTTTTCAGGTCACTGGGCAGGCAAATCTTTAGTTTGGCTGGATGTACAAAGTGAACTTGAGCACAAATTCCACAAGATCAGATTAAAATAATACATTTACAAGTAGTCTTTTAGAAACTTCTGGAAGTCTGTTACAAAACATGATTTGTTTTGCATGGAAAGAATTGTCTGTTAACATATGTTGACTTACTGTGGTCAGCATTTCAACAATAAAATCCGTTCCCTGTTACCAATGTTTGGAAAACTGCTGGTTAACTCCACTTGGAGAGAAAAGTCAGTGTTTCTGATCTCACCCTGTCAGAATTGTCGTGTATTGTTGCACTTAAAAGTGTGGATGGTATTGATCTTTATTTATTTCATTGGCATATATTGAAACTAAACTCCACATAGATAATTGATATTGCTCTCTCTTATTCCCCCCTCCCTGCCCTTCTCTCCCCAAGATATCTTACCTGTAGAGACCAATCTCGGAGATAACCCTAGGGTTGTTAACGGTTTTTGACATGTACTTCCTCATCAACTTTATTCAGGATTGGTGAGCATCTCATTGTTTTCATTAATTCATGGATGATTAAAGACAAATATCTTCAGGTCCTCTATCTCTCTGTATATAATTGGGTACATTGTTTGATGAAGTTACAGGTGAAAATAAGAAACCTACCATCTCAAATTAGGCTTTTTCTTCCATAGAAGACTCCTTGGGTGTTTTTGGTAGTAATAGCCAAATTATCCCTTCAGAAGCAGCCATTGTATCACATGGACACATTTTTCTCTGTTTACCTCTCGTATTCTTTAATTCATTTGATCACTGATAGTAAAAAGTATTAAGCCTACCCTTAAACTTATTTTACTGTTATCATAATATACATTTCCTCTAAGTCTCTAGGTTTGTCATATTTACATTTTGTGCCAACAGGATTTGGATGGAGAAAACAAAAGATTTTAATTCAGTGCTTACATCGAGGCATTAACTAGATAAGCTTAATGTGATATTTCTATTATTTTCAGTGTCTGAAATTTGCTACTAAACTTGAATTTTGATGCCATAGCAATGAATGTTCTATGAGTACCTAAAAGAGTATAGGAATTTCAGATGTATCTTTCTAATGATTTACAGTGGCAAATAGGGTTAAATTTAATGTCATTCTTCTATATGATCTTATCTTTACAGTATTGGTATACTGTATGGAGTGCTATAATATTTGAAATCTTTGTTTTCTATAGCTTATTTCACTTTTCTTAGGCAAATTGCAAAATGAATGGACGCAAAGTAAAACAAGCTTTCTGCAAAGAGTGTCTGGGAAGAGCATAATCTATTAAAAGCAACAGAGGTAGCAAAATAGTAATGAAAATGAAACATAATCATTTTTAGTTCTTTAAACAAAGTCTTTTAAACAAAGACTCCACTCTCTCTTATAGACAAAAATAACAAATCACAAATCTAAATAACAACTTCCCCCCCATCCTCTCATATACTTTGGAAACAAACACAAAATTCTGCTTTTAATGTGTTCTAAACTTAGACTACCTTTTCAAAATCCTCTAATATTTCAAGAAAGCTTAGAACTGATGAACAATGTGTTAAGCATCTTCTATGTGAAAAGAATATCTCTTGAACAAAAATTATGTCTCAAACAAATGGACTTCTTAAAATATTGCAAGTTCCAGCTGACCACATGCTCCAGAATGTGTCTGCATGGAACAGAAATCGCGTAATCAGATTTAAAAAAATAATTTTAAAAAAGATGATAAGTGTTAAATTAAATCAATAAAGCAGTTTCTAGTATTTTACGAGGGTAAAACAATCATAGCTATTTTATTTGTTTCATTTTTCCCTTTACCCTTTTGATACTAGTTGCAATACAGGATCACAGTTTTGTATTCTTGAAGGATTTGTTAAGAACACAGTTATTGTGCTGTTTTGTATAAAGCACAATTATAAAGATAAATGTGGATGTGAGATAATGAATAATAAGGATAGAAGGTTAAAGTTGTGGCTGCAGATGAGAATTGTGTTTTAATAGAAGCATCTTTGTTGATTTTCTGTTGAGCTATTCTAATTGGTTTTTTATGGAATTTCGAAATAGAATGTAGAAAAAGAACAGTAATCTGTCTTTCAAGCTGTTCTTCAGCAGTCTTGAAATCACTCCTCTCTGAGGAGTTAATTTTTAAGTGGCAGTAAGTGTTGTATGTTTATACTCTTCTCCTTCAGTAGATGCCTGTTTCAGAGAGCAGAGGGAAAAGTAGGATAGTATCGGTGAGTACTTGTGACAGTACATTGCAACCTTACCGTTCAAACACAGCGTTAAACTTCTCTTCACACACTGCCATGCTTCTGTAAGGCAGGCAGAAACTTGTCATCCTGTCCATAGCAGAAGGAATGAGCCTTTGCTGCCGTGCTCAACAGGGATGTTTCTGAGCATGTGGGCCACCTGCAGAAATCTTTAAGCCTGGTTACTGGGTGAGGAAATAAAGTCAGTATTTGGGCTAGGTATCCTGGGGTTTCCTCAAGATGTGGATTTATCATGACTAAAACATTTTTTTCCAGGTCTTTTAAAGCAGAAAAAGTCCATTGACATAAACCTGATAGCCTAGTTCATTGAATTAGCAAAGTTACAGTCTACTGCAAATAATAGTTGAGGAGCTGTTTTATTTAGAGCTGTATGAATATTGCTGTCTCTTATGTGCAAGCATTTGAACCTGTTTCATCTACAAAAAAAGTACCAAATAAAGAGGAGTTTCAAAGGAAGATTTCTACTGAAATCTATCTTTCAATTTGTATTCCTAATTTCTATTCTAATGAAACAAAACAAGAACGATGTTTTCCTTCAGATACCTATCAAAAGTTTATGAAATGTTTATCCCGCCATATATAGTAAATTCTTGCTTGCCTTTTGGTAGTTTCTTTAGTAACTGAAGGTTAGTCTTTAGGTCATAGCTTTTATAGGTTTAGCATAAGCCTTTAATCTCTCTTTAATGATTTTTGTGTGTAACTTATTCTCATAATTGTTACTGATAAAGCTACCACATGGCAAAGTACAGTACATCCTTGTAGTATTAGAGTTCTTTATCTTGTTTATGTCTTATTAACAGAAAACATACTGCCTGTCTTTCCTTATTTCCACTGTAATAGCACAGAGCAAGACTAATGTAGAAAAAGAATATTCAGATTTGGCTAAGTTCTTGGTCAAGGAAGCAGTGTTAATTTTGAGGGAAAAGATTCCTGATTTTTTTTTAATCTTTTTTGTTCGTGCCCCCCCCCCACCTTGGGTTTAAGTTACAATAAGAATAAAACACTAATTAAAAAACCCTTTTTAAACATTGAGTTTTATCACTCATATAAAAATCAATAATATAACTTGACTGTCTGGGGCTTCTACATTATGTACAGAAGACGTCTGCTGAACTAATTTGCTCAGCAGTTTAAAGATCTGCGTATATTATGCACTGATGGATGTTCTTTTACCTCAAAGGCTTTTGAACTTTGAACATCTTATTCATTATAGCAAAGTTACTTGTTCCTTAGCTATTTTTCTATACAATATTTTCACCAAAAAAATAAAAAGTGTTATGAAACTTTCTAGACCTACTTTCCATTTCTTATGATTTTCCTCCTACTTTCAGGATTCTGCTTCTAATATAATTCTTCTAGCAATTTTCTTCTAGAAGAAAATTTACTGACTATGCCTCTGAAATCTCCAATATTTTTTTAGTCAATCAGAGGAAAAAATTCTGACATATGGATTGGCTGGCTCCCTTCACCAAAACAGAGTAATTTTCCTGTTTCCTGTAGTCCCTAATTTGAGGTTCTAATCTTCCCTCTCCTGAAACCTGCTGGCTTTGGCTGATGTTTAACTATACCATTGTTAAGGACATGAATGCTGGCTGTCATGTGTGGAACAGTTTCTGGTAACAGGGAAGGGGCTGTAATGCTGGCTCCTGGAAGAAGTTACTCGAAACTTTCCCTGGCTTTGAATCAGACCCACTTCTAAGGCTTAGTCAGTTGGGCATCTCTGTGATCACTTTTTAAGAAGACGCCAGAAGAGGATTCTTCCTTCTTTTCTGGGTAGTGGTAGAAGGCGTTGGAGGAAAGAGAAGACCATGGTTTAAATGGGAAGATCTAAATGTTCATCCAAATACTTTTAAAAAATACTCATCAGATTCTACAGAAACCACTAGTGACTAGATTTCAAACTAAATTAACAATGTTCATCAGTAATTTGTTACTAGAATTTTTTATTTTAAAATTAATTACAGTAAAATCATAGATGATTTTATATACATTACAGGGTTGAAACATTGGGGCAAATAGCCTTAAATTCTTTGCAAAAAAATCAATGAAGATGTAGTAAGGAGGTAGATTATTATGGAGAAAAAAAATCAAAGAAAGATGAAAGAGAAGTTTAAATTATGTTTCACAGTTTCAGTTGCTCTACTAAGAGCATTATTCACTGTTCGGAGGTCACAGGTAAATAGATCTTCCTTCCTGGGACTGAAAATCTCTTTGGAAAGTTAGCATCAACTAATTCTTTGCGAAAAATCAGATTTTTTTTTAATAATGCGTGCTGCCAGATACACTTTTAATTAACTCTACTCCAAATGCTGCTTCATTGCATTTATTTTTTAGACACTTTTTTGTTTTGGAAAAATAGCATTTTGATGGAAAATTACGTTCTTTGGCCTCTGAGTATTAGATTGTTGTTGGCTGAATTAGTTATACTTTGAAAATAGGTTCAGAGTTTGTATAAGGACCAAAAAGCACTTTATCAGTGTGGTTATAAGACCACACTGTTAAAACAAACAAGAGTTTAAAGCAATACTATATTACTCCAGTTTTTAAATATTGCATATTCATAACATTAAAACAAAGTTTGATGAAAAAACAATTACAGTAGTTGCCAAGAGCCAAAATGTTTGGTCATTTGGATATGGTCCAGTTTTTTTCCTTATAAGTGGACAAATGCACCCAATTTCTCTTCCTGCTGTAAACAATTAATGTATTGTTACTCTTCATAGTGGTAAAATAATCAATTGGAATTTAGCATGTCATTGATGTAAATGTTAGTATAACCAGACCTAATGAGAGGTTTTCATTTAAATAAGGAAAACTCCATAAATAGCAGTCAGTTTTAATACAGACAATGATTTAAAACAAACTATGTGTTGAGTGTTTTATCATGAAAGCTCTTTACCACTTGTATGCAGTTACACAGTGCATCCATCCTGGCTTGCACAGTGTGTAGCTGGCAACACTATTGTTTTTTTATGTTTCATTTCTGTTATGTTACACCACATAGTATATGGTATTATGTAGTAATAGTAACCATGGTGTTCACTAATTTTAAAAAGAGGAAAGAACAAGAGTCAAGAATTGTGTTGAAGAGATACAAGTACACAAAATGTTCTCCTCTATGATATGCTTCAATTAGTGAAAATTAACGTATCCAACAACTTAATATGTATCCAATACAAAGTCTATATTTTGGCTCAGAGGGATTCATGCAGAGTAGCAGAAGCAGTGCTGCATGAATGACCACATGCCACTCTGTCCTTGCAGGTGAGCAGCACCAAGCTTGTATAACCAGACTGTTTAGATTGTGAGAAGACTCATGAATTTAATCTGTACAAGCCAAGCCATTTGCAGTTAGGTTTTCCAAATTAACCTCTCTTTGGCTGCGAAATACATGTAAAAAACCTGTGGTTTCTAATTAGTTTTCAGTACAGGTTGCTTGTTTGCGGAAAAAAAACCTTTGCCTTTACTGAAATGCCAGCTTAGATTTTGATAGAGAACAATGCTTGGAAACTATTTCTGTCAATAATGTTCCCTTGCTAATTCATGTTCCATCTGGATATTTACATAGCTGCATATGACACTCACAAAAGTGCCCTTTTTTAGAAAGGCGTTTGTGGAGATGTCAGTGAGATATATGAAGAGTCTAAAACTTTCTCCACATTTCTGAGCAGTCAATCCAAGATAAAACTTTTACTTCATCCTTGGAGATGGTCTGAGTCTTTTTGTATTCTAATGATGTTGGAGCCTTTGCTGTTGTGCAGAGGAGCAGAGAAAGGAGCAAGTTGCCTTTCACGCTGGAAATGGTTACTGGTGCTAGTACTTGTACCTGTGCTGGGGCACTGCTGCCTTTTTTGGGGCTGACTGCAGGAACGTGAGGTCTCCATAGAATGGTGATGGAACAGGAACTGCAGTTTTTCATGTCTTATGTGCAACTGTAATTTCAACTGGATGTTTTGTGTCCAGCAGTGAAGTCACAAGCTCTCACTGTCGGCCTGTGCCACTTAAGTGTTGGGAACAGATCAAGACTCTGACGAGAATGAGCAGATTTTTGCATTCCAAATATTTTTCAACTTTCAGTAATGTTTAGTAGCTTCCTGTAAATGTCTTTACATTATAGATGCTACCACGTGTGGTTTTGTGTGTACTCAAAAAATATGACAATGTTAATCCTTGCAAGGTTTATCTTTCATATTCTTAAGGCATTTGAAAATGTTAGAGTCTTTTTATGGCTTTTAATTTTATAGTCAGTCAGAGTACCACACAAAACCCAAAGTTTGCATCATTTAGTTCTGCAGATGTCTTCTTGAAGAATCAAGGTGGTCAGCAGAACCTGTAAACACCATTTTCAGCTTTTTAAGTCAATCACTAAAGCATTCTTAAGAGCAAGGCAAGACCCTCAATACTGTGACTGAATGATAGTCAGAAGGTTCTGTTAAAATATTTTAGTAGCTTTGCACTTCGCAGCACTAAGTCAGTTCTCTTGCATTTGAAATGTAGTGATTGATCATGTACATTTAACCAGTCCATTGATATATAAACTAGAGAACATTTAAAGTAAATGTCACGTTTACTTTAAGTTATGACAGCTTAATTATTTAAACAAAGATGTAGTTATTCAGAAATTATAATGTGGCTGCAGCAGTTATCTGACCAGGCCCTGTTCATTGTTCACATGGATGGTTTTCTATATTATGCAGCTTCTCACACTCCAAAAAAAAGTACTTGCAAAGTTTGTAAAAATTTTGGGGAAGAACTGCTGTAGTGGAAACGATAACTTATGCTCATATAAAGAACGCTCTTGGAATTCTCAGAGTAATTTTATATCTTTTAAAGGAAAGAACTAGGAGAGTGGAAAATTGTCTTCTCAAAAGTTTTTTGTAAACATTCACCGTCTGCTCTGGCTTGCCTTCCCACCCCTCCAAAACCTTAAAATTGTGGGTTTTTTTTCTAGTTTTGTTGTTGTTTCAATTAACATGAAAGGAAGTTGTACAATGAAGTCTAAACCTGTTGAAGGAGCAATGTGGGGGAAAAACTAATTACGCAATTACTCACCTCTCTATCTTGGCAGGGCCACGCTGATGGCCTTTCATAATTTATGAGCTGGAAATTATGAAAAGAGAGTAATTTCAATAAAATAACAAATAAGTCACTTTGTCTGAATAAGTTATAGGAAGAGCTTATTATAAGTTATGAATTCTTACCTTAGAAGAGGAAGAAAGAGAATATTTTGTAAAAGGCCCCAAATAACCATATTGATTCTGTTCTACATTTTTCACATTTTATTTGAATTTCATTTTGTCTTTAGAAATATTTAAATTTTAGTAATTTGCACTGCATAATACAAGATTTTTCTAAATACTAATGTATTCGTATAAATACTGTCTTCACTGATAAAATATTTCTCAAAACAAGGGGGCAGTTTGATGTGCTTTTCAGTAGCAGTGGCAGGGTAAGCATTTCATCTTGTCTCTGCTTACACCTGTGTTACCTCATCCATTACACCAGCATTGTAGGTTTTGTAGACATGTGTTTAAGTGAGTGGAGAAAACAAGCCTGCCTTTAAAAAAAAAAATTTTGACAAGTTGTCTTTGGATCAACCAATTCTCCACATCCCTTGAGCAGGGATGCAAGAAGTAGCAGCAATAAGTAGCTTGGTGTGGGATATGCTTAAGGTTAGTGATTGAATGAACAAAGCCTGACTATGAAAATAGGCAATTTTGTCCTTTGAAGAAAATGACTACAGAAAAGTATTTACAATAACAGACATTAAAAGCAATGGTATGTGAGACGAATGCTTCTTCCTGAGCATAATTTTTGATTTTCGTGCAGTTCTCCAACTTGAAAAAATAGTTTCACGTTTAGGACAATTAAGAATTTATTTCCCTTGTAAAATAAATCTGGATAAGAATTGTTTATAGTAAAATTGTGTAATGACATTTTCTACCCATCCAGTTTTTGTAAATTTATGTATCTCTTCTCTGAGCCTGTAATTCAGAATTTGTAAAGAGTTTTACAACAAGAAAGGCACACTAGAAGGTTAAATGATTGGAAGGGTTGTGTAGCTATCATTGAGCTATTAACAGAATTTGAATGTAGATTTTCAGCAGAAGGGGGCAAAAAAAAGCGTGATTGATACAGACGAAACTCATCTGTGGAAAACGGTCAGAAACTTATATTTGTTTTATCTAAGCTTTTCTTATTAAAGATGAAAAAAATCAGTTCCCTAGCTTTTGTGATTTGTGCAGTTGTGTGGGAAATGTTAGAGATATGTTTGAAATCTTATTGTGTGTCTCATGTAAAGCATGTTTTGGAACCCATCACTTCAAAAATGTTCCATGAAAGAGGAACCACTGTGTTGCGATGACACTTTCATTTTAGTCTTTACTTTCTTTTAACCTAAGATTTTGCAGTAAATAAGCTGAAATAAAACCGCTCTTTTGAGAGCGAGTATTTAAAACTTAAATTATTGAAATAGATGGTGCAACCGTCCTATCCTTTTCTTTTTGAGAAAAGAAGCACAAACAACAAACAATTCCAAAGAAAACCAAATTATCAGATTTTCAGTTTGAGCTAGTGTTTCAATTTAGGTGACTACATTTAAAATTGTGAATTTGGAGGAACCATGAAAAAATGGTTCTGTAAAAAAAAAAAGTTTCAAGAAGCTGTACTAAGGATTTATTGGAAGAAAACAAGATTACTGAAAATTACTGTCATGCCTTGTTATTCAGTGAAGCTCCATAATCTTTTACCTCATCACTATACAGCCACTTGTCCTGGAGCCCACCTCTCTTGCCTTTCTGCCTATAATCTGCATTTAAAAATGCAACTTTGAGATCAGAACCCAAATGAACTTTGTATTTCTCAGTCTTTCACATTTAGTGAAATAGAAACAAGAATTGAATAGGAATACAATGTTGTTGGTGGATGATGAGTGTTCCTCATACCGCATGCATTCTTAAACCAAGTTAAGCGACGTTCTTTTTTAGAGGTGTTGGTCTTGTCAACCATGGGCCAATGCATGTGCCAGGATGCAGGCCCAGCCAGGCAGCCTGCTCATGTGCATTGCTCTTCCTTGTCATGAACCTCATCATGGAGCTAATTTTGGTGTGTGGATTTTATGCTTTTGTGGAAAGTGCACTATGAAGTCCCACATAAAAGACTCAAAAAGGAAAATGAAATAGCGCTTGAAAATGTGGAGTGAAATGCTACTGATAAAACTATCATCATTACACAACAATGAATTAAAGATCTGAATTCTGAAAAGTCAGCTGAAACGAAAAAAAAAAAGGAAAAGAGCTGCAAATGAAGTATCTGAGTAAAATATATTGCAGTGGTTGTAAGAGAAGCTGTTGCAGGTTGCCAGTGGTGTGTAACAGGCTCTTTTCTGTCTTTTGAAAATTGCGCTTTAAAGAACAGTGAAATTGTATTTTAAATGAGTAACACTTGGTATTCGCTTTTTCAATGTCTGATTATCTTTTATGGTTTGTTGTTTGTTTTTTTTTAAGATCTTGATGGTTATGGCAAAATCTTTCATCAGCGTATGGTATAATGGGCTACCGGTTGGATGATTTACAGTCATCTGAAACATGATACATACTTCTTCTCTTCCTTATCTGTGGTAAGTTTTATTCCTGTACAGTTAAAGACTTGACAATTAATCCAATAAAATACTGTACTACTAAATACTTAACCTCTGATTTGTAAAAAAAAGTTTGCTCTGACCTTCATTGGATATTGTTCCATCATGTTCCTATGGACTAGCTGCTAATTTACTGAATACATAAAAACCAGTTCATTTTCTCAAGCTTTTTGAGGATGTTGTGAAAGCTTCAGTTAAAAAATGACCATACAACGTTTTTCTCTCTTTTGGATGATATTAAGTTGTGCAAAGGTCCTGAAACACAGCTTGAAATGTTTCCTTTCAGCTTGAAAGCATCTTCAACTCTATGTAAAGTGTCTTAAGTTCCAGCCAAATGTGTCTTTTTCATATGACACGTACCATAACATATTTAAGAACAAAATAACTGTAACTATAATACAAATATAATTTAAAACAGGGAAAAAAAAACCCAGGAAAATATTTAAAAGTAAATTTTCAGTTTTACCATTGCACAAGTTCTATGTTTTGTACCCACAATTAATCTGAATATAGTATCTGTGAACAATTTTGAGTATTATATGTATTATATGAAAAACAAGACTACTCAAAGTATAACTGAACTGTCACTTCTGATTTACAGTGTCCAGGCATGCAATAATGAGGTCTAAAGTGCTATTTGTTTGGCGAAATGCATTGACAAACCAAATTTGGATATTGAAATGTTCCACTGACTGCTCTTTAACACAATAGAATTCACAGCTCAGGTTTAGCATTTGAGGTTAAAATTCCCTCTGTCTTACTTTTCTTTATAAGGGTTTTAACATGTCTTTTATGTCAAAGGTTTCATGTGAATGGTACTGAATTTTCTGGAATAATTGCTTAGCTGTTTTTAAAATCTGTCTGTAAACATTCACTACTTTAAGTCTGTGTCTAGAGTTCAAGATTTCAGAGTCTTTAGAGGTATGCGTAAGTAGTGAGAAAAGCAGAGAGATTAAAGCACTGAGAAGAGGAATGCCATTTTTATGCTATGCTGAAGTACTGTAATGAACTAAGGCAGAGGCAATACAGTTTCCAGAGGAAACGTGCACTTGATAATGGAAAGATGTGTTTAAATATCTCACATAAACAGAGGTATTTACCAGAAAACTGGTTACTGTCTTTTTGGGTGGAAGTAGTTATTTATACCATAAAATGGACAGATATGTAGAATATCTTTTTCATCCTTTGGAGGGCATCTCCTGCCTGCCTCTCTGTTACCAATTTCAGCTGGCTTTGCATTTCAAAGGATATGTCTGCCAGGTATTAACGTTACAACCCTGAAACCAGATAGCCATATAAATAGCAAAGAAAACATCACCTCACTTGTTTCCGCTGGCAAATTATTGAGAAAAAATAAATAAATATTGCTTGATGGGTTATCTACCACCTGTTGATTCTACTAGGCAATTCCCCAGGTATTCATCAAGTTCTGCATTGTTCCCTAACCAGGCTTTTTATTTGCCGAATTAGCCAATTTGTTTGAAAGACTTGACCTTTTCTTTTCTTCTCTTCCTTATCAGCAATATGCCATACATTTCTGAGACTGTTTTTGCATCCTGAATGTGCACAGATTCATGATGAAATAAGGACTTTGTAACAGGTCTGGTAGAAGAACTAACTTTTTTAAACAGAGAAAAAAATGTGCAAACACTTATGTGCAAACACTGCAGGATTTTGTCTCCTTCTTTAGAGGTCTGCTACACCACATTTTACTTCAATTATTCTCTAAGCCCATCTGCACAAGAACAGAATCCAGTCCACAGTCTTTCCTTTGTGGTCCAACTAAAACAACAAACAAACAACCCCACAAACCAAAAAAGGTTAATGGCATCCTAAATTGTTTAAGAAATGCCATTGTATGTTGCCCTGACAATAAAACCCCCACTGCTTGCTTTGACAGTCTTATTTGTCAAAATTGTTCCTTTCTGGATTCAAACTCTACACAAAGTGAATGTGTGTATGAAAGGGCATCTTCATCCCCCTCTTACTGCTTTATTGTATTCACTCAAGACTCATAAAGGGTCTCAAATGTCCAGTGAATCACCTCTCTGCTTCTGTCTAAACAGATTAAAACTAAGGTGGACATCTGGGAGTAAACTGAATGTTGCCACATATGATGTGAAACGTAGAGGATTTTCTGCCCTCATTTACAGTAGCTTGTAGAACGATATCTGGCTGCTAAATAAGCCTTACTTGTCAAATTCAAACATTTCAAGAGAAGAAACAATATTCAAACCAGTAATATACATTTAGAATCTGTAAAATAAGAATGATGATAATAGTAGTTCTTTGTTAGCTAGACTTCGGAAACTTGCTACAGAAAGATATGTTAAGATGACAAAATCAGGCTTTTAGAGGAGATGATGGGATGTAAGAAGAACTTATGTGAAAGGGAATATTTTACAAAGAAGGACTACTGGAAATGCATGTTTGTACATCAGCCCTGTTGTTATTTGAGTATCTTCTGTATATTATTTCTGTATTGGACCAGCTGATATGAATTTTGGCATTTTTTAATGGCTGGAGAGCAGTCAACTCTGAGATTAAAAAAAAAAACATAAACCATAAAAACCAAACATAAAAACCTTCAGACAACAACCACAAAAAGTTTAAAATCTTAATTGTCTCCCGTATATTTGCGAACTTCATATGGTATTTGAATATCAAGAGGATTCTTTTAAAGATATTGAATATGTAAAGTCAGCACAGGATAACAGAGAAACAATAAAATGCAGAAGCCAGCTGCTGTTTAGGACACATTTGTTAAAATTAAAAAGAGAATATATAAATTGTTAAAGGTCAGGACATCTACAAACAAGACAAGTGGTTCAGATCATATGTTAAATTTTAAAAGAATAATGAAGGAATTTTAATACATAATCTCATCAACTGACTTGGAAGACACACTGAAAGTAAGTCTAGGAAGCTCATTAAAAAAAAACCCATAGCATCTTAGCAGCTCTATTTTCAGATTGTTATATAGTATAGGCAGCAACGTGAAGGAACGACATCAGCAACTTCTGTTAGGTAGTATTCTATTACCTGACTTTTTAAGAAAAGAAAAAATAAAAGGAGGCAACAGGAAGAACGCATTGAGAAAGTCTTGCCTTGGATCTCAATTTCTCAAATGAAAACAGTCTGTTAAAAAACTCATGCACTGAAACCTGCTATACCAACACTAAGCTTGTGTTTTGGGTGCTTCTGCTTCTGAAACTTGTTTCAGCCTCTCTGTGCTAATGGCTTATTACTGTTTACAGTGTTATAACTGCAGAGCTCCATTTTAACTGTAAATCATTGTTAGTAAGTTTTAAAAATAATGAATTTTTATTATTTCTGTTGCCTTCTTATTGTAGAAATTCAGGTTTCTCTACATTGCCATTGATTTTGCTTAGACTGTTCTCTGTCAGAGTTTAAACAAATGCATTCAGTGGATCTGGGTCTGTCCTGCCATGCCACCTGCTAGCCAGGCTGTCCAAATGCATCACAGACCTCATTTGGATGCCAGAATAAATGGCATTGTAGGTACACTGAGGGAATCAAAATATAGCATGCATTATTTATGGAAATAATCACAATCTTACTGAGATACAGCCTGAACTGAGATGCCTGCAGCTAATAACAGAAACAAAGGAATAACTGTTAGTATTTCTCTTGAAAATTTCTGGTTTAGGTGAATTTAAACTAGGATCTTAATGCTGCCTCAGTACATTCAAATAAGTAAGAACTCCCATTTGCTTTCATTTTCACATGCTTCTGTGTACTTTATTGTCAAGCTGTTATGTGGTCCAGCAAGAATGCACTATGTTGAGATTCTTGAATAAATTATGCCACAGAAGATTCAAAAGCTACAGAGAAGCTACCTCAAAGTTAGGTATTGGTTAAAAGAAGGCTCAATAACCTAAGAGGCATTGCTGCTGATGTGCTGTCTACTCATGATTTTCTATTAGCAGGGAATATTGACTTATGATTTGCTATCAGCATGTCCTGACTGATGTACTAATAGACAGATCAGTGCATCATTTTCTTTCCTTGTGAAGAGCATCCGTCTAATGTGTGATAGGATTTATCTTTAAATTAACTGCTGCAGGTAATTTCTTTATCTGAAAGGCAACAAGAAAATATTTTCACTTTCTGTAAGTTTGAATTTTGGCATAGCTTTTTTCTTAATTTGTAAACTATTTGTGCCAAGTAACTATTTCTGTGGGCTTTTTGCATTTAGGAAAATTTCTAAATGTGTAAAGACACTAACGTTACTTTTGCATTTAAATTCTATACTCTTTAACTGCACTAATCTCTTAAAGAAAGTGCTGCATTTAAAGCTTCAGAAAATTTGCTTGAAAATACATCCAGTGAATTAATATTTAATTTTTATCCTTTCTGCTGTGCTACTGTAAAAAAACAATGGCAGACATTTCCTATGGAAGAATAAAGGTTTGCCAGTTCTTTATTAGAGTAAAAAAAAAAAGCCACATGCAAATACTAGCAAACTGATTATTTGGTTTGGTCTTTAGAATGTTTATCTAGGAGTTTTTTTTCTCATTAACAGTTAGAGATGTAAGAATATACTGCAAGTGCTTTAGATCTGTTTGGTTTTCTTATTCGCCTGCTATGGAGGTAAAATTTTCAATGGAAAACTAAGATGCAGTACAGAACTATCCAACCCTTTATCACTTTGATAAGGGAGGATCCTGGAAAGCTGGAAGGGTTTAAATGGTGTGATAGGAGAGCCCTATCAGTGATCAACTGCATTGATACCCTAGCAGCACCAGCTCACACCCTCAAAGTTAGACCTTGTTGAGCTGTAGGAAATTAGTGCAACTGACTTGGTGAAAGGGGAGGAGGCGTCTTTTTAGATAATCTGTAATTGAGTTTATTTTAGCCAATTGTGTTCTCACATTGGCGTGGTCACAACACTGAAATACGTGTCCAAGTGTATACATGACCAGCATCACTTGCGTTCAAGTCTGGAGGCCAGGAGATGCCAGCAGGTCCATCCTCAACCCTTCTCTTGGTTTCCCCTTGGTTGGTGATGACAGTTGTGGGGAAACTCTTTCTTGTAATATAGGACCCAATAGTTGCTATATTTTGACTATTCACCTCAGAATTTTGCTTACTTCAACCTCTGGATGTGTTAGGCAGATCTGCTGCCAGGTGTTCTCCTTTCATGTTTCTCAGGGTGGCTGAACTGGCAGGAGGAGGTATATAGCATCACTGCGTGTGGTTTTCACTTCTGACCTACACAGCAGCCAGGTTTACAGTGTAATTAATTATACAGTTTTAATTCTGAATACCTAGCTTAGGAAACTATGCTCAATGATTATGCTGAAAACTGAGGACCTTAAATTTACCTAGGGTTAATCACCCAAAAGTATGCCTAGAAAATTTAACTTTATTTCAAATAAAACTAAACATATCTGTCCCTGACTTGTGGAATTTGACTGCTGTAGTCAGATGGTGCTTCCCATATCTGTGACAGGCCCGAGTTTTGTGTCTCCCAGAGTTTGTCACAGAGAGGATTCAATGGGGATATACTGCTTAGAGCCATCAGTAATTTTTCCTCGTTCTTTCACAGTTAACAGGCAAAGCTCTTTTCTGAATGCTTATTATTTCAGAGCTTTTCAAAGTTTGTGTTACATAAAAATATATGTTGGATCTAGATTTTTATATGAGCATAATTTTGAAATAAACAAGATAATATTGAGATATTTAAAAGCTATGTGGCCCCAGCTGAGGGAGAGAAAAGCAGGACTTTGATAATTAGAATAAATAATTAGGAAAAAAAAATTCAGTCATCTGAATACTTAGAATACTTGAGTATTTATAAAACCTGGGGACATGCTGTCTCTCAGGGGGACTCCTGTCACTCCAGGCAGGACCATTGCCCATTTGGATCCTGCCACAGATCTGCCCTTGCTGGGGCAGGCTACCCACCCCCTCTGCTCCTGATCTCTACTCACACCTGGGGTTCTTCTGTGCAGTACGCCCACCATGGCATCTGGGGAACATCATGAAGTTTCTGTTGACCCCAACCTGAAAAGTATAAATGTTTTTGCAGCTACAGACACTGCCATGAACCATGTCAGCACTCTCCTAATTTACTGTCAGTTGCGTATTTGCCAAAGGGACCTCTTTGGCAACCAGCACGGCACTGATAAAATACTTAACAATATAGGCCACATAAATTTATATCTACAATGAAGTATGGATTCATCTTTCATTCTATTTTTTATTATTTTAAATGTACCAATATTACTGTATAATTTACTTATTGGTAGAGAGTTTTTGTGAAGACAGGTGCCCACTTTAGGCATTATTGGTTTAAGACTCATTTGAAAAGTAGCTTCTCAAAGCACAATGCAGAGAACAGGTAAGTCACTTTAGTTCTTTGACTTTCACCTGATCAAATGCATATGGTATCTCTGTCTCCTCAAACTTTGATTATTCTCAATGCCAGCATCAGCAACAGGAGAAGTCAGAAGAAGAGAAAACCATTAGAAAAGACACAGCTATTAACATTTCTCAGCTAAGGGAAACAAAATCCAGGCTTTTGAAACAACTAATGAAGTGCTTGAGAAAGGAGGGAATGAAATTCTTAAGTTTAATTCATGCTCTTACAGCAAGCATCCACAGTTCAAACCTGCATCCATTCCTTTTAGTTGAGCTCTTTATTGAATCTGAGTAATTTTTATTCAGAAGTTTAGATAATACTTTTTTTTTTCCCTTTTACTGATAAATAAAAGCATCTAGATATTGGCAATTAGTTAGTTTGGACAGAACTATCCCACTGAGCAGAATTGTTGCTAGAAAACTAGATTGGTGCAGATTTTTATAAGCAGAGCAGTCATACCTCCTGATAGAATAGCTACTGTTGGTAGTCAATGTTCACCTTTTCTGACTATCTGGTTACACTTATATGCTATTGGATACACTTCTTTACCAGAAAATGAACAAAGTAAGAGTAAACCAGCATAAAATCCTCAGAACTTAAGGAGTGTCTTTTGTGAAGTTGCTTTTGACAAAAGTAACTTAATCCTTAATACCATTCTCTGTTAAGTTTAATATCTGCTCTTCATTAAACCATGTAACACTTTCCCTTATCAGCATTCCTGTCATTTTCTTTCCCTTTATATTGCATTGTTTTTACGTAAGTATGTCTTCTGACTGCATTTTATGTGAACTGAGCGCATTTTACAGTGGTTTGTAACATCTAATTTAGGCTATAAATTTCCATGGGCAGACATTTCTCTTGGAAAACTTCAGTTTTTGACTATTTTTTTTTCTTAAATGCTACAGTGAATAGATTTGGTATCAGAAGTAGTTCTTTGTCATGCTAACATTAAAGAAATAGTAATTTTATCAGGATTTTGAATAATTGGAACTACTGGCTTAGTGAGACATATTTAATTGTTCTGAGAATTAATATATGCTGTTACATCTCAGTGCTACATTTTTTATGTGATGTATATATACAGACATATGTGCACGTGTATAAAAAGGTAAAAGAAGAGTTTAAATTATACAGAAATATTTTAAAAAAATAAGATGCCTGAAGCAAAAAAGGAGGATTAGCCTCTTCTGAAAGATGAGCAAACTTGGAAAGTAATTTCTTTCCTTTAAAATAAAACTTACACTTCAAAAAAAAGCAAACAAAACCAACACTTTTATTCTTTATCAGTGTTCTACATCCATTACACAGATCTTTATAATAAAGGATTTGTCTGGTGTCTCTCAGTTGTCATTAGGATAGGCAATTACTCTAGAAAGCAATTCTCTCTACATCTATCTTGGATATTTGTCTTAGAAGGGAATGTATTACCCTCTGAGGTTGGTTGTGCATGCAATATTGTTATTTCCTATTTTAAAAACCAGACCAAGATAAGCATGAAGAACTTGATGCTTCCTGTAGTTCTTCTTATTTTGTTGGAACTATTGCATTTGTATCTCAGGAGCAACTGCACTTGCTTGAGTTCTACATTTTTCATACACAAAGGCTCTCTCAAA
>WBNH01003608.1:0-23176 GCA_013401255.1 Urocolius indicus | reverse complement strand
CTTTTGAAACAACTAATGAAGTGCTTGAGAAAGGAGGGAATGAAATTCTTAAGTTTAATTCATGCTCTTACAGCAAGCATCCACAGTTCAAACCTGCATCCATTCCTTTTAGTTGAGCTCTTTATTGAATCTGAGTAATTTTTATTCAGAAGTTTAGATAATACTTTTTTTTTTCCCTTTTACTGATAAATAAAAGCATCTAGATATTGGCAATTAGTTAGTTTGGACAGAACTATCCCACTGAGCAGAATTGTTGCTAGAAAACTAGATTGGTGCAGATTTTTATAAGCAGAGCAGTCATACCTCCTGATAGAATAGCTACTGTTGGTAGTCAATGTTCACCTTTTCTGACTATCTGGTTACACTTATATGCTATTGGATACACTTCTTTACCAGAAAATGAACAAAGTAAGAGTAAACCAGCATAAAATCCTCAGAACTTAAGGAGTGTCTTTTGTGAAGTTGCTTTTGACAAAAGTAACTTAATCCTTAATACCATTCTCTGTTAAGTTTAATATCTGCTCTTCATTAAACCATGTAACACTTTCCCTTATCAGCATTCCTGTCATTTTCTTTCCCTTTATATTGCATTGTTTTTACGTAAGTATGTCTTCTGACTGCATTTTATGTGAACTGAGCGCATTTTACAGTGGTTTGTAACATCTAATTTAGGCTATAAATTTCCATGGGCAGACATTTCTCTTGGAAAACTTCAGTTTTTGACTATTTTTTTTTTCTTAAATGCTACAGTGAATAGATTTGGTATCAGAAGTAGTTCTTTGTCATGCTAACATTAAAGAAATAGTAATTTTATCAGGATTTTGAATAATTGGAACTACTGGCTTAGTGAGACATATTTAATTGTTCTGAGAATTAATATATGCTGTTACATCTCAGTGCTACATTTTTTATGTGATGTATATATACAGACATATGTGCACGTGTATAAAAAGGTAAAAGAAGAGTTTAAATTATACAGAAATATTTTAAAAAAATAAGATGCCTGAAGCAAAAAAGGAGGATTAGCCTCTTCTGAAAGATGAGCAAACTTGGAAAGTAATTTCTTTCCTTTAAAATAAAACTTACACTTCAAAAAAAAGCAAACAAAACCAACACTTTTATTCTTTATCAGTGTTCTACATCCATTACACAGATCTTTATAATAAAGGATTTGTCTGGTGTCTCTCAGTTGTCATTAGGATAGGCAATTACTCTAGAAAGCAATTCTCTCTACATCTATCTTGGATATTTGTCTTAGAAGGGAATGTATTACCCTCTGAGGTTGGTTGTGCATGCAATATTGTTATTTCCTATTTTAAAAACCAGACCAAGATAAGCATGAAGAACTTGATGCTTCCTGTAGTTCTTCTTATTTTGTTGGAACTATTGCATTTGTATCTCAGGAGCAACTGCACTTGCTTGAGTTCTACATTTTTCATACACAAAGGCTCTCTCAAAATGATAAAAACTTTCAGTCTGGAAGATACAGTATTTGGCTACTGTTATTATGAAGTACAGGTGAAAAAAGAAAAGTTCTCATTTTGGTTAGAAAAGACCTTTAATGTCATCCCATCCAACCATTTAATCCAAATTGGTGCTGTTTTTCTTTATCTCTTGTTTGCTTTTGTTCAACATTCACAGAAATAATACACCCGCTATGTTGTAGTCTACTTGCCACCTTTTTATATGTAAGCAGAATGTTAAATTCATTGAAATTAGGAGTTTCTTTGCAATAAAAATAAGGCCTATTTTCTACTTTTTCTGTTTCTTACTGGAAAAGAGTAATGTATACCTGTAATGCTCATTTAAAGAGTTTGTGCAATGTAAAAGAATTTCTCTTATATTGAATCCTCTGTCACCATCACCTCTTTTCTAGAAAATCTTATTCTATTTTACTATTTTTATTGTTGATTTTTTATGTTTTTTCTGTTTTGCTTATGTTGCTTATTGCATTTTGTGTTGCCTATAGAAACTGACCTAATGAAAATCTTTGCCTCTTAGATTCTTTTGCCCTACACAGGATTAACTATAAAAATATAGTGATGCTTCAGTGTAGTGTCAAACTAGAATTTTGCCTATATTTACTCAATACTTAAGATTTTATCCAATTACTTTTTAATCCTATTATCCTCTCTTTGGCAAGAGCTTTCTAAGTTTAACATATTTAGTAGTTTTCTATAGACTAGACAGTCATCATTTCCTGTCCTAAATGAAATGAGTCTTGTGGTGCTCTGTTTTATAGTCAGTGTTTCACCACAGCAATGCAGGAATTTTAGTGGTGTGGAAATTAGTTCTCACTGGAAAATATATAGCTTTATTCAGGACTTAATACTTACAGTGTGTTTCGTCTTCAGCCAAGTGATGTTAATGGCTGGACTGCATTATACAAGACTTTCTTGTATAGCACTAATTAATAAATGCCATGCATTAAAGCTGAAACATTGTGGATAAGAAATAACAGCAAGGTTTCAACCATTTGTTCTAATAAAAGAAAACGTGCTATTTGAAAACCAGATATCTATTTGTATTTCATCTTATATAATAACCTTCTTACTACATTTCAATTGTATACTCTGTCGTTCTTTAATTCTTTCTCTAAGATGTTTTTTTGTTTAGCACAGTTGAGCAGCTACTGTGTTCCCTTCTCCAGGTGGCTTTGCATGACAGAATAACAGAATCTTAAGGGTTGAAAGGGACCTCAAAAGGTCATCTAGTCCAACCCTACTGCCAGAGCAGGACCACCTAGAATAGATCACAGAGGAACTTGTCCAGGTGGGTTTTGAATGTCACCATAGAAGGAGATTCAACAACCCATATGGGCAGCTTGTTCCAGTGCTCCGACATCCTTACAGTGAAGAAATTCTTCCTTGTGTTTCTTTGGAACCTCTTGTGTCCCACTTTATACCCTTTGTCCCTTGTACTGTCATTGGCCACCATTGAGAAGAGTCTGGCTCCGTCCTCCTGACACTCACCCTTTTCATATTTGTAGACATTAATGAGGTCACCCCTTTTCATATTTGTAGACATTAATGAGGTCACTCCTCCATATTCCAGATGTGATCTTACAAGGGCAGAGCAGAGGAGGAGGAGAACCTCTCTTGGCCTGCCAACCACAGCCTTTCTAATACACCCCAGGATGCCATTGGCCTTCTTGGCCACGAGGGCACATTGCTGGCTCATAGGCATCCTGCTGTCCACCAAGACCCCCAGGTCTCTTTCCCCTACACTACTCTCTAAGAATTCATTTTCCGACCTGTACTGGTGCATGGGGTTATTCTTCCCCAGATGCAAGACTCTATACTTGCCCTTGTTGAATTTCTTTAGATTTCTCCCTGCCCAATCCTCCAGCCTGTTGAGATCTCGTTGAATGGCAGCACAGCCTTCTGGTGTGTCAGACACTCCCCACAGTTTAGTATCATCAGCAAACTTGCTGACAGTGCCTTCGGTTCCCTCACAAAGATTATTAATGAATATATTGAATAGTACTGGTCCCAGCACTGACCCCTGAGAGGCTCTGCTAGACAAAGGCCTCCAACTAGACCCTAAGCCCATTGATCACACTTCTCTGCCTTCTTCCCTTCAACCAGTTCACCATCCACCTCACTATCTGATCATCCAGCCCACACTTTCTCAGTTTTGCTGCAAAGATGCTGTGGGAGACAGTGTCAGATGCTTTACTGAAATCAAGATAAACCACAGCCTCTGCACTACCACCATCTATCCACCTGGTTACATCTTCATAAAATGCTCTCAGGTTGGTCAAACATGTTGACTGCTCCCAATGACCCTTTTGTCCTTTAACTGCCTGGAGACAGCACCTGTCATGAGTTGTCATGAGACAGCATACCATGATATGACATGCTGTCCTGAGACAGCACCCAGGAGAAGTTGTTCCATCTTTCCAGGGATGGAGGTAAGACTGACCAGTCTGTAGTTACCCAGCTCCTCCTTCTTACCCTTTTTTAAGAATGGACTGACAGTTGCTTTCCTCTAGTCTGTTCTCAGGCATCTCCGTTGCTCTCCTCGACTTACTGAAGATGATGGAGAGTGGTTTAGCAATTACTTCTGCCAGCTACCTCAGCACCCGCAGGTGCATCCCGTCAGGGCCCATGGATTTATGCTCCCTATGCCTTGAAAAAAATTTTCCACTTAGAAGTAGGTAACACTATGATAACATATAAGAGGTATTTGAAACATCTCATGGTCTGCTTTTTCCTGCCTGAAAGATTGTTGATGTTTTGGCTTTACTATGTTAGAAGGAGAGAGCATTTTTCATGTTAGGAGATAATTTAATTGCTTTATAGGCTGCCTAGCTAGTAGCTATGAAAGAGTGGCTGAAGCCTTTTCAGAAAGGATTCGTGAATCCTCTCAGGGGAGAGGATGGAAGTGAAAGATTTGCCTCAAAGTGGTGAATCCTGTGAGAATTGAGGCATCAAACAACCTTTCCAAGAGCCTGAAGCAACACATTAGCATCTACAGCAGGCAATGAGTCTGGAAAGCTCAGATTAAATGAATGCAGGTGTTGATGTTAAAAATCAGGTCTTTAAAGAATAGTTCTCGGTACTACCGAGGGATTGTTCTTGCCAAAAGAAGTTTGGAGTTAGTTTAAATTGCAGTACAACTCAACTTTGTGTTGACTGCGAGCAAGGTCATAAAATAGTTATGCATATGATTTAGTTCTGAATGAGTCAGCTATGGAGCAGGAATACTCTTAGATTTCTTTTGTTTGAAAAATTTACATACTTTAGCTGATTAGAGCACAAACTCACCATATTTGTTAAAGAACTAATACTAATAATTTTTCAAAAACAGAAGGACTGCAGCCTAACTGAGGAGAAGCTATTCAGAACAGTTTTATTAAATGACAAGTTTGCCAATTCTGTATCTTGTGCACAATAAGGGAGAACAGTTCTTTCGAATAAATCCATAAATAGAAACCCTGGAGCGTATGTAAAGGATACTATTTAAATCCTTTTCAAGTATATTAACATTGTGAATAAGCAAGATTAGTTATTCTTATTAAAAAAAAGTGATATTGCAAGATGTAGAAACTTCTTGTCTGTTGTATATGGTTGTAATCTAGTCAGAAAAGAGAGACAGAGAACCTTTGCCTATTTTAAAAAATATATGGCTTCAGGAAGGCACTACTTAATTTTCTGTGTTTAACATGGGCATGGTGACTCCACATAGGACAGTGTTGTTTAGTGCTCCCAGCCTTTTGTGGGTGACACAGATGAGAGGAAGGAGCTTGTAAATGATACTATCCATGAGAGGGCTGCATACATCCTCTGCCATTACATATGTCTATAATTCTGAGCCATTTATAAGATAAGGGCTTATTCAGCTGTTCCCGTAGAGTCATTGTTATTTCGAAGGATAAATAATGCTGTCATATTATCATCACTTCACTGGGTATTATAAGACTGCTAACATTGACTTCCCCTCTATTTGGTTAAAGAAAGCTATAAACCTTGCCTGTAAACTGTGTTTTTCACAGCTGCTTTTATACTACATTTCTGTGAGCCGTATCATTGTTGACAGAGTTTTTTTATTATGTTTGACTCTTATTTTTGCTTCCAGTGTTCTATGAACTTTGGATTTGATTCATGATTATAAGGTGTCTGATTACTGATAAGCTCCTAACTATTTCAAGGATTGAAATGAAGCTGTTACTTCTCCTCTGCCTCTCCTCTCTCTTTTCTTAAATTATTCATGTAGGAGAAGAAAACCAAAGCAAGACAGCAATATCCATGTGCAAAAACATTTGTCATAATCTGGTTGTACTATTGCTAAGAATGCTTTAACTTGTTAAAGGTATGTGATACAATGCACTTGAAAAGCTGCCTGCGCTCAATCTAAACTAAATTTTTTGAATATTTGGACAGTTCTCAATTTGATTAAGTATATAACTATTATTTTTTCAGATACTTACATTAACCCTTAAGGCTTCAGTTTCCCAATGTGATCAGCCATCAGCTAAGTGTTTTGCGATGGCCTGATTGGCCATCCCACCCATGAAAATCACTGAACCACCAGATTTGAGATTGGCTTATTCTGCACTGAAGCCAGACATTGTCTCCCTTTCCCTGTTTCCCTGTGTCTGATCGTCTGGTAGCATAGACATCACTTACTTCCAGCAATATTTTGCACAACGTGTGTATGTTTGTATGCGTGTCCCTTAGGAACTGGGTGATTCCAAGCGGTTTTTGAAAACTGAGTTTTTTTTAAGTTTCCCAAACTCATGTTAATGTGTTTGTGGTGGTTTGACCAGGTGCCCACCAAGTCATAATATCACTCCCCCTCCTAAGCTGGACAGGAGAGACAGAAACACAATGAGCATTTTTTAGTGTTGAGAAAAGGACAGGGAGGTCACTCAGCAATTAGTGTGATGAGCAAAACAGACTCAACTTGGGTAGAAAAAGGTTTTGTTTATGAATAAACTGTAAGAACAGGGAGATGAGAAATAAAACGGAGTCTTAATAAAACGCCTCTCTCCACCCCTCCCTCTTCCTGGGACTCTCCTTCCTTCCCCACTAGCAGTGCAGGGGATGGGGGATGGGGGTTGTGGTCATTTCATTACAGATGAACTTTGCTGCTGCTTCTTCTCAGGGGGAGGCCTCCTCACGCTTCCCACTGCTACAGTGTGGGGTCCCTCCCCATGGGATACAGTCCTCCATGAAAATCTCCAACATGAGTCCTTCCCATGGGCTACAGTTCCTCATGAACTTCTCCAGCATGGGGCCTCCCACAGGGGCAGTTCCTCACACCCTGCCCCAGTGTGGGTCATCCACTGGGAGAACAGTCCTTCAGGGACAGACTGCTCCAGCCTGGGTCCCTCACAGCATCACAAGTCCTGACAGCAAACCTGCTATGGTGTGGGCTCCTCTCTTGCCACAGACTCCCAGGTCCTGCCAGGAGCTTGCTCCAGGGTGAGCTTCCCACAGAGTCACAGCCTCTTTCAGGCATCCACTCGCTCCAGCGTGGGGTGCTCTATGGGCTGAGAGTGGATCTCTGCTCTCCTGTGGCCTCCATGGACTGCAGGGACACAGCTGCCTCACCTTGGGCTGCATTATAGGTCACAGGGGAGTCTTTCTTCCAGGGCCTGAGCACCCTCCTCCTCCTCCTTCTCCACTGACTTTGGTATCTGCAGAGATGTTTTCACATTCTCACTCCCTGTTGCTGCTGCAGTTTAGGAACTGCGCAGCAAATTCTTTCCCTTCTCAAATATGTTAATCACAGAGGTGTTACCTCAGTCACTAATTGGCCAGGCCTTGGTCAGCTGCGGGGTCCATCTTAGAATTGACTGGCACTGGCTCTGTCAGCTGCAGGGGAAGCTTCTGGCAACTCTTTGTTTAAATAAGCCACTCCCGTAACCCCCAAACTACCAAAAACCTGGCTCGTGCAAACCCACTACAGTGTTCCAGCATCCCAAAATAGAGTTAAATTTTGTGGATTTTTTTTTGTCCCCACTAACTAAATCCATGCTGCTTTTCCAAGAAATTAATTTTAAAACTATTTTTTTCCCAAAGGAGAGTTTTGTGTTATGCCAATTAAAAATAATAAACGATCACGTTTCTCCTGCATTTAATATGGGTAGAGACTCCAGGACTAGCTGCTACAATGTGGGTCTTCACGTGCCACCCAGTTAATGAGAGGAATTGCAGTAAGCATAAGCACTTCAAAACTCCTCTACTGTGACAAAAGTATTCTGCTGCCAAATAGATGATCACATATTGTCTGTAACTCACTCCATTTTTTCTGGGATCATACACTCCTGACCCAACTGAAAGAGCAGGACTTCTTGTATCTGGGCACAAAATCATTAGGAAGAGCTTGTCATTGCTTCAGAGGGTCTCAAGGTGAAGGAAAGTGGAAGGGACAGGCATTAGGCGAAACAAAAGGCAAGGGTAAAACAAGGCTGGCCATCTTGAAACTGTAGTTGAACAGCAGTAGCTAAAATTGCAGTTTTGAAGGGAAGCCCCAGGGTAGAATGTCATTTGATGCCTTCAGGACTTGCTTGCTTATGTCTGTTTTCACTGCATTTGTGGCATCTGATTTATGGATTATATGGATAAATGATAAATCATTAACCTCACTAATTCTTTTCCTGGATTATTTAAGATATCTGTGATACAGTGGGAAAAGATCAGCACGTCAGTTTAGTACTTACTTTGTGTGCTGATATGCATATTGGCAGTATAAAGAAAACAGAGTAGAAACCAGGAATAAGGAGAGGAGTAGGGGGCAGTTTAAAGGAAGAGGAGGAACATTGCAAAGGAATAAAGAAAATAAGCATATTTAGTTTGAAGTAAAATATCTTTTATTTGGAAGACAGAAAGTTTCTGCTGTTCAAGACTTTTTGCTACTTGCCTGTCAGGGCGGGAGTGCTTCTTTGGAAATCTCTTCCTTAGAAAGTAACTGAAGCAGGTCCTCTCATCATGGTGTTTTGTTTATAAGGGAAAGGGCAAAATGAAAATAATTTACTAGCAATGTTTGAGAACTGTTGCCATCTACTTCTTGACAAAGTGCAGATGACAGTAAGTGGCATGTTAGGGTACAGTTAAATTAGCAGTATTAATTATGTGTCTGAGCTCTCTGGTCAGTGTTTTCCTGCTGTGAGTCTTTTCTAGACACATCTTGTGGGTCACACAAAATATAGCCAAAACAGTTGAGCACTGCATGTATATTTACTTCTCTGTTTTATAATCTACTTGTTCAAATGTGCAAACTGCTCTGATTAACTTTGTTTCTTTAACCTGGCCCAGAGTGGTGGTGTTTATATCAACTTTGTGTGCTTTAATGTGGAGATTTTATCATTCAATGTGTTTGAAAAGTAGAAAGTATATGGACTAATATTGACTGGTACAGGAGTGATTTTCAAGGCTTTAAACAGAGGAGAAATTTGCAGTGTGCCATATTTACAATTGTAAATAAATTAATACAATTTAGATTGAGTGGAATGTGGAGATATTTTTGGATTACACAGCTATTCAGCTTTTTCTTTAGTAGAAGTCTGTAAATATGTTCCTTATAATTTGACTTTTGAACCGTCTAGTCTGGAGAACAGTTACTAACCTTAGCAGTTATTAATGTTAGTAAGCTGTTTTGGACTGTCTTGGTCAGTTGAAAATCAGTTTGAATGTAAACTTTATTTCTGGAAATGAACTCTTCTCATATTGTTTGCAGAAGGAAACACAGTAATGTGTAGTGGAAGGTACAATAACAATGTAACATCGAGTATTGGCTTGTGTCTGCATGCACTGAGATCTCTGTCTGCCCCAGCAGTAGCAAAATGAGAGCAGTTGGCTTCACTGTGCACCGTCTGTAATGCTGACACCGCTGGTGATCTTTCCTCAGCCCATCACTCCTTGCTTTCGTTCAGAGGTCAGAATCAACTATCTGCTGGTGTGCCTGCTCAAAATCTGATCCTGGGCTGTAGTGGCGGGTACAGGTGTGTCACTCAGCAGAGGTAACAGGATAGAAAGCCAGTCTTGAGTGGGACAATGCCAACATAGCTCGATGCAGTGCTCCCACAAACGAAGTTAAATGGTGCCTTGAAGGCATGATTTGTAACCTGGCTTTCTGCGTGAGTGCCTGGGCTATGTCTCCCAGGCACTGGCAGGTGTAGCACTAAGGGGAAATTGCCCAGACTTAGCACTGCTTTGCAGTGCAGATCCCATCTCTGCCAACTATGCCTGATTGCTTGCGTCCTTTTCTCAGAGTCCTTTTTTCAGAGGATTTCTATCAGACTTTTATCAGAGTCCTCTCTTGTTCCTGGGAAAGGGGCAAGATTTTCAGTAGTAACGGTATAGTGGTTATCTGAGGTATTCTTTGTAAGTTCTGATTGAGTTGAAGTTAGTTTCCTATTTGTATGTAGTGATTTGGCAAAATAAGCTTTAAGTTAGTGTTCAAACAAGGTTTACAGGGTGCTTCAATACAAATAGAAGTTTACTTTGGTTTTTTTTTTAGTGGACCTCTTCAGTATTTACTTTGTTCTGTAGAAGAGTATAAATAAGCTCTTGGTTAAGTCTCTGTGTCTGCTTTCATAAGGTACTGTTCGGTCAGTACCAGGTTTGTTTCTTCTTGTGTGTGAAAGAGACTGAAGAATGTATTCACTATATTTACTGATGGATTTATTTGTGGATTCAATACTGATTATTGCTTTGTTTTCCAAAATATGTTGGCTTTTATTGAGGTGCTGGTGCTGTTTTGGGATGAGGTTTTTTCATTTTGTTTTTCTCTCACTGGCATTATTCTTGAAAGAGAATAATGAAAACCGACCCTCAGTAAATGGGAAATTAATTTTTGCACAAGATCAAATGGTATAAACTATGTATAAATGTACTTTAAGAGTTAGAAGGGATGCTCTTAATCATGAGGGCAGTTGAATAATGCAATAGCACTGAAATAGAAATAATGAATTTGATAAATATATTATTTGACATATGACTCTGTTATTAAGCACCTTGGTATCTGAAGCTTACCTTGCTAGATCCATACATATGCAATCAGTGGTTCATGGAAATGGAGTGGCTTTTAGAAATGTAACTGCTTCAGTAATTTATCAGAGACAAGCAAGACATGATGGTATAGCCATGTGTTGTCAGCCAAATCTAACAGAACGTGAAGAACAGAATTGTTTATCCATATGAGATCCTTAAAATAAGCAAACAAAACAAGAACTTCCTAGCTGCAGCTTTTTTTACAGGACAGCTCCTGACAACCAGGAAAAGCAGAAGAGATAGTATGGTACCTCTAACTGTGTCTTTTTCTACAGGCTGTCAGGGCTCAGTAATCTAATCTCTTGTATTGATAATAATTGATAAAGTTAAGTACCACAGGGTAGGACCAAAAAGGAAGTTATAAACAGAGGTCTTGCAGCACTTGCAAAGTATATTGAAATCATCCTTCTGAACACTGTGCATCTCAACTGCCAGATTAAGAGAAATGACTTGGAATATTTCATCGCCTGAAAGGGATGACATAAGAGTCTTAGCAAAAAAAAAATGAACATATCTAACAGTTAAAAAGCAAAATGTTAAAACATTTGAAAATGCCGTTTCTTACATCTTTGAAGCACTCTTGAATCTGACTTGAAAGCTTCATGGAATTGACAAGTATCTCCTTTCTGCTCATGCTTGCCATTTCTTGGGCAGACAATTCCCCTTATTAAGTGCAGCGCTAGCTGCACTTAACTATGAAGCTGAATGCACTGATGAAGTTGTTCTCTTTATTTTTTTTTACTGTGCCCTTTGTTTAAGTCCTCCTCTCCTCCATCCTCCCAGTTATTTTCTCAGACTCTGGAAGATCTAGGATTCATTTTTAACCTGAAGTCTCTGTTGCCCTACTTTGTCTGCTTTCTGAGCTATAGCCACTCCTACAACAATGGCGAAAAGTAACTAATCTTCATCATGAGACTGACAGATGAAGGCAATTTGTATGGGCAATTCATTACTTTACTCGTTAGCTGTTTTTTCATCCTGGAAAAGATAACTCTCAGGGGGAGTCACTGTGGGTTCACCAATGGGAAATCCTGTTTGACCAACCTCATAGCCTTCTACAAGGGCATAACTGTCTGGCTAGATAAGGGAAGAGCAGCAGATGTCATCCACCTTGACTTCAGCAAGGCTTTTGACACTCCCATAATAGCCTCACAGGAAAGCTCAGGCAGTGTGGGTTGGATGAGTGGCTGGTGAGGTGGATTGAGACCTGGCTGAATGACAGAGCCGAGAGGGTGGTGATCAGTGCCACAGAATCGAGTTGGAGGCCTGTGGCCAGTGGAGTTCCACAGGGATCCGTTCTGGGGCCAGTCTTGTTCAACATCTTCATCAATGACCTGGATGAGAGGACAGAGTGTACCCTCAGCAAATTCCCTGAAGGCACCAAACTGGGAGGACTGTATGATTTCACCAGAAGGCTGTGCTGCCATTCAGTGGGATCCCAACCGGCTTGAGAGTTGAGCAGAGAGGAACCTCCTGAGGTTCAACAAGGGCAAGTGCAGAATCCTGCACCTGGGGAGAAACACCACCATGCACCAGATTTTACAACTATGACAATCTTTTGTAAGCTCCATTCCTCTGTCAGGCTCTACATGGGCAAGTGCAGAATCCTACACCTAGGGAGTAACAACCATATGCACCAGTACAGGCTCTGGATTGACCTGCTGGATAGCAGCTCTGCAGAGAGACCTGAGAGTCCTGGTTGATAATAAACTGAACATGAGCCGGCAATGTGCCCCTGTGGCCAAGAAGGCCAATGGCCTCCTGGGATGCATCAAGAAGAGTGTAGCCAGCAGGTTGAGAGAGGTTCTGCTCCCTATCTCCTCTGCTCTGGTGAGGCCTCATCTGGAGTCCTGTGTCTAGTTCTGAGCTCCTCAGCTCAAGAGGGACAGAGAACTTCTGGAGAGAGTCCACTGCAGGGCCACCAAAATGATCAGGGGACTGGAATATCTTTCATACGAGGAAAGACTGCAGGAACTGGGGCTGTTTAGTCTAGAAAAGAGGATATTGCAGGGGGATCTATTAGTATTTACTAATTTACTATTTACTGTTAGTATTTATTAAATTTCTAAATGATGGGTGTCAGGAGGTTGGGGCATCACTTTTTTTCTGTTGTATCTAGTGATAAAACAACGAGTAATGGAATGAAGGTGAAACACAAAAAAATCTATTTAAACATAAGAAAAAACTATTTTACTGTGAGGATGATAGAGCCCTGGTGCAGGCTGCCCATGGAAGGTATGGGATTTCCTTCTCTGGAGGTTTCCAAACCTTCCTGGACACATTCCTGTGTGACCTGAACTAGGTGGACCTGCTTTAACAGGAGGGTTGGACCAGGGACTTCCAACCCCTACCATTCAGTGATTCTGTGATTCAGTGACCTGAGGTTTCTTTATGTCAGATTTTTCTTTCCTGGCAGGTCAGACATTACAGGTCCTTGCCTTCACTAAGTTTGCAGAGGACACTAAGTTGGGCAGGTGTTTTGATCTGCCAGAGGACAGGAAGGCTATTGAGAGGGACCTGGGCAGGCTGGATTGATGGGCCAAGGTAAATTGCATGAAGATCAACAAGCTAAGTGCTGGGTCCCGCTTTTGGGTCATAAAAACCCCAGGCAGTGCTACAGGCTTGGGACAGAGTGGCTGGAATGCTGTCCTGAAGAGTGTTAATTGACAGCTGCCTGAAGATGAGCCAAAAGTGTACCCAAGTGACCAAGAAGGCTAGTATCATCCTGGCCTTCATGTGCTGCAAAATCAAGAAACAGTATGTTTTTGATCTGTTAGCTTAAAGTTCCTATTCCTTAAAGGTTTTAAATGTCATTGATATAACAATTTGCTAAGATGCTAGTGCTGCTTTAAAGAGCTGCGCCATTTTGCATTTTAAAATATGTCTTGAAGCAAAGGAGTTATTTATTATCTCATCCCTCTAGGCTGATAACCAGTGTAGAGGTTGTCACTCAAGGTACTGATTACAGTATATAACAGAAATTATTTAAATTGTTTCAGATGTATCTGAGCAACAGATACAAAATATGCTAACATTAATTTGTAATCTTGAAATTAAAAACATTTGTTTTCAAATAAAATTGTTGTGTCATGGAAGATTCACATTTCAGAATATCAGATCATAATAATAGGATACGATAATAGTTTCATTTTTGCCATCTGAAAGATAAATTAATATTTAGGCACACAAGTAAAAGTGGTCTTGAACTCTTTTTTTTTTTTTAATACTATCCTATAAGCACTGAGTCTATAGAAATATTCTGTACTCTGTAAATGCAATTTTTTTATTGTCTGCAGCTTGACATAGTGTAATTTTAACACTGAAATGTTAATAGCATTTTCAGGGGAACAATTTATAAGAGTTCTATTGCTTATGTCACTGTCAAAAATGAAAGAAATTTGCCATACCTGGGTAGCTATTATAAGGCAGTGTAAGCTTGAACAACTTTGTGAAGGGCATCCACGTCCTTCATGGCACAGAACTTTGCCCACCAGATGAGAAATGAGGACATCCTTCATTTTTCAGTTTCTTCTTTTCTTTTTGTCTTTGGTGGCCACAGATGAAATTGCTGAACTTTCCTTTGAATGCTCACAGTACTTTCTGTGAAATCATTTTCTCATTCTTGGCCCACTTGTGAGCCTACATGAGCCGCGAGCAGTCTGAGAAACCTCTCTGACCCTATTAATAAGTTGTAGAACAACTTGTCTGCTAGGATAGATTTACCTGACCCAGTGAAATTATTGTGTTAGTTTTAAATTGTGCTTTGCCCTTGTTATTAATATAGCTTCACATTTTTGAGTCTCTTTCCATACTGTGACTTTCTCTCTGAATTTCAGCAGAACTGCTCATGTGTTGAAAATAAAACATGTGCCTAAGTGCTCTGATGGCCAGGGGCCAAAGCACTCAACACGTTACAGGGCTGAGCCCTAAATGTGTGCTGGTTTAACATGTAGTCTTCTCTAGCCCAGGATAAATCAGGATTAATTAACTCTATAGCAAGTGTCACTGTACTGTGAGGATTTGCAAAATACCTCACTACATGGAGGGTAGCCTAGACTCCTAGAAAATACAAATGCAAAAGAAGCAGTGTCTGTGGTATAATGGGTTTTTTTTTAAAATTGTCAAATGAAGTGCTGTCTGTGGCTAATGAATTGGTCAGTTAATTTTCTCATCAACATGTTTGAATGCATTCCTGCTGTTGAACACTATTCTCATCTTTTCACACATTGTTGAAGATGGCATTAACTTGACCTTCTTTCTCATTATAAAGGCTTTAAATGCCTTCACATCAATATCAAATAAATAGAATTTGTGGTTTAATCTACATATAGAGGACATTATTGCTACTGAGGAAGCAGAGGGAAACAGGTAGAATGAGATCTCCATTCTCTGTGTTTTATTCATGTTAGACCACGGAGGAATTCCAGAGTCCTTATCAGCAAGGCAGTTTAATAGTATGGTATAGTTCAGATGTGCATTTTAGCAAGAATTATTTGGTAACTAAGTCTGCAACATATAATTTCATTAACTTCTGTGAGGAACTTTTTCTAATTGAAAGCCATCCTTTTTTAGTTTGGGTTTTAATAACATTACTTTCATTTGATCTGGATGACCTTCTTTTGGATAAGATATCTAGAAACAGAAAAGTGATGTTTACCAGTACGTGGTTAAATTTTGTTTATTGATTGCTGAGCTCTGGGTGACTGGTTGTGTTGCTTAGTTGTCTAGTTTGCTCTTGTTCTGTTTTTACTTTTATTATATTTTTGATTAGCTAGTTTTACATAAATTGTGACACAGCACACTGAAGAGACTTTTTGAACTCTTGGTTTCCAGAGGGTATTTCTTCCCATATGCTTGCCAATGCTGGCATATTTCAAATGCATCTGGACTAAACAAGTTATCTCAAGTGCTTGGGAATCTCGGAAGAAACATTTGAAATGCTGCACTAACAAAATTCAGAAATTGTGTTTACTGACACAATAAGGCGTAGAAAAGGGGCAAGTGACTTTCCAGTTTCCTGAGGGGAAGCTCTTGACAGAAGATGAAATTATGGGTTTAGGACAAAAAGAAAATGGAGTGTATCGAGCTAGTAAAGCTTTAAAATATAAAAGCCAAAATGTATAAATAAAGAGTTGAAATTTGAGCAGGCTTTAGGGCTGGGAGTTGTAGAATACATTATGGTGGAAGACCACAGCTGAACATCTGGTTTTGGGGATTTTCTAAAAAAACTTCAACCATCCAAAAATAAATCCTGCAGTCTCAGCTGTGGTGATGGAGAGGTAACAGTACTGACAATATGCTAACAATTCAGAATGGGTTCTATGTATAGGAATCACAGCTCTTTTTTGTTCTGTATAGGTGGCTATTTTCCTCCTTTCCACAGTTACAATTCAGTCCTCAAATGAACTTCAATATGGTCAAGCATTTTGGTTTCCTAAATTTGCCTTGGCTGCTGTAACTGATAGATTGTTGTACTAGGTGATTGCACTTCTGCCTGTGAGCTAGTATGAAGTGGCTCAACACTGTTTATTCCCTTAACTATTGCAGCTGGTTATTTCCAAGCAAGTTTAATTGTGTCCTTCTAGTCAAAACATGCTGGCACCTGCTAAGTGCAAAGTGCTTACAGTGAATAAAAACAAACAGAGCATACAGTTTGCCTCTTTTCTTCAGATATTGTAGATGGTGATTTAACAACTGTTAAGCCAGGTTTTGTGTTATTTCATAGCCTCTGCAACATTTTGTACTTGCCAGTTATACCTAATTCGTGAGCCCATTACTTGCCTTTTTTCTCCCTCTGTTCTTATTTTCACTGAATTCATGGAAAAAGTCACATACATGAAGTTCAGTGATCCTGTGAGAAAACTTTTAGAAGAGGAAGAAAAATGATTCAAAATGTAACATAAGTAGAAAAGGTATTTATTAGGCTTTATCCTGCTTTATGGATAATATGTTACTTCTGAGCTTGCCAAAATCTACAGGTTAGGGAGTAACAGATAAACATATTCCTGTTTCTAAGGGGATCTTCCTATATGGTATTGAGACAATATTGAAACAGTCTTTAAAAGATATACACAGCATGAAGAGAAGTTGGTATATTAGTGTGCAAAAAACCAAAAAGAGAGTTAATGATCAAATCTTTGCATTTTTTAGGGGAAAAAAAAACTCAAACAAACCAAATCATGAAACACTCAGGTTTTAAAAACATACAAGGTTGGGGCTTCCCAACCTCCCTGGCTTCTGGCATCACCTGTGCTCAGAGACCCGATCCCCATGATGTTGTTGGCTTCCTCTGGCTACCAGGCTCTCCAGGAGGCAAACAGATGAGTCAGTTTCTGTCTGTGAAGGACCATGTGAAACCTGTGAAATGGAGAGTACAGAGCTTTAGCAGAAAGACAAAAACCTCAGAAATTAGAGCGATTTTTTTTTAAAGGCTCCTTTAAGATTTGAAAAGCAAAACATTAGATGAAATAAGCAAGTTTCTTCCACTTCTGGTAGTAAGTGCTGTTGCTTTGATTAAAATCTGGAAGGAACACAGTGCTACCTTGTTAGAAAGCAAAGCTTGCATTTTTCAAAGGGGGAACGAAGTTTCGTCTTCCTTAATTATGGTGGAGATAAAGAGCTTTCTGAGCAGCAAAATCTTAGCAGAATACCATAAATTGTGCTAAGTGATATCTTTCAAGGTTGCAACAAAGGATGGTTACATAGAGCATAGCTCTGTCTTTAATAGTATGTTTTGCATAAGTGGGTTATTGCTGCCAATAGTTGTAAATTGCTGTGTCACAAGACAATGTAGCTCACTGTAGTGTTGTGGTACTAAACTGTATTTATTTCTTACTGAACTACCTTCAAACATCCTACAAAATATTTCAGGATAGATGCTACTGCAGTACTAGTACAGGTACATAATATAAGGAAATAATAAGCTTTTTCATGTTGTATAGATGTTTATAATTTTGAAAGTCCATATTTGTTACCATTAAAGGATATCTTGTTGAGAAAGTGTTTGCTGATATTTGTAGATGTAAGTAATCCTACAAAAGACTGATTAGGAGGGTTGCCAATTGCCTTCTTTTTATGGAGCGTAATGACAGGCTTCAGATGTATTTTCCACTGAGTTCCCTCTGAAGGAGCTCAGCAACTACAGAATAATGATGTCAGAAAGCAGTTAGTGTTTCCGCTTCATTAGCTTGTGTCATTTTTGTTTCTTTTCTGAATTTGCTTTAAAATTGTGCTAAATCTTTCTGTCAAATTGTAGAGAATGATGGTTATGAAATATCTTGCTGAATCATCTGGAGTATCTCAAGGGTTTCTCTGGCTATGGCATGGCAGCACCTTGAGCCCAGGGAGGATGGGGCTGGTGGCAGAGAAAAGTCTGTCCTTCAGAGGAAAGACAGTTGCCCCCACGGGACAGCCCTTCTTGGTGACCTCTGGACAAAGCCTGTAGTCATGTTAGGAACACGTTATTATACTTTGTGTCCACCTAAATGCATGGTTGTAGCAAGGGTCCCCTTTTGTCTGCCCTGGAAAACTATCTCAGTGGCTACTCATGACTCTGGGTGCTTTGTGAAGCATATTTGTTTTTATTCTTCCTAGCAAATTGCTTCATGAACTGTCATTTAGAGGCCTGTTCTGAAATGGTACAAGCAGGTTTTCCTGTAATAACCATCCATCCAGGAGCGGTAGCAGAAAGCGGTTTCAGTACACTGACTTTGTACTAAAAGTTACAGAAATTTTTAAGGGGATCATAATTTTTGCTCTGCATCGGAGCATTTGAGCAGGTTACGGTCCTTATATGTCCAGTGATGGCTATAAGCTTACTGCTTTTTCCTTCTGGTGATTCTGGGTAATCTGCTCCCTTCTAGAGGGATAAAAGGTATGGGTATGTGACAGAGAGTGAGATCTTGTTTAATATGTGGAGTTATACTAGGGATGCAATTGTGAGGAGATACCTCAATGAAGTTTGAGAGTCTAAGTGTAAACCTTCTATGAAGTGATACTATTTATTGAAGTCCTTGTGCTGCGGTTGTTTTACAGACATCAAAGTGTTTTTTGTTTTCTGTTGGTCAATAAAATAGCACTAAAATCTAAATGAAAAGTGACATCCATCCACAGACTTCTTTGTTTTCATATCTTTCATTGCTATTTCTCTATGAGAGTAATGTCATAAAAGTTTCTTAACAACGTATCAGCACCTTGTTCTGTATACTGAGGATATGTCCTCTACCAGGTGTTGGGGTGAGGGGAAGAAGTAATTTTAATAATCTATGTTATATTTCTCATAATCAAGTCTAATAGAAGCAAAATCACTAATACAGAGAGATATCTCGAATACCAATTAGTGTCTAACAACATCAAGAATGAGACTATTTTATTCTTTCATAAGTTACCTGTAATTATTCACAAAGTGCTAGATCCCGGTTTGTCATTTTCTTCTGCAAAACAGTAAGTATTGATGAAGTGTTTGAATGCTTATAAAGGCTCTTCAGGGCATGCTATCTTTAATGAGAGTTTTGCAGCCTGCAGCTGGGATCAGGATGATGTATCGCCTGTGACATAGCATTATGGAAACTTTCAGACTTGCTTAAGATGAAAGAATTCAAAGCTTTTAACTCTGCATGATTGTTACCGTAGTTGCTTATAGATGTATGCACACATCCAAGAGCCAAGTTAATACATCACACTTAAATGAAGTACTGAGCAGGAACTTCGGAATCCAGAACAACAATGTCTTTGGTGAGAGATAGCTCAGAAATGGAGAGCTGACACAGCTGTCATCTGGAAGGAGGCATGGCAGGACTCCAGCCTCCTGCCTGGACTTTCCATTTGTGTTAAGCAGGCAGAAAATGGCTCAGGTCTCTCAGAACTAGAAGCATTACAGCAGAGAGACTGTATAGGAAACACTTGAGGCCTGGAAACTATTTAAAAGACCGCTCCAGTTCATTCTGGAAAAACAGGAGGAGAAAGGCCCATATAGGTACAAATGGTAAGGAGTGAGGAGAAAGAAATATTAAGCTTGGTGAAACTCCTACAGATAAAAAGTCCCAGTCCTTGCATACTGATTTGGATATATAACAACTATGCACAACAATAATGCTCAAAAAAAAAAAAAAAAGTTGAAGGCACTTAATAGACCATTTCTACCACAGAGCAAAGGAAACTGAGGGAGATGCAAAATTGGATACAAACCTTGGTTTAAAATTCATCCTCCCCTGAGATGCACGGGGCCAGCCACGGTGTAAAGCCCAATGGCCCAGAGCCCCTGAGGCTCTCCATCCACCTGTCTTGGGCAGCCATGTGCTGCGCTAGGGCACCCATGTGCTGCGCTAGGGCACCCACTACCCCTCTTCTCCAAAGCCCCTGAGGGTACCTTTACACAGAAGCAGCCCAGCACAGCTCCTTGGTGTGATGTGCTGAAGGTAGGGCAAAGGAGCTACAACAAATAAATGCGGTCTCAGAGGGAAGCTTGGAGCCTGCTCTTTGCATTCTAGTAGCAGAAAACAGTAGCTCCTTGGCGCTTCTACCTCTGAAGAGTTGGCCTGATGAGTACAAATGATGCTCTCTCCTGTCTCATCCCTCACCTCTGCTGCAGTTCTCTTCATCAGTCAAAGGTAATCTTACAACCACACACTTAAAAATCAAAACCAAAATTTGTCTTTTAATTATTGTTCAGTCTCCCTTCTCCAGCTTTTTTTTTTGCATGAAATTAGAAAGTAAATAGTCTCTTCAATGCCAGTTTTGTCTTTCCTTTTCATGTTCGTGTGTGTGTAACTTTCTTCCAAGCCTAACTGATCTTCAGCAGGCTCGCTGTGGAATCCCAGAGATGAAAAGCATATTCCAGGCAGCCAAGAACCATTTGTCCCTTTCAGAAACAACTTCCTTTGAAAAAGGGCAGTAGTTTTTCCCCTATAGCCTGTGTATCAATTCTAACACTCCTTCCTTCTTGAGGCCTTTGTCTTTCCTGTCATTGAGGCCATTAATTGATTTCTGGTCTCTATTTTATTAATCCAAGCACCTTTCAGTGTTACAGTGGTGCCCAGGAAGTTACAGGCTGTGACATCCAAGAAAACTTTCAGTTGTATGCCATCCCTGACTTTTATTTTCCTCTCCATATGCTGGCAAAGCTCAAATATTTTTATTTTAAGTATAGAAGGGAGTATCCCAGTAGAACAACCTTTGTACTCATTTATTCAGACATTGAGACATATCAGTCCTGGATCTTTCATGAAATATTGGCATTTGCATTTGTTTTTAAGGTAAAAAGTTATTTTGTTTTCTGTTTAAAGCATCCTATCTGTATTTTCCTGGGTTTTATTTGATTCTTACTAATGCATATCTAGTCAGATCAGGCCAGGAAATGCAATGATGAGTGCCCCTCAGCCGCACACCAGGTTGAGATGCAGAAGGCTGACCACTCTGAGGGAGTATCAAATCTGGGAGGATCCTCTTGCATCCTGTGTTCAAGTAAGCCCCTGCATTGCCTGTACACCAATACACACAGCCTGGGGAATAAGCAGGAGGAACTGGAGATATGGGTGTGGATGCAGGGCCACGACCTCATTGCAGTTACTGAGACATGGTGGGACAGCACCCATGACTGGAGCACAGCCATGGAGGGCTATGTAATGTTTAAGAAAGAAGAGACAGGCCAACAAGACAAGGAGATGGAGTCTATGTGAGAGAGCAATTAGAGTGCACTGAGCTCTGCCTGGGTGGGGATGAGGGGCAGGTTGAATGTTTTTGTGTGAAAATTAGGGGAAGGATAATGTAGATGATGCTGTTGTGAGAGTTTGCCCTGATCAGGAGGAAGAAGTGAATGAGGCCTACAGACAGCTGAGAGCTGCCTCACGATCACAATCCCTGGTCCTCATGAGGAACTTCAATCACCTTCATATTTGCTGGGAAAGCCACTCAGCCAAGCAGACACAGTCCAGGAGGTTCCTACAGGTTGTTGATGACAACTTCCTGTCACAGGTTGTTGAGGAACCAACAAGGAGGGGTGTGTTGCTGGACCTTGAGCTAACAAATGAGGAGGGTCTGGTTGGGGATGTGAAGGTTGGAGGCAACCTTGGCTACGGTGACCATGAGATGATGGAGTGTGGAAGAAGCAGGGCACCAAGCAGGATTGTGACCCTGGATTTCAGGCAGGCTGACCTTGGCCTTTTCAAAGACCTGCTTGGAGGAATCTCATGGGATAGGATCCTAGATGGTAGAAGTGCCCAAGAGAGCTGGTTGATCTTGAAGCACCACTTTCTCCAATCCCAGGATCGATGTGTTCCCCACATGTAGAAATGCAGGAATTAGGGTCAGGAGGCCTCCATGGACGAACTAAGAACTGCCAGGACAACTCAGGCAGAAAGCCACCATCTGTGAGAGATGGAAATGACCTGGTTTCTTGGGAAGAGTATAGGAACTTTGCTAGAATATGCAGGAGTGACACCAGGAAGGCTAAAGCCCTTTTAGAATTTAGTCTGGCCAAGAAAGGAAAGGATAATAAGGGGTTTTTCAGGTACATCAGCAGCAAAAGGAAGATTAGATGGAATGTAGGCCTGCTGCTGAACACAGAGGTGACAGAGAATGTGGAGAATGCTGAACTACTGAATGCCTTCTTTCCTTCGGTCTTTACACCCAATGTTGGCCCTTGGGAAGTCCAGTCCAGCAAAGATAGTAGCATGACCTGGATAACAGAGGATTTTCCCATGATGGATGAGGAACAGCTTAAATACTTTTTGGGTAAGCTTAATGCTCATAAGTCAATGGGAGCTGATGAGATGCAGCCAAGAGTGTTGAGGGAACTGGCTGATGTGGTTGTTAAGCCACTCTCTATCGTTTTTGAACATTCATGGAGGACAAATAAGGTGCCTGAGGACTAGAGAAAGGCCAGTGTCACTCCTGTCTTCAAAAAGAGAAAGAAGGAGGACCCAGGAAACTACAGGCAGGTCAGTCTCACCTCCATCCCTGGAAAGGTGATGGAACAACTCATCCTCAATGTTGTTACTAAACATATGAATGAAAAGATGGTTATTGGGGGAGTCAACGTGGATTCACCAAGGGGAAATGCTGTTTGACCAACCTGATAGCCTTCTATGAGTGCATAACCAGCTGGCTAGATGAGGGAAGAGCAGCGAATGTCATCTACCTTGACGATCTCCCCTAACACCCTCATCAGAAAGCTCAGGCAGTGTGGCTTGCATGAGTGGAGGGTAAGGCTGATTAAGAACTATCTGAATGACAGAATGCAGAGGGTGGTGATCATTGGCAGAGAATTGAGTTAGAGGCCTGTGGCCAGTGGAGTTCCTCAGGGATCGTTTCTGGGGCCAGTCTTGTTCGACATCTTCAATGACAACCTGGATGAGGGGACAGAGAGTACCCTCAGCAAGTTCGCTGATGACATCAAAATGGGAGGACTGTATGATTTCATTAGAAGGCTGTGCAGCCATTCAGCAAGATGGTTAGCAAAATTCAGCAAAACTAGAATCAGCAAAATGGGTCCAATGAGCTGTGGTCAATGGAGTTAAGTCCAGTTGGTGGCCAGTCACGAATGGTGTCCCCCAGGTCTCAGTACTGAGGACACTCCTGTTTGACATCTTTATTAATGATGTGGATGAGGGGATAGAGTGCACCCCTCGTAAGTTTGCAAATGAGAACAAGCTGTCAATACTGGGCCACCAAGATGA
>WBNH01003607.1:0-52043 GCA_013401255.1 Urocolius indicus | reverse complement strand
TACTTTAAAAAAAAAAATCTAGTATTTTTAGAATAATAGAAAGAAATGTATTGTAATGCTACTTTTTTGTGGCATATCTTGTTGAAAAAATCCTACCATTTGCATAAGTTGCCAGTGAATTATCAGCATGTAAATTTTTCATTGGTTTATCAGTCCATATTGAATTTCAGGTAGTTGAATGGTGCTAAGCAGAAATTATGCATCTTACGCTTTGCTTCTATTCTCACAGATTTATTGCATAATTAATATATTTAATATAGTCTGTAGGAATAATAGGGACGACTCTCTTTTCCATCTTTCCCGATGAGCTTGAAGACTTACTTAATGTTACTGTACCTTTTTCCCATGATATAACATCCCTTGATAAGTACAAGTGACAGGTAAATGACTGGAAAAGAAAGTGAAAATGCTCTTTTTTGTTTTAATTTTAGGTGTTTACCTAATTACTGTGAACATGGTGGTGACTGCTCGCAGTCCTGGAACAGCTTCTACTGCAACTGTGCCAATACTGGTTACAAGGGAGCTACTTGTCACTACCGTATGTCTAAGATGTTTTTAGGCTATGCTTTTATTTCTGTTGGAAGGGTTCTACCACAAAAATATATGTTTTTATTGATCATTCATGGTAGGAAATTTTTCAGTCACGTAGATATTGACAAATTGGTTCAAGGAAAGGCCTTAATAATTCAAAATGCGTTAGGGCATAAACTCACTGAAAGTTCTAATATTTTTCTTTTTCACATTTTTGATAATTTACACAACATGGTCAGTAATATTTGGAAATGAATTTAATTAATCTTTATTCATCACAACTATTAATTTTTCCTGAGACAAAGGAGTACTTTTATGGGCAAAGTAATCACATGTTAAGCTCTCAACACACGTCTATGTAGTTTGCTGAGTCAGGCAGTAGATTAGGAGAAATTTTTAAAAAGCTAATGGAAAGTAATTAATTTTACAGGAGCTGCTCTGCATTGGTATTGCTTTAAGCATGTTCTGGGAAGAAGAATAAATTGCTCTGGCCTTCACTATGTGCTTCTAATAACTAGAAGACCTTATGAAACTTTACACATATTTTAAGAGATTCCAAACACAGTCCTAATGATCAAATAAACAATTCTGTCCTTATAAAATCTATGCAAACCACATCAGATTTCATGAAAAGAATATATGTCTAAAGACATTGGATTTTTTGAGAAATCATTGATTTCATTAGAAGAGTGCCTTATTATATATTGCTCATACAGAGACAATAATAGTGATGACGTTTCCTGTAATGCCTTAATTGTAAAGAACACAGTAGCATATACGACAATTTGAAGAAAATTTGTGTAACAAAGAAAAGATGGCAATTGTACAGATTGTTTTGAATAACTCTGTGTATAACATAAAACTATGATGAGCCCAAAGTAAAGAACAAGGCAATTTGAATTATTATAATTTGAAAAACCATGCACTGGATTAAAAAATCATGTCAAAGAGGATAGGTGAAGGGCATGGTTTCCTAATGATTAGGACTTTGTGAGAAACACAATAATATTATAAGACTTACTGAAATATTATTAACAATTAAAGATATATATAAAACACTTCTGGAATGTTTGTTTATGATCAATAAAATACTATATTTGTGGATATTAACTGGAAGAGCATTAGTACTTGACTTTAGTGCTTTTAATAATGATTGCAAATCAAGAACCTTGGATGATTTTTCCATGTTGTGACACTTCTGTGTGATTTTTAAAGTAAAAAAAGAAGTTCCTTGAATTCTCAAAGAAACATTATTTTTGTTATAAGCCTATAAATACTTTAATGATCTGCAAACATTAGTATAGAAACTACCATGTTTAGAAAACAATGAATGACTGAATTTCTCGTTGTGTTTAAATGTAACTATTTAATGAATCATGAAATTCTACTTGAAAATTACATAAATTGTGCATTCTGAATATTTCATAGAGTACACAATCTGAAAGAAATGTTTATCTTTTTGTTAGATGTTGTTTTGTAATGTCAGTATCCATCAAACAAAAAGCAGAAAGATTACACTTCTGAAAAATAGACTCTTGTTAAAACCAACAGTTCTTTTGGATTACTGTAATACTAAAAAGTAACCCAAACAGCTAATCTGAATTTATATATATCGAGTTCTTNTATTTAATGAATCATGAAATTCTACTTGAAAATTACATAAATTGTGCATTCTGAATATTTCATAGAGTACACAATCTGAAAGAAATGTTTATCTTTTTGTTAGATGTTGTTTTGTAATGTCAGTATCCATCAAACAAAAAGCAGAAAGATTACACTTCTGAAAAATAGACTCTTGTTAAAACCAACAGTTCTTTTGGATTACTGTAATACTAAAAAGTAACCCAAACAGCTAATCTGAATTTATATATATCGAGTTCTTGACTATTAATAATTTAATATTTAATTTAATATTAATAATAATTCTGGACACACATTTGCATAACAGTCATAACTTTGGGGACTTTTAATCTAATTTTTTTTTTTTTTGACAGAGCATTGTCAAGTTTTGACGGTAAATGATAGAGCACAAAGTCTAATTTTGCAACTAAGGATCAGAACAGTGTGATTGATTGATAGCAATGTAATGGTTAAAGCAGAAATTAGGCTAATGTGGTCTAGCTGTGTCATTATCATCAGTGGTTCCCATATCTTTAAGTAGAAAAATAGACTCATAAGTCTTTTTTCACAGGTTTTTGATGATGAAGAAGTCACCATAGACTTTTCTTTAAGCCTTGACTGATATAAAGTGTACATGACACAGGACCACAAAGCTGTCATTTTTTCTTTGCTTATTTGGTTCTTTTACTGCAGTCACTGACAAGTCATCTTTCTGTTTAAGAAGGGAAGAAAATCAGAAGTGTGAAAGTTAAAAAATGCCAGGAGACAATCAGAACACCTAGAAGCACTGCCTGGCTTCTGTTGTCTGTGATAGGAGCAAGAATAAAAGATCTGAATTTGTTGAGATATTTAATATATGTTTAGTCCAAATCTGATTACCAGGGTCTAAGCAACACCTTTGGCATTCACATTGCTTTATTGTTTACTGACCCACATTTCATGCCTTCATTCCTGAATTTTCCAGTTTGAAATATGGAAGAAAATGCTTGAAAATGAAAATATGGGTTTTCTTATGTGATTTCTTCTTCAGCAGTGAAGACATGCAATTTCTTTTCTCCACTGACAGACTCTGTGTACTTATTTTTTTTTCCCCTCTCCATTCCCTGAATAAAATGTAAAATTATGCCATCACATTTGTGATGGAATGTGTTCTTTTACAGCCATGTATGAGCAATCATGTGAAGCCTATAAGCACAGAGGGAACACTTCAGGCTTTTACTATATTGATTCAGATGGAAGTGGCCCCTTGGGACCTTTTCTTGTATACTGTAATATGACAGGTGAGGTGATAAACTTCCTTAACTCAAAACTGGGTCTGCATGCATGCTCATTATATTGAAACATAAGATATTAAGTAAAAAACCTCAGTAAGTAAGCTGGTAAGTGTAATGTATATGCAAAACAAAATGAAAGTGACTGTAACTCAGAATGCTAGTCAAAGAATTAGGCAGAGAAATTACAATAATAACAAGATTCAGGCTGTGATGCCAACACTGTGTTCTTGTGCTTCATATAAACAAGAGGTGTTCCATATGGACACAATGTCAAACCAATTCATTTTTGACAAGCAGCTTTGCTTTCATTGGAGTTATAGCCTCTTCGGGACATTTAAGGAAATGAGAAATAAGCTATATTTTATGCGAAAATTACTGAATTATCTTCCCAGTAACCTTCTTAAAAATTGTAATTCCGGATTGGCCTTAGTTATGAAGAATATAGACATAAAGCATCATTTTTTAAGCTGCAAGTAGATCTTTGAGACAATACATATGTAACCTTTGTGACTCTCAGAGGCTCACTTTCAGGTACCCTGATTCATCTTCTGCACCCAGTTCTTTGAATCCGTGCATTTATATCACTAGGAGGTTTAGATATCAGTTTATTGTCAGTATGCTTTTTAGCAAACCACTTGATGTTCTCTATGTATGTCTATTGATGCACAGCCTTTCAATGAAGGTTACATCTAAATGGCTTTTGAAAATTTATTGTGACTGTTTCCTCTTCTTTTTACTTCATCTCTATTTATTTTAATTGCTTTCCAGACAATATGATGGAAATACTTTGTTGTTTCAAGTGACAAAGATATATTTTTACATAGTTAGAACTGTTTAAAAAACTACATGAATAGTATAATTAATTTGGTATAAGTATGTCCTAAATGTTAAGAACTTGAATTAGAAACCTTACCATAAGCTTTCGATGTTATTTTGTAAGCAATTTGTAGTCATGTTTATTTCTTGAGAAACTGATGGGACTCTGTCTGCTAGTGGCATTAGCTGCTTTGCAGAGCAATCTAAAGGACACTTATTATATGTGTTGAAATAGAATTCTTACCATTTCTATCAGGTCACGCAATTTAGCTAGTCTCACCATGTTAGGTCTTGACTTTGACTTCTACTGTGTTAGCTCATGGTGGGGACATTTCAGATTAGCACATGCCTTTAGAAAGAAATATCCTATTGTCTTTGTGACCAAAGAAGTTCTTCATCTTGAGGTACAGCCTGACAGGATGAATCTTTTATATTTGTTTTGTTCCCAGTTTCCTCATGACTGCTATTCATTTTCCCACCACAGGCAGGGAAGGAAGATGCACACATTTCTTACAACACTGTCTTTTCTTTAACATTCATGGGGCTCTGTTTTCAAGCAGCAGAGACTGAGATGTCTTTCCCTTTTTTTTTTCCTGGAGGTTAGGTTCAGAATGAAGAGCCTACAATCTACAGTGCCAGCTAAGATGATAAAGCTTTGCAGAGCCCTGCTTTTCTTTTTCTTTGCAAATTTGTGAATGTGACAATTAATCTGATAGTTGACCTGTTTCTCTTAGGTTTTTTGTTCAGTCTAGTCTTTAGGTACGATTGTGTCTGTCTGCATGTCAATGTGCAAAAAGAAATATATTTGATGGATTTCCAGCTTTGACACTGTGAGCATATATTAATAAAATTGTATAATTTAGCCAAAAATTGGTAACCAATGATCAAAAAAAATGCATTGACTCTTTTAAATACAGTGTTAATACAGTATGTTAAGAGGATAGGAAAATACTTTCTTTCTGTAGTGTCCAATGATGAGACTAGGCATAATGAACAAGCTAGAAAACAAAAAGTTCCATTTAAACATAAGGAAAAACTTTACCATAAGGGTGAGGGAGTGCTGGCACAGGCTGCACAGGGAAGATGTGGAGTCTCCTTCTCTGGAAGTTTTCAAAACCCTTCTGTATGTGATCCGGTGCAACCTGATCTAAGCAGATATGCTTAAGCAGAGGGGTTGGATTAGATGATCTTTAGAGAGTCCCTTCCAACCTCTATGATTTTTTTACTCTGTCAACTGTTCTATTGCTTAGTGTAAGCAATATGGCTTCAAGTTGAAGAAAATCATCTTCATAGCAGATTCTACATCTTAATACATACCTTTTTTTAAACCTTCAATATATTGTTTATTGTTCAGTCATTTGAACTAATTGTATATGTATATGAAAGTCTTCTCTGTTTTTATTACAAGAGTATTACTTTGGAACATATTTTTTTAGCAATAATCTTTGAAGTACTGAATATTTTCTAGTGATTCATAGGAAAAAAAGTCAATTGCAGACAATTCAATCGCCTGTGGAATAAATATTCTGGCAACAGTTTCAACGCACTCATTTTACATGAATTATTAGGCTAGTCTACATAGTGCAATGAAGTACACAGATGTCTTCTCAGCAATATTTGAGCTAAAAGTTGACGTAAGAGCAGTATGTGCTTTTTTTAAAAAAGTAACTCTAATTTCTGGACTAGTACTTCATTATGTTGCAGTACTGCATCAAGTGGGGATACAGTGGTGGTTGCCTTAGATTAATATTACATCAGGTATAAAAATGAATAATTAAATACATTTTGATTGAACTTTGGAAGCTAATTCATGGTCCTTGACTACATACAGGTTTTGAATAGTACCTTTAATAATGATTATCATTTGATTTTAGATGTCTAGAATACCTTCACCTTATCTGAGTGTAATAGTAAAAACAGTATTTGCAAGCTACTTTTACTGGTTTTGTATCATACCAAAAGACTGTAGGCCATTTTCTTACACAGAATAAATTATTCAAATTATAGTGATATATGTAATGCAGCTAGAATCTAGGGTAGAATTTACTGATATTTTTAAACATTTTAAGTCTATGGAAAGTAACAACAGTAAGTATTATTTCTTTCTAGTCTTTCATTGCAAGATATTAAATAAACTATACTAAATAAACTGCACCTTGTTTGAAAATTGTTTAAATATTGTCATTTTTTCCTTATTCACTAATCACAGCAAGCTGAATGCAAGTAACAGTCACAGTAGGATAAACTACTTATAAATAGAAACAATGATTAATTGTTTTTATTTTGCACAGTTATGTCTCTCTTTCATATGTCAAAAAGCAGTTTTTGTCACATTAAAGTCTAGTTGATTACACTATGCATTATTTTTCCATTACAAACTTATGCAATAAACTTCTCATTCTTTGTTACTTTTCACTTGTGTTTTGAAAGATTCAACGTGGACAATTATACAGCATAACAACACTAATCTAACCAGAGTCAAAAGTGCTAATCGAGAGAACCCTCACACTATGTTTTTCAAGTACTCTGCTAGCCTAGACCAGCTGCAGGCTACAATTAACCATGCAGAGCACTGTGAACAGAAGCTTGCTTACCACTGCAAAAAGTCGAGGCTTTTAGATAAGCCAGGTAGGTAAAGCAGATAAAATGTATTATGTTGCATAGTTTATTTTATTTCACTGACTGCTAAAAATATGTCCTTTTATCAAGGTTATGGCATTTTACTATTGCAGAGTTTGAACTACTTCAAATATTTAGTACTCAGAATCTTGTAAGTTGCTGAGAGATATTAAAACCAGAAAAACACAAATGTCAGTTTCTAATGACCTTTATTCACAGAATTAAGTATACTCAAAGGTAGATCCCGTCATATGTTATTTATACAGAGAGAAAAAGAGGAGAGTTAGGATCCTTTTCTTCTTTTCATGAGCATGAAAAATATGGAGAGCAGACAAAACACAGTTCTTTTTCTCTCTAAGGAGTAGTAATTTCAAATTTAAAATAATTACCAATAAATCTAGTTCTATATTTTTGAGAGCTTTTCATTTTTGTGTGAATCTTTCCAGTTCAATCCTGCTCCAGCAGGTGTGCATTATAACTTTATTGTTCAAGAGTAACATATTATCATAATCTTTAGAAGTTTAGTTGGAAATTCCTTTAAGGATGTTGCAATTATAAGGTTTAATTATAGCTAAATTTCATAGGATGCTCAGCTTATTTAGAAAATGAGAGAGAGGTAAATAAGAATTCTGTTTGGAATACAAATGCTTTAATTTGATGGAAGTTTAGGAAGGTAAATTGATGTAATTTCATATTTTGAGCTTGCTGACTTAGTTGTGTTGCACATATTCAGAATCTAAACATAGTTTTCACCAAGTTGTTCTGCTTAAAATCGCTTTTATATATTTGCATGTTGATATTTATATATTTTTCTTTGAATGATTTTATAGTCACAAAAAAAAAACAATCACACACAAAAATAATTGAAGCATACCTGATATTGATATAAAATTCAAATAACATTTTACTGAAATAAGCTTTTTCTGTTTCATTTATTACAAGTACAGTGAAATATCAAAATTTGAAATGCAAATAAGAACATTATCAAATTGCCTGCACAATTTAATCCCTCCCACTTCTGCTATCTGTCGTCTCCATAAGCTGACAAGCACAAAAATTTATCATGGTAATGGGAAATATTTTTTGGAACCTGTAGTTCACATAAGAATTCTTAACTGAATGTATTTTAAGAATAAATTATATTCAGTCAACCTGGATAGCATTTGTGAATGGTGTCATTAAAGAAGTCACCTGCTAATACATTTTTGTGATCATTAGGAAGAAATCTCCAGCCATTCTAATTAATAGCTTTAATTTGCTTCATCTGTATTATCTGACAAAACAGATATAACAATTTGAGCTAATCAGTATGAACTTGCAGCATTTCAGTAAATACTCTCTTCTCACTTTGCTGTAAGAACAAATAACTGAGATCAGCTTTTAAACATATCTCAATGTCCCTAGTGAAAGATTGGGAACATTAATTCATGACTGAAATGTAAAGCTAAGGCATCCTGTTTAAATGGCAAAAATATTCTGCTTTGTAGAGTTTTAGTTGTTGGAAGATTTTTAAAGTATTATCTGATAAATTATTTATAAACTGACTCTAGGTTTTCTTCCTCCTGTGATGGCTTGCAAACACAAACACTGATATTGGACATTGATGTTATTATGCAAGTTCGACTTTTCCAGAAACTGCTCACACTGGTTTTTGGCCTGCTGGGCTGACAGTTGTGTGGTAATGAATGCAGTCAATATGTTTACGATCTGAGAAATTGTCAGTGTAACAGAGGTCTTATCTAACAGTGAGGTTTAATAAGCAGTGGCAGTTGTAAGTAAAGTTGAGACTAGGATAAATTCCAGCTTCTTCCTGGGGGTCTGCTGCGGAAAAGTTCGAGTGACACAACAGTAAAAATAAATGCAGCTGTAAGAAACTATAATTTAACCATACTTGATTTCTTCTTATGCTTTGACTTTCATATATTCCATCTATCACCCTTCCATCTTCTCATTTGAGATAGTTTATATATATGCTTCATATCTTTTAGCTATTATCTGTTCTGTATATATTTTCTGTTGCTTTGCTTGCTTGGCAGCATACTTCAGTTTAATCTGCAGTACCATAAAATTAAGGAAACATGCAGTTTTATCATTTTGCTACAAAGAATCCTGACTAGATGCATGATAATGTTGTAATAGTCCTGGTAAACCTCTGTTCAGCTCACCAGGTACATCAGCTTGCTTATGGGAGCATCACTAACATGACTTCTGCTGTCTTGAACTACATAAATTCTGAATCTGCTGCCTGTGACCTAAGAGCTGTCTTTGGGCATTTCTGATTAACATGACTATTCAGATGCTTAATGTTCATCACAGATATGGGTAACAGTACTCTATGGTACTTTTGCTAGTGGAAAGGGATTATTTCTGCAGAGCTTTTCTGTAACTCTTCTCATTCTGTGGCTGGTAGTTCCATGATCTAAAATTGATCTTTACTCGGGAATATAAAGTACCCTGATTCTTAGGGTGATGGTATCTCCTTTTTCATGGACCATTTTAAAATGAATTATATAAATAGACTGCTTAAGATAAATGATTCTAATATCATGGCTGGCTGAGCTAGGGACTGTGAGTCCTCTGTTCCACTAATGCAAGCAAAACCTGTGACAATCATTTAATACCTGATAATGAAGTATTAAAGTGAATAATTACTTATCAAGTGAAGGTAACTTTTTTTTTTTTTCCCGATTGTCTGAAGTTTTCAGATTTGAGGCATGATTTTTCTCAACTTTTTGGAAACTTGTTTGGATGAAAAAATGTAGGAGACAAGACTGGACACTGATTTTGTAAAATTTAATCTTTTAGGTGGAATGCCACTGAGCTGGTGGATCGGAAAAACAAATGAAACACAGACTTACTGGGGCGGTTCTTTGCCTGCTGTACAAAAATGTGCTTGTGGGCTAGAGGGGAACTGCATTGACTCCCAACATTACTGCAACTGTGATGCAGACAGAGATGAATGGTAATTTTATACTGTTGCTTATTCACTATACTTTTTACTGGAATGTAAATAAAGAAAATATACAGGCCTTAGCACATTTTGGACACTAAGACTGTCATAAATTTAAATTCCCATAGAGTCACTTCCTTAATATAGATTATATACATGAAGTATTATAGCCAATTCTTTCTCTCTAAATTCTGGGAAGGGTTTAATTTTATACAGATAATTTCTAGCTTTGTAGCATATTGCATGTTATGTATTATGTCAATAGCTCTGGTTTTTAGTACAATTTCACTTATTAGTTTTAGACTACTGAAACTATTTAATGGTTAAATAAAAACTTTCTGTGAAAAAGTCAGCTAATTTTTAGCATAATAAACTTATAAGTTTAGACTTTTTACCATCTTTTTTGACATGTACAGCTTAGATAATTACAACCATACAGCTTTGTTATTAGCAAAGTGAAACACTCATATGGAATAATATTCTAAAGGGGTGGAAGAATATCTTAACATGTAGGTCTTCCATTTGTACTTGAAATTCTCTCATGTTATGAATTATTCCATTCAAATAAGTAACATAAGAGATGCGTTCCAGTTCAGAACCCAAATTTTCACTTAAAAGGATCGAATACAACTTTCTCAATAACTCCAGTGCAATATAGGTTTTCATAAAGCACTCAGGGACTTTACAAATAAAGCTTTTCTGTTGAAGTAACTTTTAAGATTTTAAACTTGTAAAGCATATTGAAGTTCTATAACTTCATTTGAGTGACTATAGTAATATATGCATGCTAATATATGCTCGCTAATATATGTTTCTAATACATGTAGCAACATCTGGGTCTTTTTAATGGAAAAAGGTAAGAAAAGTACTTTAGAATATCCTCATATGTACGAAATGAAGCAATATACTACTTTCTCATCAATCTAGATATCCACTCTTCCTTTAAAGGAACAATTAGGGAAATTTCTTGGAAAATATTTATTCTCTCATAATGACTGAGGTGCTCAGCAGGTACAGAAAGGAAAATACAGCAAAGTTAGTCAAACAATTCTTCACAGGCTTCACAAGCTTCAGAATAGTATCTGCTGTGTTCGTTCCAGTAAAGAGATTAGACAAATATATAGAACCCTTGGAATTTTCCTGTTGCGCTCTACAAAACTACAAACAATTCATTCCCTACAGCAAAATAAGTGTTGAAAGATGAATGCATTTTGAGACAGGATTTTGAGTAATTGCTAGTATATGTATTACATTATTGCTCAGTTTGTCATTCACTTAATCATGTTTAAATAAATATGTTAGTTTATAATGGTAACATACGTGTAAATAAAGTAGACAGGAGATGACATCCATGTCTTCACTATGACCACTTTGAGTAAATTGCATATGTTGAATGTATTACTTTGAAAATATTATTTGTCTTTTATTCTGTAAATACTTTCTACATTTAAATTTTCATTTTAAGTAGAGATTTATCCCAGTAACTCAAATTTTATGGAGCCTATGTTTACACTTATTTTTCATTTTGTACTTTAATGTTACGTTTTGTTCACTAGAGACTACTGGTTTAAATCAGTTGAATCAATACTGTTCATAGAGAAGAAAAAGTAGGTTGCTTGTTTGACATGTTTTCTGGGCACAGGAAAACAGTTACACACAGTATGGTTTTGAATATATGGGTTGAATATTTTATTTTCATAGTGAAATCTTTCTTATTTCATATATTGATATAGATTTGGCTGTAAAAGTCTTTGTTTCACTAATAAAAATCTCTATCTCTAAAAATCTAGAAAAAAAAGGTAGGTTTTTAAAAAACTCAGTTTCTAAATATTTGCAATATTCAGATCCTCTCTGCAGAATAGGTAAACTGCTTTCCACTTCCCCTTTATTTGCAGCATAGCTTTACTGAAGCAAACACTTTCAGTGTTTTCAAGGGTATGAAAGATCATACTGAAAACTTAAAATCATTTCTAAATTAAAAATCTGCAATATCTCATAAAAAAATCTTTTTTAAAAAAAAAAAAACTCTTTTGCATTCCTCATTGAAGAAAAAAGTACAATCATGTGCATTGTGCTCCAAGACAGACAAGCAGCAATTGTATATCAGAAAAAGATGGTGATGTTAGTAAAGGGAAGAGAGAAGGGAGAAAAAGTCATTCATTTCATTCAGCACCACGTTGAATTCTATTCCCATTACTTCAGTCTCAGTGCATGGTGTACTGTGAGAGGGGATTGCTAAGCTAAACTATGTTCCCAGAGAAATATGGCTTGCTTACTGGCATGTGTGTCTTGCATTTAATCTGTGAGCATTGTGAGTTCCAGATTGCCTCCCCTCTCTGGGTTTGTTCTGCTGTCTCTGAGCTATTTGCCTTGTCTATTAAAGGGAAGATTTGTCTATGAATCGATTGAAAGGAGAGATTAAATTTTCCAGAATGGTCTTGAGGGACTGAATACTTCTGTGGATTCAGAGGAAGAAATTTTATCACCAAAACTGGTCTTAGGAAATTTAGAAATCTAGTTCTCAAAACAAGTTACAGATTTTGAACAAGGAATGTGGTCTAAGATTACAAATACTGCTTACATGCTCTGTATTTTCTATTTGATTTTTTAAAGTTTTTGTCAAAATTTAAAAAAAAAGAAGACATATTTGAAAGTTCTTCTGAGCCATTTAACATGCAATAATGAAGGGAAGGGCCATTATATATACAGTATGTCTTCAGCAACATAAAATTACTGATATGGGCAAACACACTAGCTTAGGCAGACAGACAACCATTTATGTGCCAAAGAGATTTTTTGTGATGTCAAGCAGAACCATAAAACTGCCCACTGCCTATGAAATTAATTCAATCCTGTCAAATGATCCCAACATCAATACCAAAGCATCTGTTTATATTCACAGTTGTTTGAATTACCCAAGAGGTTATACAGCATTTTTTTCAGAATTTAATTAATCCTTTTTTCCCCAACAATCTATCAATGATAATGAAATGTTTATCACAAACATTCAAGAGAACTGTGGCTTTCATTTTACCTTTTCAGGACTAATGATACTGGATTCCTCTCATACAAGGAGCATCTACCAGTAACTGGAATTGTGATCACAGATACTGACAGACCAAATTCTGAAGCAGCTTACAAACTGGGGCCATTGCTTTGCCGTGGTGACAGTAAGTAACAACTTCAGAGTTCTACTAAGCAATATTGGATTTTGAATGCAATAAATTTTATATGTTGTTTGATAAACAGACAAAAATATACTTTTGTAAAACATTCATACAGTGTTTTTGTAATTAAAAAGAAAAAAGAAAAATGTCATGATCTGATGCAAACCAGGGTAGAATTGTAAAGACATATTTTCAATGATACACATTAATAACGAAGACAGAAACAGTATAGTTTTCAAACAAATATTCTGAGTAAAACAATTTTAAGCAATTTGAATTAGGTTATGAATAAAGGATTACATGAAGGTCAGTTCATAACTATTATCATATCTTAGTCAAAATGTACTCTTCACTAGTGTAGTGGTTTATCCCAGGCTGGGTGTCAGGTGCCCACCAAGTCATAAGGGTGAAAAAGGTTGTGAGCTGTGATAAGGACAGGGAGATCACTCAGCAATTAGCATCACAGACAAAACTGACTCAGCCTGAGGAGAAACTATTTGATTTATTAACAATCAATCAAAGCAGAGTAGAAAAGAAGAAATAAAACCCAAACTTAAATTATCTCCCCTATACCTCCTTCTTTCTCTCTTCTGAAGTGGCACAAGGGCATGGGGAATTTGGATTACTGTCAGTTCATCAGAGATTGACTTTGCTGCTGCTTCCTCTCAAGGAGGGACCTCCTCACACTTCCCACTGTTCCAGTATGGGGTCCCTCCTACAGGAGACCTTCCTCCACAAACTTCTCCAGTGTGGTTCATTCCCATGGGCTACAGTTCTTCACAAACTGCTCCAGAATGGGTTTCATCCATGGGGAAACAGTTGTTCAGGAACAGACTGCACCAGCCTNGAATAAAGGATTACATGAAGGTCAGTTCATAACTATTATCATATCTTAGTCAAAATGTACTCTTCACTAGTGTAGTGGTTTATCCCAGGCTGGGTGTCAGGTGCCCACCAAGTCATAAGGGTGAAAAAGGTTGTGAGCTGTGATAAGGACAGGGAGATCACTCAGCAATTAGCATCACAGACAAAACTGACTCAGCCTGAGGAGAAACTATTTGATTTATTAACAATCAATCAAAGCAGAGTAGAAAAGAAGAAATAAAACCCAAACTTAAATTATCTCCCCTATACCTCCTTCTTTCTCTCTTCTGAAGTGGCACAAGGGCATGGGGAATTTGGATTACTGTCAGTTCATCAGAGATTGACTTTGCTGCTGCTTCCTCTCAAGGAGGGACCTCCTCACACTTCCCACTGTTCCAGTATGGGGTCCCTCCTACAGGAGACCTTCCTCCACAAACTTCTCCAGTGTGGTTCATTCCCATGGGCTACAGTTCTTCACAAACTGCTCCAGAATGGGTTTCATCCATGGGGAAACAGTTGTTCAGGAACAGACTGCACCAGCCTCGGTGCCCTATAGGGTCACAAGTCCTGGCAGCAAATCTAATCCGGTATCTGCTCCTCTCCATGGATTCTCAGGTCCTGCCAGGAACTTGCTCTAGTGCAGGCTTGCCAAGGGGTCATAGCTTCCCTCAGGCATCACCCCTCAGTGGGATTCTCCATGGGCTGTGAATGGATCTTTGCTCCACTGTGGACCTCCATGGGCTTAAAAAGACAGCCTACCTCACCAGAGTCTTCACCAACCTTCTCCACTGACCTTGGTGTCTGTAGAGGTGTTCTTACTCCCTTCTCTTGCTGTTCTAAGTTAGCCTCTGCACAGAAGCTTCTTCACATTCTCAAATACATGATTCATAGATCTGTTAGTTCAATCACAATTGGCCAGACCTGGGTCAGCTGCAGGTCTATCTTAGAATTGACTGGCATTAGCCCTGTCAGCTACAGGGCTTGCTTCTGGCGGATCTTTTTTTTAAAGAAGACACCCCTGTAGCTACCTGCAGCCCTGTGCTACTAAAACCTGGCCACACAAACCTACTACAGTTAGATATGTGTGCCCCCATTCTTATGCAAATTAAGTCTGAATATTTGTTTTCCTGGAACTAGGAAAACTATACAATGGGATATTAAACCAGTGTATGTAATATCCAAAGACAAAATTAGAACTTCACATGAGAATTTGAACTTTAGAGTTGTATTTAAAAAAATAAAGTTTTTACACCTTGAATATGTATGTAGGAACCAGAAAAATGTCATGTGGGATGAAATTATTTCAAGACAATGAGACCACTGGAACAAAATTGATACCTTATCAAAGATTTATGATGGTATTTCTAATTTCATTAATTTCCATCTTCATTACAGAAAAAAAAAGTTTGGTTTATATTCAATAGTAAACTATTGTACATAATAGTGTGTGCCTATTGCTGTTTGTAACCAAACGTCAGGAGATTTTTGCTATATATAATCCTAAATATCTTAAAGAGTTGAATAGGAAGGATATTTTTTTTGAGAAAGTGATTAAAATATGTAGTAAGCCTGATATCTTTACATCAAATGTTTTCATTAACTTCACTATTTTTTCAAATAATTACATATTATTATTTTTTGTGATATGATTTTACCACCTTCATCATAAGATCTTGCATTTATTTTTTAAACATATTCAAGCTTTATGAATAAGAGGAAATAAGTACCAGTAAAGAAGTACCAATACGTACTTTTAGGCAAACTCAGGAGGCTGAATAGTTAAATGAATAAAAATTACCATGTATTTATTTTTATGTCCTCTCTGCATTTATTCCTGTGACTTGTCAGGGTAATTATGCCTGGAAGAGTTGTCACCAGATGTGCATTATGGCAGTGCATTCTAATCTTCTTATGAAAATTCTTAAGATACAAAAAAAAGTCTTGATTCGTGGTTCCTTTTGACTTGTGAGCTGACCATTTATCCTACCTATGAAAATGCTCTTGAATTACAGGAGTCATCCTGTAGCTTAGAGCAGGGTTAGCCATAAGTTCACACCAGGTCTCTTAAGGTTTTGTCAAACTGGGGCTTGAAGCACCTAAAAATGCATTGCTTCTCTGTACAGCCTGCTCCAATGCATGGCTGTCCTCATTGAGAATTTCTTTTTATTTAGATCTGGCCTGAAACTTCATTATTTCAATTTATACTCATTGTCTTTGATACCTCTTACATCAGTGTAAAAATCCTGGCTCAATCTCCTTGTTAATTTCCCCCTAGGTTTTGGGGGCTGCTTTCAGATTCCCCATAAAGCTGTCCCTTTTCCAGGCTGAGCCAGCCCTAGTCCCTCAGCTTGAAGGGCAGGAAAAGTGCTCCAGATCTGAACATCCTGGTGGTCTCCCTCATACTTACACCTGTTTATCAATGTTTTTTGTCTACCAGAAAGCCTAAAATTAGATGCAGAATGTAGATGCTATCTTACAAGAGTTGAGCAGAGGGGGATAACCAGCTCCTTGACTTGTCAGGAATTACACAGCCTATGATGCAACAAACTCCCATTGTAGCCAGAGACAGTGAGAACAGGGACATTGACAGCAATTAAACTAAAGTATTTGCAGTTTATCTAGTACTAATAAGTGGGGAGAATGTCAATTTCACTACTCACCAAGTTGGCAGCTACTATTAATTACATACCTGACCCCAATTATCACAACTCTTAAAACATGGAAGCCAACTAGCTTCCCTGGGTGAATCATTAAAACATACAGAATGTTCTGACACCCATTGACCTCCCTGACTTTATTTGATGTTTTCTTAGTCTGAGTGATTGAATTGCTGCAAAATTTCACAGTGGTGCTAAATAATCACAGTATCTCTAGATAAACTGCAACAGAGAACTCTAAAATATCATGAGAACAGACACAAGAAGTCTGAATCAGAACATCAGAGAAATATTTTTACTATGGTAAGACATAGAATTTAACTTCAGAAAGAAGCAATTTGGCACTGAAATAATCTGCGAAAAAAAACTTTCCAGTATATAACAGTTAATGGTAATAATACAGCAAAAATCTTGAAATGGATCATTCACTTTGATTGTTTAATCAAAGCAATAATGCAATTTTTTTCTCAGACATTTACATCACAAAGACAAAGATAGTAAGAGATGGCATGATTTTAGGAAGGAAATGACTAAAATTTGGCAAAGCAATAAAAATTTCTGAAGGGAAAGATAATGTAAAAGAATAGTTCTTTTCACACAAAAACAAAATCATTAAGAATTTTATAATAAAATATGAAGCCTCTTATAATCTATATTTTGTATATCTTATGTATGAAATACAATAAATTGCCTATAGTATGCTATTATAATTCTATATTATCCTATATATTGTAGAATAATATGTAACATAAACTATATAATGTATGTTACATAGCTTATATTGCATTAATTGATAGCTATATATTTTCTCATATACAATATAATTACTTCATATGTTTATTATATTAGTTCAATCATTACACTGGAAATGAATGAGCATGTGACTTACTAGAACTTTTTGTAACAATCTTCATGTATAATAGTGGTTTCCATAATGAACATTTTCTTTAAATTACAGTTTTCCAGAAAATGTAAAAAGCCACAAATTGTAGTATCTTCTGAGTTAAATTTCACAGTAGACAAAACCAATTCAGTCAATCTAAAATCTCATGAAAGACCAGCAATAATATATTGGGAGCACTTAGAAGCTGAAAAAAGGAAGCACATCATTTTTTCTAATCTGAGGTTGCGGACACCCATGCAGGTCTAATTAAATGCACTTTTAGTGACATCTATTCTCTTCTGCACCCTTGACAAGTAAAGAATACAACAAAAGATCTGGTAACAAATGTTCATTTCTCAGTAGTGTCAAACAAAGAAAAATAGATATTCTCGGATTTACATGAGTGATTTGCATACTCTCCAGAAAAGTGTTTTTTGAAACATGTATTTTGTTTTTCTGACATAAACCATGCACTCACTTTGATAAGTTTCCAAGTTACTTATTTCATTAGATACTTCTTAGAAGTCACGTATCATAAATGCAGTCTGTTACCTGTTATTCATTGAACATTTTTTCTCAGTCTTTTGTTTAACAGTACATTACTGTTTCTTTATGTTAAGTTTTATAGATAGACTCTCATCAGTGATGTGTGCTACTTACAGAAAATCAAATCATATTGGCTAGAATAAACCAGGAAAGATTAACCTAATATGTGAAAAATAATAGCAAAATCAATGCCAGTATGGTTCTTTTTATGTATGAAGTTCTATTTCAGCATTTATGGCAGTTAGCTATCTACATTTCTAAGGTACCAAAGTGCAACAAAAGTAGTAATAATGTTCTAGAGGAACATGGCCATTTAAAGAAATTAAGCCATACAATTTGATGATGCTCAGATCTATGCGTATGACTAGGAGTCACTTGTTTCTGTCACCTTTAAAAGTTATTACTGATTCATTTCTATATTCTCTTTTTCTTCTGTATAATACATCAAATGCATGATATGCCAGCACTGCTGGCATCAGATTGAAAAATGTATATGAAAATAATAAATTTAAGACACAAATTAACCTATACCAAATGGGTAGGGCAACAGGAAAGATTTTGAAACATATCAGGACAAAAGAAACATTTGGGCCATTAATATATAAAAATACTATGGTTTTCATTCAAAAGAAAGAAGTATCTCCATTATTCTTGTCAATATTCAAGAAAAAAAAAGTCATGTTGATTAAATTCTAGTAGACAAAATCACTTAATTTGGGCAGACTTGTAAAGAACCACACCATTAAAAGTTTTTGAGGGTTCTTTTCCTTGGAAGAACTGACTGAGAATACTCAAACTTATTACTATGAAGTTCCAATAAGTATTAGAACATATCAAGAACACTGAAAGAAAGCAAATGTGCTAAATCTAAATATGCTAAATGAGTAATTGTAAACTGTCACATTCAGAATAATTCTTGCCCCCAAAATAAAAATTATATTAATAGAATAAAACATTATATAAGGATAGTGCAAACAAATGTAAAATTAATATTTTATTCAACACAAGTTTATATAAAATAAATTTGGCCAAAGTTTTTAGGGACTTTAATACTGGTAAAGGCAATACTATTGAGGTGAGATAACTAGAGTCCTAGAATATAGCTGATGAAATACTTGGTTGATTTTATTTTTTTTTTTTATATAAAGGAAATGTACAGATTCAACTTCAAAATAACAGCACAAGCAGGTAAATAGGAATAGGTAACTCATTCAATGTTAATTCATAGTTTGACATTTAAATTAAAAAAGCCCAAGTAATGTGAGCTTTGGATATAATTTTAGAGACTAATTGTATTACCTGATCATAAGTGACACCTCCGTTAAAACAGCACTGTGTATGTTTCATGTTTAGCCAAATAAAATCAATTTCACCTGTTTACAGTAGCCTGAGAAACAAGGGATTGTCTTGGACTGTTAGTAACTAGTATCTGTATACTGAGTATTCCCTTCGACCTTTTATTTAGCTTTAGAATTTTTTTTTCTAGCCTCACTCTAACCAATATTATTTTGATCCTCTTTATTACTTCCTGTATAATCAAGACGTTTAATGTAATTTTACGCTATATAGAAAGGATTTTTGTAGTTTAACTGTCAAGTAAGGACCACACAATCACTTGCTCATTCGCTGGTCTGGTTGAGCAGGTGGGACNCTGGTTAGACTTTGTAACATTAGAAAGATAGTTTCAGAAGAAGGAATTTACACACTTCTCAGTAATTTTTTCCTCCTCCCTACTGTGCTGGATAAAAGGAAATTTTTGCAATTAGCAAAACTGACAGAAATATTGAGTAACTATGGAAATTGATAGATGTAGTTAAATCATCTGATAGGTAGTGAAGATTTTCCTGCTTGGCTTTCCATTGCAATAAAAGAAAGGACAAGCCATCATGATGCCTACCACTAAGCACTGAAACAATACTTAAGCAAACCCNTTTAACAGGTAAAGCAGAAGCTGTGTGTGCAAACAAAACAAAACCAGGAAGTCATTCACTTTTGCCATGAGCAGGCAGATGTTCAGCCATCTCCACGAAAGCAGGGCTCCAGAACACCTTATGTTTACTCAAGAAGACAAATGCCATCGTTCCAAATGTTTCCCCTTTCCTCCTTCCCCAGGTTTTATACGCTGAGCATATGGTCAGGAATGTCCCTGTGGAAAATTTGGATCAGCTGTCTTGACTGTACCCTCTCCCACCTCCTTGTGCGTCCCCAGTGTGCTCGCTGGTGGAGTGGGGTGAGAAACAGAAAAATCTTTAACTGTGCAAGCATTGCTCAGCAATAATGAAACATCCCTATGTGATCAACAGTTTTCAGGACAAATCCAAAACATATCTTCATACCAACTACTATGAAGAAAATTCTCAGCTACTATGAAGAAAATTATCTATCCCCGATGAAGCCAACACAAAGTTCTAAGTGCACTGCCTTAAAGAAATTGAGATACATTTTTTAGTGAAAGTGTCCTATGCTTAATCTCTTTGCTTAAGCAAAATGAGGTGCTATGCTACACTTAAAAGAAATAAGAGTAAGAAGTAGAATAAGAATGTTCAAATAGTGTTCTTGAAAGCAATACCTGATTTTCTAATTTTAGAAAAAAAATCCAGTGGTCAGAATTTGAAGCTAGGCCAATGGATTGAGTATGTGTGCATACATAAATTTATATATGAACTACAGTAAGAGCATTAGTGAATTTTCCATAAATGGACAATTTTTAATTGCATTGCTTGAATATTTTTCCTAAAATAAATGCTGGTTTTCCAACAAGAAATGACTCAAGGAAATTATATAATTCATGGCATATGAATCTGAAATAGATTATCAGATTTTCCTTCTGGTCTTCTAATCTACGAATCTTTTAGTAAGCTGTGATGTTTCTGAGCCAGAAGTAGTATTACAGATGAGACATCTGAACTCCACACATTATCAAACAGTTGCCAGCTGGTTAGACTTTGTAACATTAGAAAGATAGTTTCAGAAGAAGGAATTTACACACTTCTCAGTAATTTTTTCCTCCTCCCTACTGTGCTGGATAAAAGGAAATTTTTGCAATTAGCAAAACTGACAGAAATATTGAGTAACTATGGAAATTGATAGATGTAGTTAAATCATCTGATAGGTAGTGAAGATTTTCCTGCTTGGCTTTCCATTGCAATAAAAGAAAGGACAAGCCATCATGATGCCTACCACTAAGCACTGAAACAATACTTAAGCAAACCCAAACAAGACAAACAAACAAACAAACCCATTTAAACCATATATTAGATGATCACATAATTTAACGATCAGTCTAGGAGGAAAGACAGGGAGGAGTAGATCAAAGACAACAGGAAAATTCTTGCTTATCTACTGGCAATTTAATTAAGATCAGATAGCCCAGTAGTGTAGACAAGACAGGTTAATAGGATCTACAATTTACAATAAGCGTACTTTCTCCAGTATTAACTTTCTACATGTCTGCTATTGTGCAGCTCTAATCTGAGCACAGTGACGTTCCAGTGAAATTCAAAGATTTGTTGATGTATCAGACAATAGAAGCTGACTCTTACAGAACTATTTCCTGGAAGCTCTCTCAGTACTTTTTAAGTGTTTCATAAAATCCGTTTAAGAGGGACAATATGGAAAATATGGAAGATGTGCAGAAAATATTGTTCAGCAACATAAGGTCTTTTTTTTAATATGCCTCAGCACTCACTATCCCTGCTGGAGTTTCACACTGAAAGAACAAATGATGCAACACTGATAGGCAACAAGAGAATAGATAAAAAAACACAAATCTCAGTTTTCATTAAAATCTTGGAAAGTGCTACAATTTGCAATTGTACAATTGTTTTGACAGTCACTTTTATTGTTTTTTCAACATTAAAATGACTAGTTTATCTGCCTAGTTCTTGTTTGTCCCTTTTTGATGACACAATTTTAAGTTGGTAAGAATAGTTGATATATGCCAAAAATTAAAGCATTTTTTTCAATGTAAATATACTGCCATTTTATTTATTTATGACAAATTGGATTTCTTTTTTTTTTTTTACTCACAGGAACACTGCAGACTCACTACTCAGATAAAATGCTAAATATTATTGATTTTCTATCTACATGGTGTTTGTCAGCTCCAGAAAACTAAATAGGAGACCATGAGCCACATGCTGTAAAGTGAAGAAATTGTTTTTCCATCCTAATTTACAATATAAAATTATTTTCAATATATTTTTACTGGATCTGTATGTAACCTGCTTATTGATACAGTAGTTTGATATTTATAAATCATACAATTTTCAGAGCTGAGAAAAAAAGAACAACTAGGTATGAGAAAGCAGTAAATAGAGAAAGAATAAAACATCAAATCTCTGCCTTCCCTCAAGGATTCTATTCTGATTTGCAAAGATCATTCAAATGCTTCATTGAAGCTAGTTGTATCATTACTCTACTGAACTGTTACTGCCGTTATTGTCTCTCTTCTGATTGCTAGCAATATTTTACCAATTTTGTATAAATTACTAGTATTAAACTTCCACTTGTGTTTGAATTACTGGTAATAGCCAGCCCATTGTTTTTTAAACAGCTGTTATATACTTGAGTCTTGACTGTGGTGAAATTTCCTGTGTGGGAGTTAGGACCTGAAACTCTTAAAGAATGTGGGTTTAAAATTGATCCAAATATGTAAGACTGCTACCTTCATCTGACAGCACTTTGCACACAATGGTAACTCTAAGGAGCTCATTAGGAAACACAGGAGAGCAAGGTCCAAAGCTATGCTTTCCTGTCCCAGATTGAGCCATCTTTTTGCAGCTTTGCCCTACTGTGTAGAAATTGTCCTGACAGCTGCTCTAACTTGTGACGGATGGCAACTTGTGTTGACTAGACCCAAGTGATTATTCAAATATCCTGCCATCCTGCTTTGCTAGGTGTAGGATTTGAATGATGATTAGAATTCTACTAAAAAGTCAGGGAAAATGAGTGAATGAGCTTTGATTTTACTTCACTGGGCTGTGGACCAGGCCTCTGTGTACACTATATCACAGAGTTTGGTTTTGCAGATAAGAGAGAAATTTGTCCTAGTTGTTAGCCAATGGAGGTATAATATTTCATTCAAAGCTGTTATGTTTATCTACTTTACAAAAGGATATATCAGGTCCTAAACATACTGTCTAGGTGATTTACCAGGCGTTTTGTTTCCCATTAGTTGGGTTTTGATTGTCTGAAATGAGCACCTTAAGTACTTTTGCTGAATCATTTTTCTGTGTCTCCAAGAACCCTTACTTTTTGTTCTCCGGATTCAGAAAGAGGCTTCTGTGGAAGTTAAACTTTCTGAACATTGCACTTGCTTCCTAGGCCTGGGAATTTTCCTTTGTTTGCTTGATTGTAAAATTTGCTCTAGCAATATATGATAACACCATATTTATCACTTAATCTTTCATTTTGATAATTAGGAACATTTTGGAATTCAGCATCCTTCAACACAAAGACATCATACCTACATTTTCCCACCTTCCATGGAGAGCTCAGTGCAGATGTTTCATTTTTCTTTAAAACTACTGCTTCTTCAGGAGTTCTTTTGGAAAACCTGGGAATTCAAGACTTCATAAGGATAGAGTTATACTGTAAGTAACAAGACTGATGGTTGTTATTATTATTATAATTACTACTACATTCTGTTGGACTAAAGAATTAATTTAAAGAGAGAGTAATTTAAAACTGTTCTCTAGTTTTATTACTGATGCTACAACTACTGAAGCTTTAACATTCTCCTAAAATTCCCAGTCTTGAGACTTAACAAACATCCATCCAAAGATAATTAAGTCCTTAATCTAAGAGCATAGCCATCTGCCCTTGACTGCTCAGATTGTTCTTTCCTCACTTGCTCTTTGAATCCATGCCATCAAATGATATTCCTGCAAATTTGAAGGGGCAGTCATTGTGTGTGACTGTTGGAAGATTCATTCAGTCACGACGTGTAATCCGTGTGAAACATTATCCAAGATTAATCTCACATTCTCATCCTTATTTTTTTTAATACTTTAAAAAAATTATTTTGTTTCTACATTCCCAGCTTTGTAGACTATTACACATGACTTATTTTTTGTTGAGCAAGAGAAAATAAAATGTTCTTTTTTCTTTTTTTGCAAATCCATTGTGATACTAGACTCCATGGAGTAGAAATAAATAAATAAATAGATATGACATAGAAACAAAATATTACTATAGAAATCTTAATATATGTTTATTAAATAGGAAACTATTACACTTGATGTTTTTGGCCAATTTTATTGTCAAGTTATTGAAACAAACAGTAAATCATTTACTGTTTGCTGCTTTTGAAGGAGACCCTGATGTCAACACTAGTTTTGCCATGTTTATCATGAGTATGAGCTGCCATCTCTTAAAGTTCTGTAAACAGATGAAAACACAGGAGAATCCCTGAAGCATGTTGAAGATGATGTTTATGTGTGAAAAATAATTTTCCATTTTCAAAATGAAGTTAAGTCATGGAAACATTAAAAGAATGCTCCAGAGACTACATTTAATCTCTTTACAGAAGACCATAACTCTTTCTTCAGAAGAATAATTTGCAGACAAATTCATGTCACTTTTCCCATTTATGTATACTTACAGTTTTTAAATGGCTTGTGACTAGTGAGGCATGACACAAGGTGAAAGGCTGAATTGGTCTGTATTTTCAGAATTAAAAATCGAAAGTTTATACTGTTGTTGTCTAATGTGTAGAGATATTTCTTCACTTCCAGAAATATCCTAATTTGTTAAATACACAGGTCTATTATTTTTCCTGTGTCATAGGTTGGAATGTTTGTAGTGGAACCAGAACTGTGTGCTTACACAGAATACCTGTCTCTTTGTCCCTCTCATCACCTTGAATATTTCATACTGGATAGGATTATTTATATTTAATCATCATATATTCTTTTATAATAGATGTGAATCACCAACCTACGTTTGATATTCTATTAATAGCTCCACATAAATAATGAATAACAATAATGAAAATGTCAGATGTCAGTTATTAGGATGTATTAGAAATTATTTAAAAGCATGATGTGATTAACATTGACATTCCATACTTGTGACCACAATGATTTTTCTTTAAGTCGTATTGATTGCTATCAAGATTTAAATCTAATACTTTTAGGTAAGACGTAATGATTTTTAAAACTTTATGTCTAACTCTGCCACAGCAAAATGTCAGATTAAGAGTCTTAGTAGGAAATATGATGTTTAGTGCTTTTCATATCTTTTCATGAAGTTATAAACACTACAGAGCCTCTGTGTATAATGTTTTAGAAACCTACTGCTAAATATGAGGTATTCATTCTAATTAATATACAGAGCAACCCCTTTGTTGTTGCTGTTGCTTTTGTTTGGTTTTTTGTTGGGTTTTTTTTTTACAGAATTATAAAAACTAAAATCTTATCTGAGTTCCTGCAATCTTCTACAGATGTAGTGGTTGAAAGCCTCTAGCCAAAATTCTGAGTAACTAATTTATACTGTCAGATTACTCCTTGAAGGATTATTTCTTAATTAAAAAGAACGAATTAAATAGAAATTTAAAGTATGTTTGGGAACATTATGGGATATTAATTTGGAGGAGCTTCTGCAGTTGCTTTGGAAATACTTCTAAGGAGTTCAATATGCAGCTGCTGCTGGCTTTCACCTGCCCAAATTCACAACTTATTGTTCATGATGTGTGGAATTCAACAGTTTCCTTTGTGTAAAATCCTTGAGTTTTGTATTCTGTAGCATATTTGCTAATCCCTTTCTGCTTCCTCATGTGATGCCCAGCCTCAATACTCTGAATGGTTCTCAATAACTGTGCTTTCTGTTAATTATTTTAGCCACAGGTAGCCACTGACCACTTTCTGCTCCATTTTGCTGATCTAGCTATCCTATGCCAGTGTTTTAATGCATTAGAGCTACAAAAGTCTCTAATATTTTGAAATTTTTTAAGTAATACTAAGGTAGACAAGACCCACAAAGTATTTTTGCATCAGAAGAGAACTCCCAGATGTAGCCTGACTTGCTACTCAGGAAGTGACTAACGTCTCTTTGCCTCAGTCCTTTGTCACAAAAAGACAAATTTTAGATCTCAGTCGGTATCTCTCCATGTCCATGGCATTCTTTCCACAGGTAGTTTGCCAGTGTACTTATAAACGACAAATTTCATCCAAATTTGGAGAGTTATTTCTGATATATTCTGTCAGACTTCAGGCACTCAAAGGGATGGTCATGTGGCCATGCATGCTATCTGGGCTCTCATCTCTGACATTTCTAGGATTTCTTCAGGACTTCTCTTCAGATTACGTTACATTTTTTAGTGATACTAATAAATTAATCATTTTAGTTATTATTTAAAAATCTTTATGAGTTTTCTTGCTTTTAAAATCTAAATAACAACATCACTTATCCAATCCATCATTCAGCGAGTTCAAAGCAGAATTTTTATTTTCAGGCTTCACTCCAACACTACCCAGAGGCTTACAAAGAAGGTAAAATTCAGCAGAAATTCTCTTTACCTGGTCACATGGAATTTCTGTTCCATTTGTTCTCCTGCTTTGTGGTTTTTTGTTTTTATTTCTTTTACCCCTCAGTAAGGGAAGATTTTGTCCAAATGAAACAAATTTGTCCTAAAATTTATTTTACTGAGGAATTGGTTTTAGCTAAAAGTTATTTTGTATTATTGCATAACAACTTGCTGATTTTTAGGCAGAAAATATAATTTCAGAAGACATTAATTTAAACTTTAACAGCATATTATGACTTATTTTATTTTTGAAGTCAAATACTATGTATATTTTTCAATTTACTTTTCTCTTTCAAGTTAAACTGTTATAGAAAATACATAACTACCAAATTCAGGGCTAAAGGGCTACCAACTTGTGGCATTAATGTGTTTAAAAGTTGGATCTAAATTATATTAAAACTGTAATACTTAACAGCGAAATGTAAAATATTTCATTTAAGGTTTGGTTTTTTGTTTGTTTTTTTTCTTTAATTCAGTGAACTAATCTTTGAAAATGTTTTTTGAAGCTGATTTGTTCTCCTTGAATATTTCTAATTATTTTGCTTTCCTCTCACCATCCAATAACAAGTAATAAACTTTCCCTTGGATTAGCGATATCTTTTCAGACCTCTAACTCTTTAAACAAATTCTTAATAATTAGAAAAAACAGGTAATCACTTGTTTAGGGATTACTAATTTTCATACAGATTCGACTTTGAATATGTGAAAGATTTTCAGAGAGAAATAAAGAATATTCAAAAGTTTTGTATCTTTAATTTCTGGCATATTTATCATTTTATTATTTTGTAATATGAAAATTGCTTAGGGAATGGCTCAGTTCACCATATACACAGTCTTTTAACTTACATTAATAATTGCCCTCTGATATTTGTATAGATTTTGTGAATAAATAACAAAAGCAAATAAGCAGTAGAAGCCGATAGGATTATAGTGGTAATAATTTAAATATATTTAACAACGCCAGTCAATTGGCATGTAAGCAAGGGTGCTTTTTATCTGAACTGAAAAACGAGGCATCATATTTCAGTGTTTCTTGACTACTATGATCTCCATGGGCACACAATGGTTGAATTATCATTCTGTTGACAAATTATTGCTCTCACTGTCACAGAATGTGAACTATGAACTTCAGGGGCACACCTCTTGAAGTAGACATTTCCTCTAAACCAGTCAGGCCTATCCATGAAAAAGTAGACTAGAATTTAATGTCACTTGTTCTGCCACTTGATGATTTTGTGACTCAACTGACTATCAAATACTTTAAATGTCCTTTATTACTGTCCTCTTTCTAGCTCCATCTGAAGTGATGTTTTCATTCGATGTTGGAAACGGACCTAGTGAAGTAATAGTGCAAACACCCACTTCCTTAAATGACAACCAATGGCATTATGTGAAAGCTGAACGAAACATCAAAGAGGCATCCTTACAAGTAGATCAGCTTCCTCAAAAGTCTCATGGTGCTCCACCTGATGGGCGCATTCACTTGCAGCTCAACAGCCAGCTATTTGTAGGTAGGCACTCATTTACTGGAATCTTTACTTGTTATCATAATGAAAATACAAAAAGGCAAAAAAAAAACGAAAGACAGAAAAAAGATGACAACTAGGTGTTTTGAAAATAGCTTGTACGATGAAATGAGAGCCTTATGTAGCTCTAGTTTCATAACATAAATTTAGTACAAATTTAGTCTATAGTTACGATGGACAAGATTTCAGCTGAAGTTTTTAATGGAATGGTTCCATTTGTACCATTGTTTTGAGAGGATTTAATTTGCTGAAGGAGGATGTGTTACTTCTGAAATATCAAGGGAATTTTATTATTTCTGTTCAACCACAACTAGTTTGTCCCCTACTACAATTCAGTACGAGATGGTCAGTGACCTGCTTCTCCACATTGATGTGAACAAATCTACGGTTCTGGATGAAGTACATCCTAAAGTGCTGAGGGAGCTGGCGGGGGTGCTCACCAAGCCACTGTCCATCATTTATTAGCATTCCTGGCTGACTTGAGAGGTCCCATCTGATTGGAGGTCAGCTAATGTAACACCCATATATAAGAAGAGATGGAAGGATGATCTGGGAAATTACAGGCTTGTAAGTTTGACTTCAGATGGGAAGCTGATGGAGCAGATCATCCTAAGTTCTATTATGCAGCACATGCAGGACAATCAAGTGATTAGGCCCAGTAAGCATGAGTTCAGGAAGGGCAGGTCCTGTTTAACAAACCTGATCACCTTCTATGACAAGATGACATCCTTATTGGATGAAGGAAAGACTGTGCATGTTGTCTATCTTGACTTTAGTGAGGCATTTGACACTGTTTCCCACAGCTTTCTCTTAGGGAAATTGGTTGTTCTTATTTTGGATGGGCACATACTTTTCTGGGTAAAAAACTAATTAGGTGGTTGGGTCCAAAGAATTGTGGTCATTGGAGTTAAATCCAGTTGGTGGCCAGTCACAAGTGGTGTCCCCCAGGGCTCAATGCTGGGGCCACTCCTGCTTAATATCTTTATTAATGATCTGTATGAGGGGATAGAGTGCACCCTTAGTAAGTTTGCAGATGACACCAAAGGATAAAGGCTGGACTTGATGATCTTAGAGGTCTCTTCCAGCTGAAACAATTCCATGATTCTTAGTTTACCCACTACAGTTGTGAATTTCCCATCATTGCAAGTTTTTAAAGTCAAGTTGGACAGAGCTTTGATCAACCTGATCTAATGAAAGATGTACCTGCATATGGCAGAGAGATTGGAGTATATGATCTTTAAAAGTCTATTCCTAGACAAAGCAGTCTGTGACTGCTAACACATTTAATTAAAAAAATTAGCCTATGTTTAATTAGTATTAGAAAGAAGAGAAAGGGACTGTTCTTAAATTTCACAGAATTAGGAAAAATCTAGAAACCTTCTAGAAAAATCTAGAAACTGTGTGAAACCTTCAAAGTAAGTAATTCACCTAAATTATTCTGCCTTTGTAGTTTAGCAAATAGGACGTTAAAACGGTTAGGTAAAACACTGGAAAAGCAGAAATGGAATTAAAATTTAGTTAATGTTTATTGAGCTATGACATAGAGCTATGTAGAACTTTGTGCTATGTTCATGCTTGTGTTCTTACTATAATATTGTCACATTACAAACTTCTATGTTTCTGATGTATATGTATCCTATATAGTATAGAAGCAAATAAGTCTGTCCATCTTTTAAATAGATTTTTGTCTAGATCTTCTATGAGATCCATCATGTTGAACACATGTTTTATTTCCTGTGTGTTGAGGAGTGCAGTTAAGAGTAACAGTGTTCTGAAACCATAGCTATAGAAACAGAATCCTTAGGGGAGAAAAAAAATGGAGAGAATCTTTGCATACTGGGATCAAAATTCTTTTCTACGCCTCAAAAGTCATCAAGGGTAGAAGATGGAGGCAAGATGACACATTGAAGAATTTTATATTTCAATCAAAAGCATGGAGGAAGATTCCATAGCAAAGAAGAGATGTGAGATATTAGCTGCAGTAGAGGTAGGAGAAGACTCAAATTTAGTTGTATTCACAGTAATGGACTAGAACAGTCCATCACTGTTCTCAGACTAGGCACATAACTGATATTACATGTACAGTTGACATTAGATCCATTTGAATTTGAAATATCTGGTCCATGAAGCAAGACTAAGAAATGGTCTAATCTTACAGGTTCTTGTACTAATATGAAGTCCAAATATTTTTCTAAGGACTATCAATTCATATCTATTTCTAACTCCTCTCCTAAACATTCTAATAGTGTACAAACATACATGGACAGTTCTACTTTCTGCCTTTTTTGGTTTTTAATAAAGTATTTGGCCATTGAGTAGAGTGATTCTTTGACAAATATTGTGACAAATTCTACTAATTTTTAATACAAGCTTCTCCTCTATGGACCTGGTCATTTAAAAACTGTTTTGATTTATCTACTAGCAAGCTGGATAGCTTGGTTTCTTCCAATAATATTCAGGTGAGTAATTGTTTTAGAAGAGTGATTCTGTTTTGCTTCTAGTGTTGTGAGTTATTTTTTCCTCTCTGATAATTCTTGAGGACCTTGAGAGTAAAATAAAATAACATTCACTATACTACTGTGCACCTTGAATTCCTTTATGAGTATGTACAATTATTTTGAAACAATTTGGAAAAGAACTGCTAGAAATGGCATTTATTTTATTTTATTCAGTCAAAACAGTGTTTTTGAAGTGCAACATGACAAACAATAGTGATTCATTTGAAATGTTTGTGTCATGTATTTCCTAAATATAATATATGTGAGTTTACTAGGACTACAGCAAGTTGAATTTTTGAGCAATCTGTTTCTGTAACTGCAATACTGTCATGTGGATCAATATGATATCCAGACTATTTTGTGTTCGAGTTAAAACAATCTTTTAGATAATGGAACTTTTTTTTATCTGCCATCTATTTACAAGATATCTTCATTTAAATATAATTTTCTTCAAGGGAGAGAATAATAAGACTTACTTAAACATCATCTCATATGCCTAGTACCTGCCATAGACAGGAACAGCTATGACAAGATTTTCTATGCAAAAAGAATAATTTTTCATGTATTCCAAAGAAGTATTTTCTCCTCTCCTCTCCTCTCCTCTCCTCTCCTCTCCTCTCCTCTCCTCTCCTCTCCTCTCCTCTCCTCTCCTCTCCTCTCCTCTCCTCTCCTCTCCTCAAAAAATTTCTGAAAGTTACTCCTTTGCAAATTAAAAGTATGTATCTATTGATATTTGATATTTGATATCTTACTGTGCAAAATCTTTGTTTCCCATTAAAACCTTCAAGACATAACTGTAATTACTTGACAAAATATAGAAATCAGTTATGCTTTTAAATCTGTTTACAAATATTTTCACATGCATTTTGTTGTATCTTGGAAATTCACAATAGACTGTTCAGAGATTGTTCTTCAGGATATACAGCTTTTACACAACAATTGTTTTACATTTTTAAAAGCTTGTATGAATTTATTTCAGGTGGGACAGCATCTAGGCAGAAAGGATTTTTGGGATGTATTCGTTCATTACAGTTGAATGGAATGGCCCTTGACCTGGAAGAAAGAGCAAAGATAACACCAGGAGTTGAACCAGGCTGTTCTGGCCATTGTAGCAGCTATGGTAACCTGTGCCACAATGGTGGAAAATGTAGAGAGAAATACAGTGGATTCACTTGTGACTGCACTTTCTCTGCCTATGCTGGGCCATTCTGTAAGAAAGGTAAGCATGTCTTTTAGTTTTATCAGTTATTGAAAACAGGCCCATCCTGTCCAGAAACAAGATTTTTACACCTTTTTTAAGATATGTTTAAATGCTTGAAAAATATCTATATTTTACTTAAAGAAACATTCAGTTATTTATTTGGTGAATGTAAGTTTAAACCAAACTTACACTAAACATAGTTTTCCAGAGAAATGTTAAATATACAGTATTTGTTGCAGGAGTCACACTACCTGAGAGGATCAGCATCTTTTTTTCTAATCATAGACAACTCCTTTGATTATTTTATATTATACTAAAGCTATATATTTATGAATAAACTTTTGGATTTCTATCTTTTAAGACGCAAAACTAAGAGTAAATTTGGAAAACAATCAAAGAAAAAGAAGAACCTTGAATATTTTTATTGAAGAAGAAAGTGAGATCATTAGAAACATACTGAGCCAATATTTTCAGCCTCTTTAAAGGAGTTCTTTGGTATTGACATCATACTAATAAATGATCTCAAGTCATTAAGTTTGAATTTAAAGAATGGAAGTTTATACAGAACTTTTTATATTTGCACAATTTGTACCCAGTGGTTTAACTACCATAAATCCATGTCCCTCTAAATTAGTGAGCATAACACTGCCACTACAAGCATAAACGTTTGAAATTCTTCTGTACGTACTCTTGTGGAACTAATGCTACCTAGTGAGGAATGATATTTTCTTCCTTCCCTGCAAACAGCAAAGACTGGTGGTTACACTCCATTTTTATTACTCTGCTGAGCCAGAGTGACTCCTGTTGCTGAAAGTATGCAATAACTGTCAGTCACCTGTCAAATATGTTGAGCTGGAATACAGAAGTTTATAGATTTTTTTCCTAAAGTGTGGAAGTTGTGTGTGGAAACAGGATAGTCTAAGACACATTTATCAAATAATGGCTGAGATTCAAGAGATACAGAAGATCTTATGGATGATTCATCCCCCAGACCATTACACAGCTTGCATTCTCCTTTTCTGTCTCTCACTTGACCAGTCCCTCTTCCCGCATTATGTTTTTCAGATGTGGCCAAGTTCAACAAACTACTGCACTCATTTCTCTGTAGGAGCAGTATACTTACAAGACAGAAGATGTTGGCCTTGAGGACATGGATAAACAGGAAAAAAGCAGAAAACATGTTTAAAACTAGACAAAAGAAAGACTTATTTCAACAGATATTTAAGACACATATCTTATGTAGCTTTTGCTGTAGCCATGATTTATTCTGATTTTTGTCTATAGTTTTAAATACTAACTTCATTTAAACGTCTTTTGCAGCTTTATCATGACAGTTAAGAGCACAATTTATTTTGTTCTGTGGCAGAAAAAAAAATTTAGTCTTATTTTGCATATTTAAAAACTGAATTACTTTTTGTTTCAGAGATCTCTGCCTATTTTGGGACTGGCACTTCTGTGACATACAATTTTCAAGAATACTACACCTTAGCTAAAAATTCCAGTTCTCATGCTTCTTCTTTCTATGCTGACATGACACTGAACAGAGAAGAAATCACATTTGCTTTCCGAACAACACGCACACCAAGCTTACTGCTTTATGTCAGCTCCTTCTACAAGGAGTACCTCTCGGTCATTCTCACCAGGAACGGTGAGTGTTCAGATAGCCCTTCTGGAAACATTAATAAATGCCATAGCTGCCAGCTCAGATTCAATCTGATTCCCAGACCTCAACCACAAACTAAACATTGCCTTATGGCTTTAAATGATGTGTTTCTTCTCCAGCTGCAACAAGCAGTGATTTCCACATGAAAACTGCTCCTCTTACTGTTGTTTCACTTTTTATTACTTCTTCTAATAATGTTGGCAAAACCACTGATTTCTGGAAATCCTTTAGAAGTGTAGTTTAATATTTTAAATCTCTTTTCTCTTTAAATTTTGAAATGAAATTCAAAATTGATCTGTCATATTATCATCCTCATGATAATTAGAGAAATAAACTTCTTTTTGAAAGAACATTATCCATATTAAAGATTAATCATAAGTAATTCCATTCAACTAATTTGATAAACTACTTATGCACCTATGCAAATGTAAAAATAGGCTGATGAAAATAAACGTCTGCATCTGCCTGTACCATGCTTTCCAAAGAATGGGTAGAAAGTTGTACTCCATCTCCAGCTGGGAGGAGACCTCTGACAAGGAAATCACACAAATACTCTATCTTTTGCTCTATTTTTCCATGCAGGAAGTTTACAGATCAGATACAAGCTAGATAACCATCAAAATCCTGATGTCTTCAGCATCAATATCAAAAGCATGGCCGATGGACAACTGCACCATGTGAAGATTAACAGAGAGGATGAAATGCTCTTTGTAGAGGTAACCCAGTTAGACAGACTCCTGATGTACAGTGAAAGTCTATTATAATCTCTTTGGTATTAATCTTGTTTATTTCAGGTCAATACTTCCTCATCATTTTACATAAAAATACAAAGAATTGATTTATGGGAAAAATCTCAGATATTTGTGAAATATGGGACTACTGTGGCCTTGCTTTATTATATCCTTGTTTGTTTCAAATTATGCATCAAGCTACAGTATTAACATATTGCCATCTAGATAACAATTTAAGCTTATCTGTCCAATTTTGTCTAATTTTCTTTGGTCCCTTTTACAACAAAGGAATGCCACCATTAAGGAAGATATTTTTGTTAGATTTTGGTGGAAATTTGATGATAAGCCAAAAATATTTTATTCGGAAATAATAGACAGTAGCATGTAATGAAGCCTTACTTTTTAAAATTAAAATTAAAAACTCCTGGATGTTGCAAATTAGTATTTTTAGGATAGAGATGAGTCTGCTTAATTATACATTGGTATAAAGCTTGAAGGCAAGTAGTTCTAGGTGTACTCTGGAGGCCAGAGCATTTACAGTGTAATATTTGATCTGTGTAAACTAAATATTGAGTACCTTTTTAATCAAAAGAGCCTTTTTTGTGTTTTTGAAGGTTTCTCGTTTTTATTCATTTCATAGATGAAACAGAAGGAATTAGCTAAATCAATGAGATAAATAAAGGCTTATTAAGAGGGATATTTAAGAATTATCAGAGCTATGATGAGTGATCTGAGGAAGCTGATCATATATTTCCTGATTAGTTTTTATGCCATGACTAACAAATGCTTCCCTCAGCTCTTTTTATTTTTAACCTTGATCTTATCTGCCTTTTTGAAAACTTGGACTAATATCTCTTCCATTATTCTACTTTGTTCTTCACCATATCATCCTGCAGGTTAACCAGAATGAAAGAATCAAATTTATTTTGTCTTCAGGCACAGAATTCAATGCAATCAAGTCACTCACACTTGGCAAGATCTTAGGTGAGTGGAATACTACAGCATTTTCTAAAATGCACATCAAAATGTCATCACAGCATATAAAAAAAATAGTAACTATGATCTCATTGAAAGACATTTGTTGTCTTGGATTTAATTAGACACCAAGTCACAATCAAGATAGAAATTTCTGTCTTGTCGAAGCACAAATATAATCATGGATATGTATTTCCTGAAAAATGATCAAATGGGTTCCATTAAAAATAATTTCACACTACTCTATCTCATTTTGCAATCAAGCATTGTCAAAAGCTATTTTTTTTTTTTCTCTCAGGAAAAAATAAATCAATGTGAAATCGTACACAAAGATGACAAAATACTGCTAATCGTGTACCTTATGTGAATAATTTTGGTGTAAACAGTTAGGGATAAGTTAAATGTAAACAAACAACGTGTTGAAGTTACTTTTTAAAAACTACTTAAGCTATGACAAGAATCTGTGTCTAGTGATGTTTCATGAAATGCTGTCTGTTTCTCTGCAGTAATGATCAATATGTTCATATCTACAATTATCAATTTTTTATTTTTGTTAAAATAGCTTAAACTAAAATTATCAAGATAATTTTTTTTGTATTCATCATATTGCAAATCTGAAGAGGAGGGTTTAGTGCTGGTGAAAAGTTAAAGGATGTTTTTCTTTAAAGTAATTTTGTAAACTCATAGAATGACTTGGGTTGGAAGGGTCAAAAAATCGTCTAGTTCATACCTCCTTGCCGTAGGCAGGAATGCTTTTCTCTAGACCAAGTTTCTCAAAACCATGAGCAACACAGACATGAACAGTTGCAGTGATGAGGCATTGACCACTTCTCTGGGTGACCTGTGCCAGTGTCTCACCATCCTCACAGTAAAGAACTTCTTCCTCATATTTAATCTAAAGCTTCCCCCTTTCAGTTTGAAGCCATTACCCTGTCATTCCATGTTGTTGTTAAAAGCACTTCTTCAGCTTTCCTGTAGGCCACTTTAGGTATGGAAAGGCTCCTGTAAGGTCTCCTCAGAGCCTACTCTTCTCCAGGTTGAACAATCTCAACTCTCTTAGCCTGTCTTCAATAGGAGAGGTGCTCCAGCCTTCTCACCATCTTTGCAGTCCTCTTCTGGACTTGCTTCAACAGATCCATGTCCTTATCTTACGAGACCCCAGAGCTGCACACAGCACTGCAGGTAGGGTCTCATAAGAGCAGAATACAGGGGCAGAATCACCTCCCTCGACCTGCTGGCCATGCTTCTTTTTATGCAGCCGAGGACATGGCTGGCTTTCTGGGTTGCAAGTGGACATTGTTGTCTTATATTCAGCTTTTCCTTTACTAGCATCCCCAATTCCTGCTCTACAGGACTGCTTTCAGTGGATTCCACCCAGCCTGTATTTGTGCTAGTAAGTTCCCTGTTGAATATGCAGGACCTTGCCCTAGGCCTTGCTGAACTTCATGAGGTTTGCATGGGTCCACCTCTCAAGACTGTCAAGGTCTCTCTGGGTGGCATTCCTTCCCTTTGGCATGTCCGCTGCATTACACAGCTTAGTGTCATTGGCAAACTTGCTGAGGGTGCAGCCAGTCCTACTGTTAACATCTGTCTTGATACATTGTCATAGCAAGTTAAGGTCCATTTGTTCATTCTTCCTCTAACTGCGGTTTTTGTTGCTACAATATGGAAACAGAGCTGGTGTATGTTGCACTATATAGTAACTAAGGCTTTTATATAGTAAGTAAACTTTTCCTCATTGTGTTGTTTATTTTTACCCTTTTACAAATTGTCTTGGGCTAAGTGTAGAATGCATAACTATTTTACCAAATGATGGATTATAGGAAAAGATTATATCTAAATTTGTAGAGCTTAAATATTTATCATTTTTATGGCACACAAGTGCCATAATTTAAAACAGAAACAAAACAAGATCTGTGAACTCCCTTTTCCTCTGAGTCTTTGACGCTTGAACATTTAGCCAGCAAACTGACTGCAAGGGAGTGATAGTTTCCCACTCTTTAAAAATCTCTTTAAGGAAGATAAAAGTGTTAACAAAGGCTTTTTGGAGAAAGAAATTTAGAAAACTATGATATGTGACATGGAAGAAATTGAAGTTTCATCTTAACTTTGTACAGAGAATATATTACCCAATCTTGCTCCCCCAGGCTTATAGGAACAATTTACATGCTTTATATAATAGCCACTCTAAACCATAAGATCGAAGCAGTGTTTTCTTCACATTCAGTTGTATGTGTTTTATTTTAGAGGAATTTTGTTGCTATATACCTGAGGTGCCCTTCCACGATCCATATATCTACCACTTTCTCTATAGTACCTTTGGGAGTAACATAACAACTTTGGTAAATCAATGTTTCTGCCACTATAACAGACTCAGAAATACTGTTGTGGCTAGGAAAGTAAAAAAACACAGACAAGTTTTCAAAAAAAATCTCTCACTGACAAACTAAGCATTATCTGAAGTAGTCCATCATGACAGTGGGTAAGGAAGAGGAAGTCTTGGCCACCTTCTATCTGATCCCTATCTACTTTCAAATAATATAAGTCCAAAACAAAATGTGTATGAAATTAGTTCTCTATTCTGAGTAAATATTGGTTTTTAACTTTTCATGTCATAGGTACTTGTGCATATGTATGCATAGAAACACAAAAATCAGCTCCAAATATGCCTTTTCCTACATGTAATCTCAGCTAGAAAAAAGCATTTAATAAAATTTTAAGTTCAGTTTCACAATGCAGAAGCATAATAATGGAGATGATTTCTGACCTGCTGTTTTTAGAAAAGGGAATTGAGAGAGATTGGAATGTGACTGCAATTGAGGTCTCACCAGAGCAGAGTAGAGAGAATCACTTCCTGTAGCCTGCTGTCCACATTTCCTTTTGTGAAACCCAGGATACAATTGGCTTACTGGTCTCTAAGTACATATTGTCAACTCATACCCAATTTTTTATCCATGAGTATTTCTAACTCCTTCTCTGTAGGCCTGTTCTCAGTTTGTTCATCCTTCAGTCTGTAGTGATATTTGAGAATGTCCTGACATATTTGCAGGACTTTGTACTTGACTTTGCCAAAGTCCATGAGTTTCAGATTTATTCACTTCTCAAGTCTTCCTGCCAAGGTCCCTCTGGATGACATTCATTCCCTCTAGTGCACTATTCAGCTTAATGTCATCCACAAACCTGCTGAGGAATCATTCCTTCTTCCTCTCAATATTTGACGCAATATATTGAATTGCATGTATTTAAGCAAACACGAGTCTCTTTGATCAAGACCATTGTTCTGTTTTCCAAAGAAATCACAATTATAAAAGTTCAGAGGTGGGAATTTCTTCAGTTATATGATAGCTTTGCAAGATCACAGTAGTGTGAAGCATGGAGAAAAAATGACCTCATGGGCCACTCAGACCAATTTGGCTTAGCTCACATTCTCCATCCTGAAAAAAAAAATGTAATAGGTCTCTCCCATTCAAGGAAAAAATGCTATCAAAGAACAGCTCTTTCTTTTTAAAATCTGAATGCTTTTGGTCCTGAATCCTGTGAAATTGTTTCTAGAGATGGAACGAGACTTTGTGAAGGCAGCAGAAAAAATAATAAGTCTTTACTGCAGTGAAGAGGTCTAAACAGCATGAGTAATATAATATGAAATTATGTATTTCTTGTATTTTGAAATGTTGTTCAGGAAAAACCCACAAGTTTTAAAGTAAAGCAGAGAGATATGGATTTTCTGAGGATTATCTTCAGCTGGAGAAGTATTTGTCAGAGCTCTTTTGCAGGCCTACGTAGCTCAGGTTTTTTTGGGTTTTTTTGTTCGGTTGGTTGGTTGTTTGTTTTTTGTTTTTGTTGAAAGCAAATCTGAGAGCTGTTGAACTGTTTTTGGATTCCCAGGGACAAAGAGAATAAATCACTGTTTCTCCTCACTTTATGGAACCTGAGCCTTCCAGTGTAAAGTCTTCTGAATTTTTGTTTTCAACATTGTGACAAAACAGCCAGGGGCTAGACAGTATTGGGAATCAGCAGAATACATTAAGGTTAAATTGTGAGGGAACAGGGAAGCAACACACTCAGCCGCATAGTTCAGAGGTTATAAGACAAAGAAGTCACTGTATTTTTAATTTCTTTCTGAGGAGATACTTCCTCTCAAAGCTCCCCACAATAAGGAGGCTGTAGAAGCCTCTCTTTTTACAGCAATTCGTTGAGGAAGCAGTTTGCTTCTGCTGAGTAAAGAAAGCCATATTAGCCAAGGATGAAGCTTCCTAGCCTTCCCCAGGGTGAGGGTGGGAAGCTGTGGGTGATGTTTTTCTTCAGTGAGTAGTGTTAATCTTTCCTTACCAAATGAGAAATAGATAAGCTTTCAGCTAGGCTTACAGAGAAAGTTCCACCAGTTTAAGATAATGCATTACTTTAAGATAAAGAACTTATACAAAGGCATCACACTGAAAATTGGCATCTCCAACAATGTAAAAATTGGTTTCAGTAATAATTTTATAAAATAAAATAAATAGACTTTTAGTAAAAAGACATAATTACAATCACTTAAATGTTTTTTACTTAAAGGAATTTTTGTGTATTCAAACTTTCATTCTATTTGTAGGTAATTTGTCCTTTCTTATATTGATTTATTTGTGACTGGAATTACAAGATTGTATAACTTGGTCTGTCTTCATGGGAATATCTTGGAAAATAATTGATAATTGTACAACTTGCTTAAGAGCTCTATTTGTTATAGTTTTATCATTAAAGAATGATGGAATTACATCACACTCACTCTGCCCTACTGATCTGTTCAATTACAAATTGTTCACTTCAAAATCAGCCTTTTGAAACAATAATGTTTGTGTACTCCTCAAAAAATTCTGCCATGAAGCAAATGGTGTATAATGGTTGTTTTTAAATGCCCATTTCTCTTTTTTTTACCCTATGAATTCAGAAGTTAACACAGTAACAAAATAGTAAAATTCAATCTTTTGAAGTTGGTTTAGAAAACTGTTTAAAATAAGTGTAAAACATAATTTTGAATGCAGCTCTTGTACTCCATATGATTGTACTCCAGCAAATTTTTATGAAACATTTTTTTAAATATTTTTTTCAATCAAATTTTTAATGTTGTTAGCCAAGCTTGCCAAGGCTTACTTTCAATATAGGTGATTTTCAGTTTTATTATTTAGGGAAACAGTCTTGCAGTCTTCGACAGAATACTGTCATTTAACAAAATCAATATACAGGAATCAAATTGAGGTACTTTAGTTTGATGAGATAATTCAGTTGGCAAAATATTTCTCCTTTAATATTATATTTTAAAGGCTTTTTCTGCTGAATCCCAGCAGTGTGATAAATGACAGCTCCACAAATAACATCCACTTGTGACTCGTGATTGCTGAATTTATATTGTCAGAAAAACAGCAAAAAGTCTTAACGACAGAGCTCTCACTTCCTGTTAATCAAATTGCTTTCTTCACTGACGTGTTTTGATTTTTTTGTTGTTGTTGTTATGGGTTTTTTTTTGTTTGTTTTTTTCCAGCAGTAAACTGCTGTATCAAATAACAAATTAAGGGAAAAGGGCCTAGTCTGCTTCTGAGTGGCATTAAAGGATATGCTTTTGTGCACAAAAATCAGGAAAAAAAAACCCAAAACTTTTAATGACATTTTAACAGTAATTTATCTGCTCCTGTTCAATCTAAACCATAAGCAAACTTTGTAACACAACGTTGTATTTCTCTATGTATAAAAAGAAAATAGCAGCTTCGCAGTGTTTATGAGTCACATGTTAACCACAGGGAAAAAGACACACCAACCAATCACGCATGATTCAACTGAAATCAGAGTATATCTAGATGTATTTTTTACTGTAATAAACACTTTTAATGAAAAAAAAGCCTGGCCATATTAAAGTCTTCATACCAATACAGACTTGTTACACAAACATGAGAATTGTTACAGTCCATTCCAAGCATGTTATTAGTATCCATCTGGTAATTTCACTGTGAAAGTCAAACAGTGATTAATTTTTTTCAAGGGAGTAGATTCATAAAATCATAGAATACCTCAAGTTTGAAGAGACCTATAAGGATACCTGAGTCCAACTCTACAGGACTACCTAGTTCTAAAACATATGACTAAAAGTATCCTGCAGTTACTCCTTGCACTCTGGCAGCTTTGGTGCCTTGACCACTTCTCTGGACATCCTGTTCTACTGATCAGCCACTCTACTAGCAAAGAACTTTTTCCTAATGTTCAGTCTGAATTTACCTAATGTAACTTCCTTCCATAATGCAAATTCTTTCAATTTTCTTGTGTTATCAAGTGACCTTAGCCACCTCTCTTGTTTTGCACTCAGGACCTTTCAACATCTTTGTCACTCTTCTCTGGACACGCTCTAATAATCTGATCTTGTTCTTATATTGAGGAACATAGAATTGCACAAAGTATTCAAGGTGGGGAGCAGCAATGTAGAGTGGGACAATCACCTCTTTCAAACAACTAGGTATTCTACACTTCATATGCCCCAGGACGCAATTGGCCATTTTGGCTACCAGGGCACACCGTGAACTCCTATTCAACTTGGCATCAAACCAAACCCCCAGATCTCTTTTTGTAGGGCTGCTCTCCAGCTTCTCATCTCCAGGATTACTCCATTTGAGATGGAGAATTTGGCACTTACTTTTGTCTAATTTCATATGCTTGGTGATTGGCCACCTCTCTAGATCTCTCTGCAGGGTCTCTCTACTGTAGAAGGAGTCCACAGCTCCTTCCCATTCAGTATTGTTGTCAAACTTACTTAATATACATTAGACTCCTGTGTTTAGATCTTTTAAAATATTAAAGAGTAGGGGACTTAAAATTGAGCCCTTGAGAATTCTACTGGTGATTGACTGCCAGTGTGGTGCAATTCCATTCACTAAATTTTTGAGCTCAATTTATCAGCCCGAAGTTCACCCAATGTGTTATGGACTTACCTAATTTTGAGACAAGATCATACAAGAACATAAAAAATTTTGAAATCTTTGACATCATAAAAGCAGAAAGGTCAAATCTAATCTTTTAATCACGCAGTTGTTATCTTAAAATATTCTGCTAGGAGCTCACTTTCAGTAGTACATCACAGAGGAAAGATAGCTGAAACAATTCAAGAAAGAGATAATTGATTTCGTGTTTTGCTTTTGAGGTTTTGTTAAGATTTTTTGAACAAGGCAATGTAGGTGGAATAATTATGCCTTTCTTGCTGAGAAAAAAATGAGTACATTTAACAAATGTTTTGCTGTAGAGATGCTTAAAGATGCATAATTGCAGTTTATTATAAAAAAGTCTTTGATAAACAACTTGTGTGTCATTTTCAGTTAGTTATATTTTACTTTAGCACCAAAGCACAGTCATCCCTAAACTTTATGACTTTTAGTAAAAAGCTTTATTTCATTTCAGCATTATTTTCTAATTAATGAGTCAAATGAACTCTAGTGATTTTAAATATATAGTTTCCTTTCATATTAGACATGTTAGACAATTTCATATTAGACAATATATGAAATAATTTGTAAAGGAATCTAGAAAATAATAAAAACCACTTTGCTCTTGAAGTTTCGATCCTACTTAGAAAGATCCGTGTATTTACCACAAAGGGTTTGGGACACTGTTTTCTTACCAATTCAGGTTAACTTTTTCTTAATACATCCAGAGATAGCAGATCCTTCAGTGCAGTGAGGCAATCACCAGCAGCACAATGTGCTACAGAGAGAACAGAGGCAGTTAAACACCCAACTTTTTTATGTAATCATCAGTGTAGGTGAGCAGGCTTTTAGCTGGTATCCATCTGTATAATAATACATCATCATTCCAATAAGCAGGGAGTAGTTGAGGAAAATGATACTGTGTTATTTTACAACATTCTACCTAAACACATTAGTCCTGTTTTCATTATTAGCCTAATTGTGTTGAGGAGTGTGTTGTATATTGGTATTTAAGATTGTTATGGTAGCCACTGTAAGATCTCAGGTTCATCTGTGTGTTCTGAAGTAAGGTGAAGGTGGAAATTAATGAGATTGAACTCTCATTTTCTTTGTAGAAAACTTACTTCCCTTAAGAATCCTCTTTGAATAATTAGTACTTCCAGAATTTTTGCTTAAATCAGAATTGTCAGAGTAAATGAATAGCTTTCCATTTCCAAAGTAACACATTAGTAAGCATTGGCTGGTGAATAAATGTAAAGCTCTGACAAGATCCATGCATTCAGAAAAGCAGCTTAGGTGAATAAAATGGGAAGATATTACTTTTGTTTAGGTTTTTTGTGGCCTTTTTTTTTTTTTTGTATAGTTGAAAAGATAATGATAACATGTTTAAAATGTGTAATCTACTGGAACAACATTATTATTTTTTTTAAATTTCCCAGAATATCTCTTGAAGGATTTCCAAGATTTGCAATCTTCAGAGATTTTGTTTGTTTGTTTTGACTAACTTGATGAAGATAGGATAGAGTAGATATGTGAATTTCTAGAAAGAATATGATTCAGTAATGTACATATTTATGAAATGAAATCCAATAAAATATATATTTTTCATGAATGCATGCTTCATCCTTTTCGCAGAGTGAAAAAGTGCTGCATTTTAATATAAGTTAGTTCCATTTGAATCTTTTTACTCTGAAACTTAATAAAACAAGTTAAAAGCATTTCCCTCAGCAGACCAGTAACTGCTGTATGTTTAGAAAAAAAAAGGACAGAATATATCTAACTGTCTTTTTATTAAAGACAGACAAGAAAGGGATTCAGTGAATCTACATATGTTGCTGTAACTCAGGTATACTCAAAGGAACACAGGTTAATTATTCATTTATTCTTCTGTCACTTCATTTTGTAGATTTACACTATGATTAACTGTATTCTGTTCCTTTTGATTAACAGAAAACAGTGATGTAGATGAGGAAACTATGAAGGCAAACTCTCAGGGGTTTATTGGATGTCTCTCTTCAGTGCAGTTCAACCACATTGCTCCTTTGAAGGCTGCACTACACCACAGCAGCTCAGCCCCCGTCATTGTAAAGGGACGCTTCACTGAATCCAACTGTGGCACTTTAACTGGAGATGACTCAACATCAAGTGAAACAACCCATTCATTTGCAGGTAGCATATGGTTATCACTTGTTCTGATCTCTGAAGCAAAAGCTAAAGTGTATTCATGACCTGAATCACAACTTTTTTTTTCTTTTTTCTTTTTCTTTTTTTAAATGAGGTTTAACATCTCTGAAGTAGCTTTGAAAGTAATTCTCTATTGTATGCACTTACTTCTTTTTCTCTAGCTTTCCTCTTTTCCTCTGAATGTTTACATTTTTCTCTTTATCTCCGTAAAGTATAATCTACATCATTGTTCACTGCACGTTTACAGACTCACACTACTGCACCATACTGTACATGAGCTGTAACCACGTGAGAACATCTTGAAAACTCTTCTTCTATTTGTCATTTTCCTTTTTTTCCTTTCTTTCTGCTGCAGATCACTCTGGACCAATAGATGAAGGAGAGCCCTTAGCTAATGCAATCAGAAGCGACTCTGCAATTATTGGAGGTAATAGGGACTATAACATCTCCATGGGAATTTATTTTCCTATTAACTGTGAGTCAATCAATTCTGAAGTGAAGCCAGTTTGGTTTTGTGTGCCCAAGGGATCTAGAAAAAAAGGCTTTGTTTTACTACAGGTGGTAGACGAAAATCAATTGTTGTTCTAAAATGTAATAGATACCTCTTATGCTTCCTCATTACATGAATTCATGCTATGCTTCTGTGCATTGAACATTCTCCTGAAACATGATATGTTAAGAACAGTTTTCCAACCTGCCTAATACCAGTATCTATGACTTTAAAAAGTACCCAGATACGTTGTGAAAAATAGCATATGTTTAAGAAAGAACTGTCTTTCCTCCTTAACTATGCAAAAAAAAAAAAAAACCCACTGTCAAGTTCAAAATCTTTTTAATAGATTTGACCAGCACACATTTTCCTGAGAAAATGGGATCTAACAGTGCTTGAATCAATAATTTGACAGACTGAGGCAGGCTTCATTCTGATTTCACATTTGGAAAGCAATGTACTCTTGGATAGGCTCACTTGCATTGCTTAACAGCTTAAAAAACCCAAATATGTTAAAATAATAATAAAAAATACTTTTTGTTTGAAATATGACTACTCTTCCATTTTCTTACTATTTCTCTTGGCCATTTTTATTAGCTCAAATAGAGCTACAAATGATCATCAAAAAAGATTTTTATAACACTTTCAACAGAGGAATGTAGGAAGAACTATGTACAGTTCAATTGCTGCTAAAGAGAATATATTGACAGTCCCTTTTCTTTTTATGCCTATCAGAACAAATATGATATAAAGCTTGAGATAGTTATCTGGTGCTGAAAATTCAAGACTGTAATCAGGATATCCAGGTTCCATTCCTTTGCCTGATTGACTGTCCTGAAGCCAAAATGCATCTAGATTGTAGTGGGGAAGATAGCAGTTCTGTCTCCTTAGCAGAATATATAGTGCTCAAATAAGCCTGAATAGTGACAGTTTGGGATCAGGAATCCTCATAAGAATTTCAGTTCCTGTCACATGTATTGGAGAAAGTGTAGAGCTATACCAGTTCTTTTTTTCTTTTATTTTTTCCTTTCAAGGAATAGTATTGCATATGTGACAGTCTTCCCCTGTGAGAATTTCTCATGGTATTCCATCTCTTGGGAGGAGGTGCAGGAGAGAAACTTGTTTTCAGTCATATAGCGTTTTCACAACACAGTTCTGTTTCAGTTTCCATTAGTTATTTCAACAGAAAGAGGGCAGGGGGAGGGAAAGGTCATCCCCTCCATCTTTTAAATTCTGAATAGGTTTTCTTTCTAAGGGTTTTAAAAGCTGCAGCAGATAAATTACACAGTGGAATTTAGCTGAATAAAGCTGACAAGGCTTCTCACTGAGGATAAAAGCATTTGTGTCTATGAAAAGTGAAGTTAAGATGAAAACCTGGAGTCACCTCTGTGTCTAGCATTTAAATAGGTGTACCTGCTATGGTTGGTGCCTGCCAACAGCACACTGCGTGGTCAGTGACCTTTAACACAGTATTGCTAAAGATACCAGAATAAGAGACTCTAAAACCTAGAAGCCTCCTTTCTTGTGAAATTATATTTATGTCTGTATATTTTTCTACACCCAAACTTTGAGATTTTTTTCCACTGAATTTGATGAGGCCAGAATTTAAAAAACTATTTCTGAGCTCTTCTACATGTCTAATTTTGTCAAAAATTACCTTGCTGTTTCAAAAGGTATTATTTTACTTAAATATCTGTACATAAAGATCATTTCATGTACTAGGTAATTTAGCGTGGGTGAGGATTTTTAAGTCTACTCAGAATAAAGTCATTTTTTAACTTCAAACTTCTGTAGTTAGAGACTTTTAAAGAGAACAATAACCTCACCATTTTATTGTAACTAAACACAATCGGGAATATGAACTAACAATTTTTCTTCTACTTAACTATGGTTATTTACAAGTCAAAATAAAGCAAGGTGCTGAGGCTTGGACTTTATGATATACACAAGCAAAGCTGATAGAAGATCTGGTTCAGAATTCCAGATCAATACCTTTGTTGTCACCCTGTTCTGCTCTATCTCAGCTCTCCGAATTCATTCCTGAGACCTAGAGTAGTGATATGATTGACAGGCAAAATCTACTGACACATCCACTTCCCTCCTGATGACATGTGGCATGAGAAATGGTCCTGAGCAACAGAAGTAACTGAGGAGAGGGAACACAATTTGTCTTTTCTAACACTCACTGGAGTTGGAGAAAAGTAGAAAGTCACAGTAGAGCACTTTCTGTTGTCCCATTGTCTGCAGGAAAGTCCCTGAATATCAGATCCTCAAATTTGCAGTGGATTGAGGTCACAGTCTGTCAGAGAGCTAAGGGCTGATGGTGAAAGAGGAAAAGACATTCCCTTTTCTACAGTACCCTAAGGTCTTCCACTCAAAAGTTGAATGAATTATAGTGTTCTGTGGATTCTTTTTTTTTTTTTTTCCATAGTAGTAGTATGCAAATTTTTTAAATAATTATCACAAAACTTGTACTATAGTACTGTTACTGTTTTGAAAGGAATTATGGCTTCTTACTTGTAGGGCTTCCTTGCAACCTCCTCCATTATGTGATAGGGTCATTCTTTTTTTTGTCCTGCTCTCTGTCCCATAAGTTACTATTTGTATATACTTTCTCTGGAGTTTTTTCTTTTTTTTCTTCTCCTAGGTGTAATAGCAGTTGTGATATTCATCCTACTTTGCATCACTGCCATAGCCATACGTATTTATAAAAAAAGAAGCATCTACTCAAAAAATGAGGCAAAAGGATCTGAAAATGAAGACAGTGCTGAATCTGCACTGAAAAGTGAGCTCAGCATGCAAAACACAGGCAATGAAAATCAAAAAGAATACTTCTTCTGACTGTCAGTCAAGATTTCATTTAGTATAATAATATACCAGTCTGGCTTTCTTGCTAAGCCGGGGGCTCTTGATGGACAGAAAAAGCTCTTGCACTCCTCAGTAAATGCAATGGATTTGAGACTTTATATTGCATATGTTCAGTCTCAGTGATTGCTGTAGGGGGCCTCTTTAAATTACATGCATTCCTTAGCTATTATACCGTAAATGCATTTTATGTAACAGTGAATTAGATATTGTAACCAATTTCATTGTTGGTAGTTTCCCACTGTTCTAATGTGACCTTCTACAACTGAAGTTTAATGTACATACTGAATATGATTTTTGAATGGCAAAAATTGTAATGAAGTTATTCCTATCCTTTTCTTTCAAATTTGTTTCTGGAATTTTGTTAAAGGTGAAAGGTTGATTTTAATACTTTATGTTACTAAAGAAATTCTGCTGTGTTGCATTATGGTGATCCCTCTTACTTCTTCAAAAGAAAAATGCATTTTAAACTGCTGTTGCCTGGTGTCAGCATTTGCTTGTGAGCCATGGATTTCAATGTAAAAATGTAAACTTATTTCCCCTGGGATGTGACCACTATCTCTTCAAATCTAGCAAGACTTAAAATGGAAGAGCGTACAATGTGTTGAAATGTTTTACAATTGCTTTTGCAATAGATTTTCATTTATGGTTAAGTGGTGGCACCAATAGACTCATGCACATTCTAGGCATTTTAAATAGAATTGGGATCACAAAAGGTAAAAAATTACTTGGAAATACCAAGTAATATATTAACAATAGTTAAATTATTAGTAATGAAAAACCAAAAGATGATTGATGTTACTGTCCCTGGAAATTAGTAGTGCTTCTTTTGCCAAGAAGTAATGCTCTGTGCATTATTAGGGATGGATTCTCTGAAATATTCTCTGTATCTATGATCTATTCCAGACCTTAAGATTAAATTGTTCCTACTCATAGAAATATTTATGATTACTATGACAATGAAAATTTAGAGTCTACTACAGTGGCTGCTATTTGAATGCTTTTGTTCTTCACCCTTAATAGTACCTATTACATCTCAGCGAGATAAGATCTGATCATACTACTCAAAATTAAACAAATGCTACTATCCTGACAAAGAAAATGAAAGCTGTCTATGATGTTGCATGAGCATATTATCAGATATGAAATGTCAGTTTAAGTTGTCCTAACAGAAGATTTTTAAGGTCACTTTAGAAAATTGAAGTCACTTTCGAGTATCTGAAGTACTCATGTGGCCTGGTGGGAATGTCACCAGTTCTATAGAAAGCATGTATGTTTTGGAGAGCTATCTGGAAATGGGGTGGAATACCTCAAAGCATCGAAAATAGCACAAGATACCAATATTTATGTAACTGACCCCCACACAAAGGAATTTTTTATTTCCCCAGACAGAAGACTATGTGCCTAGGTCTTAGAAAAGAATCAGGAATTCTGTGCTTTTGTACATTTTATTTGAAAATGTGAACAGCTTTCAGAATTGATATGTGTCTGCTTCCAGTGAAGGCAACGACAACAGTCATTGCTTTTCCTTCAGTGAGGAAAGCTAGACACTACACTGTGAAATTTAGAGAATGTTTATCATACATGCCCAAGAACATTGTAAAGAAAGACATGGAAAGCTGACATGTTGTGCCAGAACTTTTAAAGTGTAAATCTCTTTACATAAATGTTAGTTGTAAATACAAAAGTCCAGAAGAATCTGTATTTTGAAGTTTACTTTCTTCCATCAGTCTTTACTTTCTATTTTCTGAACTCTGCAGTTCCTTTTCTGCTTCCTCCTGTAGAGATTCTCTTCATTTTAAGGATTTTTGAATTTTATTTTATTTTTTCCTGTAGCTGGAGGCTCTACCATCAGAAACTGTGCAGATTAAGATGCACTGCTTTCTTGTTCTTCTCATTAATGGAATTGTGGTTGATTAATCTTACTGAGAACCCTGGATGAAGACGTGATTATCCATGTCATATATATGTTTGTCTATTTGCTGATACAGTTAAGTCCGTGACAATAGGTCACCTTTAGAGAGAATGATTCTGGACTGTTCCTCATAAGTAATATGGATGAGAATATTCTATTTGGTGGATGGAGAGTGGAGGAGATGAAAGTCTCATGTTAATCATGAGAAGAAGACCTTGAATTATTTGCAACTTTGAAACATTAGTTTGCTACTTTGAACTCTCTCAATTAAACTAGTTTACTTCAGTGAAAATAAGACTCCACATTTTCAAGGGTCTGACATAAATTGCATTAAATTCCAGAGGAGTCCTTCCATGGATTTCTCTGCAACTCACGCCCTCTGTGTCACCCTTACCATGAGAGAAATGTCAGTGTGTAACTTTTTATGTCACTTATATCAACAAATCTATCAGCCGTGATAAATCCCAGTCAACACCATTTTTATCAATGTTGGATACAGTAACTATGTGGGACAAAAGTTGTGTGACAGTGTTGAAATACATTTGGTCAACAAAATAGACATTTTGATTGAATGATAAAAGACAGACTATTAGTATGAGAATTATACGTATACTAACCTGATAAAATCTTAAGAATATCCACATCAGTATAAGTTGGAAGCATGCAAACCTCAATTTTCAATCGCTTGCTTTTACTTTTGCTTCCTGGTTAATTTTTATCATGTATCTTGATGGAAAAGATTTTTTTCTGTTATTTCATTTTCTTCAAAATTAATAATTATTTTCTTTCCATATTCCTTTTTTTTTTTTCAGCAACAGGAAGGGTAAAACTGAGTAAACCACCTATTTCACAGATGAATTAAAAAAAAGGGAGAAAGGTATAAATGTCTGTGTGAATGGCATTTTTTTTCATTCAGAGACCTTTTTAAAGCATTTTATTATGTGAAGGACTCTAAAGAAAACAAAAAGAAAATTTATTGAATGAATATTTATCTGTAAATTTGTGGCATATAATAATTACATCTCTCTGAAGATCAAAATGCATATTTTCATCTGTAGGAAGAGTGATCATGTATTTGTCCCCTAAACTGAAATATAATGGTTCTTAGTCAATGAAGCAGCATTTTCCATTATGTGCTGCATTTCTGTAGGTACAAAAAAGTGGCGGAACTGCAGTGCACTGATACATTGTGCAACATTGTACTGTCCCTTTTTTGATTCTTTCTTCCAGTGTGCAGCCTTTCACCTTTCTGTTAATAAACGCTTTTTGAAATAAAGTAAGGAAAATATTTTTTAAAAAATTTGTATTAAAAATTTTAAAACTGAAAACAACTGATTTTTTTTTAAACAGTAAAAATATGTAGAAGTGCACACAATATATTGTTGAGTGTGGTTCTTTATAGCTAGTACTGAGTGCTAATGTAACAAATTTTCTACACATTAACACAATTTTCATGGCAAATATATATTTTCTTAAGTACATTGTAAAATAAATAACATGTGTGCTGGTACATTTTTTTAATTTGTGTGGGTGCTACCTACAAAAGGCTTGCAATTATTATGTACTCAATATTTAGCACATAAATAGCGCATAAATAGCTTTTGGGAAAATGTTTTCCAATGCATCCACTGTTTTGTAGATGCAGAACATGTAAGATGCTAAGTGAACAACTTAACATGAAGTGTGCTAATGGTCAAAATGATATTACAGCTCTATTATTCATGTCAGAGACATACAAGGAAAACACCATGCAAATAACAAAACAGACAGAATTTCTGGCAGGGATCAAGCTAAGTAGACTTAAGATTTAGAAGCCAGGAAGCCTGCAGCACCAGTGTTGAGATCGGAAGATGCAGATCAGTAGAGGTTTGACATGAAAATATCCTTCTGAAATAAAATTATTTGCCTTGAGAAGTCATTTTATCAACTTACACTCAAGGCAGAGTTGTAGCTGTGTAAGCAATGTGACTTCACAGGGGATGAATGTTTTTCGAAAGAGAAAAATATTTGCTAAGTCAGGAAAGTTAGTGATGAAAATGCATGTGCCCAAGTCTCTGAGCTGCAATGCACATTCTCTGGAGTGAGCATGTGGACATGCTGCAAAGATTTATCAAATCATTCTCCTAATTCTGCAGCCAAAAGTATAACTAATACATAGTGTTTCTGATCAGTAAATGAGATTGTGCATTACTAAGAAGGAATAAAAATTAAAAATGTTGCAGAAAGTAGGGTTGAATAAGAAGGTACGAGTGTGAAGGTATTGAAGTAATTTCAGTGCAGCTTTCTAAAATGCATACTAGAGCATGCTTGACAGAGAAAGGGAAAAAATTAAGAACTTGCATTTAAATTTAATCCTTTCAGAATCTTCTCTTGGAGCTTTTGGATGACGGTGGGAAGGAAAGGTTTGCATTCATAAAATATTAGAGCTGCTAATATGAGAAACAGGAATGAAAAAAACAAAGGTGTCTGTAAACAGTGGTTTTGCTAACAAGGTATGTTCATCATCATTCTTTAAAGGTTTTCTGAAAAGTAATTTTTGGAGAAGAATGATAACTGTTCTTTGGATCATGGAATCACAAAATCATTTCATCTGGAAAAGA
>WBNH01003602.1:0-42871 GCA_013401255.1 Urocolius indicus | reverse complement strand
TTTTTTCGTGTATTTCTGTGTTTCTACATTTTAAATTCTCTGGCAGATTTTGAACTTCAGCTCTGAACTAAGCAAGGCCTTTTGTTTCCCTGGCTTCAGAAAAAAAGTGAATGCTAGAAATGAGCCAGAGTAATTATGTTTCCCTACAATATGGTCTCCCTTGAGGGACCAATACACCCACTCTTATGAAATATCAAATCATAGTAACATTTATCTACAGGAACTGAAGCCTTACAGCATCAGTCCTTCATTCAGAAGTCAATAAAAGACTATGATGTTTAATATTTTATTGCTTTTTCTAGCAGTGACTTTCTCAGCTTTGAGTGAGATACTAGCTTTTAGTCAGCCACAAAATCCATATAAGCCAAGACAGGATTAAAAACAATATTTCAGTCACGGCCTTTGTATAAGTTGTAGTAGGCAGGAGTTTATGAAGGCTCTGCTTCATGGCAGATGGCAAATCAGGCTTCCAATTCTTACCTCTTCAAATTAGGCTCCCTCTTCAAAATATGTTCACTGAAGCAAAGAGGTTGCTGGGTGTCTGATGTCTGCTGTTAAAGCAGTCAAAATCAAACTAATGGTTTAAGGCTCACCCGCTGTTAATTTACTGTTTAAATCTCGCTTATTTAGACTTACTGTTCCATCAATTAAGAACTGCCATGTCACTTATTTTCTCTTGTCGTAACAGATTTAGGTATTGGTCTGTATCTGGAATATATTCAGTTACTGTTTAATCTTATCCAGTTATGATGAACTAAATAAAAAATTCATAACCTACAGATTAAAAAACTGAGTTTCTTCTTCAATTTCTGAGAAACAGCAATGTAAATATCTACACTACACCAGCAAAAACCATGTAACTGCCTGATTCTACCACCCGCCAAAGTGAAGACTACATCAGTCAAGTCAGTGAGCATGTGTGCTACTCTTGTCTTTCTAATGTGCAAAACAGAGTTTACCAGGGTGCCAGTTCATCAATATCAGGTTTAGAACTGTTGACTGTTGTCATTCACACTTTTTGTTCTGCAGTCTTCAGAAGTTTTTTGGTTGCTAATCTGCAGGTAGATCATCACCAAGTCTTCCTCCCCACACAACAACAGAAATTACTTTGTCTCACTCATCTCAAGCCCATCTTGCTACAATTTATGGACACGGACCAGAGCCTGCTTTCTTTCTAAGCTCAAGATCCCAAACCTAATAGTAAAAACTTTATACTTGTAATGAAAAGTTAATAAAAAATCATTTACTGATCAATCAGGAAAGATAGAACGCAGAGATCGAGAGAGTTATGGACGAAGTAATAAATTTCTTTCATCATTTGGGATTGATCTGGCCTATTTCAAGTCTCATCTTGCTCTCCTTGCACACCAATTAACTGTTGCTTCTACCTGAATCCACCTCTTCTGTTTATGTCCTTGTGTAGTTTCTTTGTCATCAGTCCATATTTCATGTTGTATCTTCTCTCCCTTTATGGCAGTTTGCAGAACCTTGAGACAAATTTTAATTATATTTAAATTGACATCGATGTATAAACCCACTGTCATGTAAGGACCAGGTGTTCTGTGGCTTTGTCACGGAATTCCTTGTTTAGCAAGCTCTAATGTTAACAAAATATATCTCTTGTATGCCTTCTACTTTTGTTAAAAAGACTACAGGTTAAATTCCTCTATAGAACAAAAGCACGCAGCATGATATTTTTCCATAATTTCTTTAATTAGCATGTTACTGTTTCAATTGTCTGAATGCACTTCATCCTTTTAATGATAATGTTGCTCCTTGAATCTCATGAACAGAAGGTAAACAAATTACCTGAAGGTCTCTCATGTTGTTATAAAGGCTTGTTTTTCTCCAGAACCCAGATCTCTGCTTCAATTAAGCAACATTCAAGGTTTTCACTTTTATATAAGACTGTGAAAAGGAAAGACAAATTGCTGCAGTGATAATAACTTTGACTTTTTTTAATCAGTTAGCAGCTTGTGGTATTAAGGGCCTTCAGAAACCACAGAAATCCTTCTGTTTCATTTTCACAGGAGTGGAATGTATTGTTCTTCCTTCACAATACATCATGTTATAAGCTCATACTAGATGTGAAAACAAAACAAAACAAAAAACTGTGTCTGCATTTAGGGGAACATGACATTTCACCTTCCTATTCCCTAAAATAAACATCCAAATGACAATATTAACTTAATTTTTCTCCATATACACTCTGTGAGGTTATTTCAAGCAATCTGAAAAATACAAATGGTGTAGGACAGAAAATACAGCCCTCAGGCTGGAGCATTTCCATTTTTATGTAATCAAAGACACCAAAGAATACAAAAAACACACACAGGAGAAAAAAAAGGGTGGGAGGGGAGAAAAACAGAGGGAAAAATTATTTTAAAATACTTGCTTTGCTCTGGTTTTTCATCATGGACATCAATCCTATCTCTCCTCCTTCCAACCAAGAAGGATGACATGATATCCCTTAGGCTAATTTGAGATAGTCTGACTAACCTAAAAGTATGGCACTGCCACACAGCACATCCAGCTCACAGGGAAGCACAAGGAGATAGTGATCACAGCCTGGCCAAAAAGAAGGTGGATAAAAACATCAAAATATCAACTAATTTACAAATCATTTGCTCCTTATTAAGGCTATCTTTGCACACTGTTTCAGTAAGATACTGTCTTCATCTGAGGACGCTCACAATTAGCATGGATACATTTTTCAGCTTCCAGAATATGGCCTCAAGAACAGCTCCCCAGGCTCTGATGTGCATATCAGTTAGCATATGGCAATGCAGCCTTCTCCAATATCCTTCGTCTCTGTCATATCGAGATGGCCCATGGCACTTTTAAAGAGCTTGATTTGCTATTAGCCAAGTTCCTATCATGCAGACATACTCAGATGTAATTTACTAGTTTGTTCCCTCCTAAATATGATATAGTTGTTGTGGTTGCCCCGTGGATGTTTTCAGTCCTTCCAATTCAAACAGCTGGATCCCTCTTTGCATGGGTTTGTGTGTGCAGTTTTGTCGTATAGTTGTATGTTGCCTTTTCAGACCAAAACATCTGTTCAATGTGTTTCCTTGCACTACCCACATAGTCAAACAAGTCAACATCAGAGAGAAAATCAAAATCCTCAGCAGGAGCTAAGATACCACATGCCACAGGCAGTACCATTCGATTCGTTCAATGGCTTCATGCACGTAACTAACACGTCATTGCAAATTGCTACAGATTCGCTTAGTGGGAGGCAGCTTGGGACAGATTTCTAAGACACATGATTCTGAAGATAACCTGGTGATATATACACAAGCCTAAGAAGAGCTTGGATGCCATTCTTGAACTGAAAATGAAGGCATTAGGGATCTAATTATCTTCCTGTGCTTTAAAAAACCTATTCTGTAACTTCTTGCATATCTAACTGTTCCATTTTGGTACATGACTTTTATTCCTTCTTACATGAACATTCCCTGAAAATGATGTGTAGGGGACATCAGGATATGAAGTCTATGAAGTCAGCCTCCCCATTCTCAGCGTTCTTCAACACTTTGGCAGCTCGCACATATTGGAGTGTGAGCCTTTCAAAAAGAATAAGAGCTTGCACGTGATGTAAAAAGGTTTCATGTCTGCTGACATGAAAAAGAAATCCACAAAATAGGTGAGCAGGACAGAGAGAAATTGTAAAAAAATTTAAAAGGACCATATGTTTTTCTGTGTTGCAGAAGAGGAAACTGCACTGAAGGGACTGAAAGAGAGTTAAATTAATCTAGCACTCTATCTGTGCTTAATTTCCAGCAGGCACAGAGCAAGCCCACATTCCTAGCTGAGACTCAAAAACTTCCTTTTATAAAGCTTAATTTAAGCAAAACGAATAATACATCTTTTTTTTTATTCTCATTTTGCATTTGTTAATTAACAAATAGTGTAAACAAAATGACCTCAAAGACAGCTTATGGGAAATGCTATAAAAACGAACCTGTTACTGACAAGTCTTGTGTCAGAGATTTATACTTTCTTTCATGCAGCTCTAAAATGTATTGCAGAGGCAATATATATATATGTTACACAGTTCACTTGGACTCCATGACATAGCAATGGTTCAGCAAGAGCACAAGTACTGACACAGATGGTGTATCAGTCTTCATTTTGCAAACCTGTAAAAAATTGAAAAGTATCTGTAATCTTCCTATCTTTGCTGGGTTATCTGAGTCCCCTACATTTAATATACCATGGCCTGCTGTGAAATACTTCCTCACAAAACTGCTTGTGGGGCTGAGAAAGCAGCTACAGACAGTTTCTAAGCAATTGCCAGGCCCTTGCCTATGGAATTTATTTGCTGATCACAACTGTTTCCTGGTGGCTTTTACTGTAGTGTTCCCTTTTTATCGCGGCCATTACAACTGCAGATAAATATTACTTGGAAAAATATCAGAGCCTAGACTTTTATTCCATTATTATAAAGAGTAGCTATTGCAACTCTTCTCACTGCAGATGAAAAAAATTTTAACTTCAATACTTTTAAAACTTTGTATTTCTATGTCTGTCTTTTTTAGGTAGCAGTATTTTCCCTTGCATTAGGTGACTTACAAAGTTAGCTAGATTACTAATAAAGTTTTTAATTCATAACACAGGAGACTATTACAAGGGCAGAAATCCCTGTAGTACATGCTGATGTATACATTGTTCCATCACCCTGCTTACAGGAACCACATGAAAAATTGGTTTCATCAACATTTGCCACCTCCTCCACTCGCCTGATCGTTATTCAAACGTATCAAAAAGATATCAGAAACATTTGCTGAGATTAGATGCCTCTTGAAAAGATGGGAGTTTACTCTGACATCGTAAGAGAGCTTCTAATTATGGAGCTATTTACTGTTATTAATTTAGTTCTATAAAACAGAATGAAACTCTGTAGTTTCCAAGCTGACAAGTAGTTGTCAGTAAAGAAGCAATTAGCAGTATAATGTTTGTGGGAACATGCTGAGTATCAGAAAGCATAGAAACAAGGGTAAAATAGTATTTTCAAGGCATGGAGGCCAGCGTGAAAATATATTCTGTTGAAAGCATGCAATAGTAGCATGCAAGTAGGAATGATGTCCAAGTCACTATACAAGAGTAACTTGACACATAGAGATCTCAATGGAACTGCAGGAAGAAAAGCTCCCCTGCTGAACTGAACATAGCTCACAGCTAAATAATAAATCAGGCCATGTAGTCAAGCATTCTGCAAAAGCACATCTCGTTCCCACATCTCTGCCACTTCAGGTCCTTCCTACAAATTCTAATCCATGGGCAGTAGTTGAAGCAGCTGTAGTTGCAGCTGAGACTAATACATATATATATATATATATATACACATATATATATATACACACACACATATACAGTTCAGAATCACTAGTTCAGTTTAGATCCAGATAATCTAATAAAACTAAAGTAGCGCTAATTCCATCCCTCATGTACTCCTTCAGTATTACTGTAGGAAGCCTGACTGCAACAAGGACATGTCATATCGCTATTCCTCCTTTATCCTGAGGGCAGAGTTTTGTAATAAGATGAAAGGCAAATCTGAATAGCACTAATGTTTATATACAAAACTTCCCCATCTGCTTTCAAGATCATCAACTTGGAAAATATCAAGTCCTTAACACTAAGACAAATGGAGTCTCCTACAGGAAGAGTCTGTAGTAGCCTAATCTAAGTTCATAACTGTAGCTAAATGTAAATACACACAAAGTAATCTTAAGCACGAAATATTCAAATTGCAGGCAGATATAACATAGTTAGAAATATTGTGCTCATTTAACATAATATTTCAGTGAGAAACTAGTATAAGTTCTCAGTCTAGGATAAACCAGACGATGTATCATTTCGTTGCACCAGACAAATATAATTCTACTTAATGCTTTGATAATGTTTATTTTTATATTCGTATTAGAATAGTTTTTAAATCCAAAACCATACTGTAGACTTTGATTCAAGGAAAAAAAGAGTCAGTAATACTATTACACGCTTAAAGCTAAATCCATGCTTAATTCAGAACACAATCAGGAACACAGCCTGCAGCTATAAGCTTTGCCTACAATAAAGCAAAGATTATCTATGGAAATGTGTATCTTATGTGAATCTACTGTATACATTGAAAGTCCTTTTACGAAATATTAGAACAGTTAACATGCTTCATTAAAAGTTTAAAACTGTGAAATCAGAATGTAAAGCACCCATGTGTGGGAATTGCACAGAAAGGGTTAAAACTGCCTGTACCCACTTATCTCTGGTGCAGACCTGGGAAATGCAGGACTGAGAGATCGGCCTGAGAAGCAGCCAGGGAAGCAAGCCTTGTGGAGGAAAGACAGTCCTGTTGTGGCTATAAATCATGGGATTGAGCTGAAAAACAGTTTCACAAAAGTTTCAGCAAGACCACAGGTGCCCAGAGTGAGAGAACTGCTTCATTAACCATGAAATGGATATTAAAGCTAACACCCTTTTGGCACCCCTAAAAATGAAAACAAGCAAAAGGAGGTACATGCTAAAACATATATGATTATGTTCCTCAACCCTCCACCCAAATCATGTCAAAAATCACCCCATGGAGGAGACAGAGAAGTTTGAAGTATAGAAGTCCCCAGGGAGAGGCAATCAGACTTTTTACTTTTTGCCTTTGTCTTTTTTTGCTCTTTAGAGATTTTTAGTTTTTAGGTTTTGTTATTTTTAGTTTTTAGTTTTTGTTATTTGGCTGAGTGCTACTTGCCCCTTTGGCTGCTTTGGCCTTTTAGGCCTTTTGAGCATTTTGAGCACTATCACTCTCTTTCTTCTCAAGCCAGCTGACTGAGAAAAAAAGATGCAGCATGGAAAAAGAGACTGAAGTCCAGGACAAGACAGTTGATGGGCTGTATTCCTCTTCCTCCACAAGACTGGGACACCTTCTTGGTAAGAAGTTCTTTTTTGCTCTGTGGTGAGGAACCCTGGGATAAGTATTGCTGGCATTTTATCATACATTAGTGAGTTTGCAGTAAGTGAATTTATCAACATCTCAAATCTATCTTTCACTTTAAAAAATTCTCAAAAATCAAATTTTACCCTTAGACTTAGAAAAATTATTTTTGGTGGAAGTACCCCAGAGGGACTCCAACAGGCAAAGTTAAGACCCTTCACTTTGCATAACTGCTTTCATTGAAAGTCCCTGAGAGGCAAGTCAAGCTCTCACCCTTCAAGCGACGCTATGCTTCACTCTCCCAGCTACAATGGCACTTGATTATAGTTATACTACACCACAGTTTGTACTTCATAACATTATTTTTTTTCTCATTTTCATTCTCTGTAGTCACTTTTTTAGCATGTTCTTCGTAAATGCAAAGACTGGCTGTAGCAAGCATTGGCTTTAGAACATAAGAAACTTAAAGTAAGATACATATCAAAAACCAAAAGTTGAGGTTGTAATACACAGAGTACAGAGAAAATACACGGAAAAAGCAGAAGGTATAGGAAAGCATAAGTAAGGGTAAAATTATTCTATACAGATTTGTTCTTGTGGAGTAAAAACCAGAAATATATACTTAAAGAAAACTTTTTCAGATTGTAGCCTTAAATGTGAAGCTACTACAATGTACTTTCATTGCATACATACATATATATATTAAATTTTCAAAGTTTTAGTAGATATAAGAAGAAAGGGCCACATTTAGGTATGTTATCATGTTTTTACAGTAAGTTGAAGCCCATGAAATGTGTCATGAGATGAAATACTCTTCCTAGAATTGTAAAATGCCATGGACTTGTCCTTTGACTTCATTCCTCTTCATTGGTCAGGAAAGGAATGTCTTTAAGATTCTCTTCAGTTATTATTTCTCTTGGCATATAACCATTACAGTGTACACTGGCTTTGATGGAAAAAATTTAAAAGAGGATAGCCTGGGGCCCAGAAGAGAAGGACTCCTCTGCTGACACAATGGGGAGTCTGGCATGTCATTAATTGTGTAGAAGAGCAAAAGGTTTGGAAATACTGAGGAACTGCCTGGTGGGACCACATGGTTTACACACGTTGGTGTCTTCTGTGTTGCTAAAGGCTGATTCTGTTTGAAATCTACCTGAAAATATTCATCGCTCAGATTTCAACTTAATCTGCTTTTATCACCTTGGGAACAGGTAAACTTGTTCCTCTAGCATTTTCTGTTCATTTGCATTCGTTTTTTGAAAGAACTGTTTGAACAGAAATACATTCTGACAACTCCAGAATACATGTAAATCAAGTAGATATAAAATTAAAAAAAAAAAAAAAGAAAGAAAAATAGAAGGGGGGGGGGGGGGAAGCCAGAATAAACTTCAGGAGGGATTTCTCACTGCCTGCTCAGCAACAAGAGCATTGCAGCCACCCACTCCCGCACCATCCACTCAGACACATCCAGCAAAAACAAAATTATTGCTCCATAGTGCTCTGACTCAGACAAGGCACTTGGGGAATAGCCACTGAATTTAGCAGCAGAGGCTGTCTGTTTAGTACTTTACACTGGATTGAGCATTAGTGAGTCACTGCTGCTGTAACACAAACCAACTTGGAGACAGTATAAAGAGCAGAGGAGAAGAAACTTGGCCATAGCCAGTGTGATAGTAAAAACTGAAGCTGAAGGGTTATGTTAGGTTTTTCTGTACAAGAGAGCAAAGTCTAAAGCATTATCATGATCTTTTCGTTTTGGGCAGGTGTTCCCTTCCGCCTCTTTGGTGAGGGGGAGAAAATTCCCTTAATAATGAAAGTGTAAGATGCTGACATCTGTAATAGGTCATCCCACAGAAATATTTGAGGAAATACTCTTGCAACACAACCACTGATGGATTTCAGGTTTGTTAACTATACCTAAAGAAATACTTAATTTCCTCAGCAATGTCAGAGCTGGGCATAATTAATGGAGGAATCTAGAGCATAACACCTTTTTTTCATCTACATATGATCCACTGAACACTGTCCTGAACATGTTACTCTGGGAAGGGAAACCAGCTCCCTTCAATCTTTGTCAAGTACGCTCTTGTAAGTCCACCACTGCACAGAAACATTTTCTTCTGTACTAATTCAATGAGAAGCAAATCAGCAACTTCCTATTTTTGGTCTGGAGATAATTTCAGAGTTCATGGGGTCAGAAGAGTGCATTATGGACCATATTCAAAGAAAAGTATAAACTCTGTTGTTTTGCTTTGTTTTAATATTTAAAGGGAAAGAAATCTAATCACTTCATCACTTAATGCCACAGGAAAAATAACAATATATGAACAATTAGATTTTTCCATAATTATACCTGTCATATTTGCATAGAACAAAACTTATTGCCTAAGGGTGGTTTTAATTACAAGCAAATGGTGGCTGATTGAAGCTTTAATAAGAAATAGTGAATTGAAAATACATTTAATCCCCAAACAGTTCCATTTAAAAAAGCAATCTTTGTCTCAGGGTATCTTGAACCGTAAAACCATAAAACTGGCAGAACTTACAAATGAAAAACTTGAAATAGGGTAATGATGTCACTGTGAACTCAACATGGGTAAGTTATTAAAAGCTCATACATTTCTTTCAGCTTGTAAAGAATGAATTTAATGCTGACCTGAAAAGAAGAAAATAGATAGAAAAAACAAACCAACCAATCAACGAAAAAAACCCAACAAATGAGCAAATGAACCAATCAAAACACCTAAAACCCCACTAGGAATTTTTTTTTTATTTTATGGAAGGCATAGTCCATAAATAACTGTTATACAAAAATTATGTTTTTCTCATAGCTCAACTGGACATGACCACACTTTGTCTGAATGTTTTATATTCTGTACTGAACTACAAAAATGGCTTCTAATTTTGTTGCTATTTGCATGACCACTTCCAAATCAATATTGATGGACTTTAACAGTTTTGAAAATTAATATTAAATGAATTTTAATTTCTCTAGCAGTTACAATCCAAAAGAAACTCTTGAAACATACTTATGGATTCATTTCCCCTTCCTGTGAACCAATGTTCTACATCTTCTGCTGATGGTGAGTTTGTTTGACAAAGATCACATCCATCAACTTGGAAGAACAAACTGACTGGTGTTGTGTTTGCAAAGTTTTAGCAGAATTTTATAAATATAGCATGGAAGGTACCAAAGTTATAATTTATAGAAGGCCAGAATAAAATAATATTTTTTTTTAAAAATAGAAGTCTGGATCACAGAGCAAGAGTAAGGAGAATGTAGATAAAACCCAATAATTAGGAAAAAACTTATTTACTAACTTGGCTGGCAGTAAAGGTTCAGAGAATTTGAGCACAGGCTGGCCTAGGTAACTGTATGTCTGACTTTTGGGCATTAGCCTAAGTGCAAGAGCAACTACTTTAGTCTCAAATACTCACCTACAGTGCTTAATTTGCAGGTGGCAATCCTAGTACATGTTCTGAGCAACTGCTGTACTTTTTTGAGATAAGTTTCAATGTAAAGAAGATGGTGATGATATGTATATTTATACAAAGACCAATGGGAAAAGACATTACTCTCATCTCGCTGAGCACTATAAAAACTAAGATCCAAGCTCCCTTGTGTTATCCTCCCTCCTGGTTCCCCGAATTCTCCATTCCTCACAGTGTCCATTCAGTCTAGCCCGTAATTAAGTGATTAGAGCACTGTTTTAGAGGTGAGAGACAAGCATAAACCTTAGACTGAAGATAAATTTGATCTCAGATCCCTAATTTCCTGAGCAGCCATTTGAGTTACAGAATCTTCACTCCAACCATATAAGAAACTTACCAAAAAAAACCCAGACCAAACAACAAAACCAAAACCCACAAGATGTCCATTACTACCAGTCTTAAGTAGAATAATTCAGTCTCTGATTCTAAGGAAATTACGATATCATCCTGTAACACTGACCCAAATTCTTTAGATGGCATCTCAGTTGCATCTGTGTAAGACATCCTCTACTTAGCACATATCTATCTGTTCTTCAGCTGTGCTTGTCTCAGGTCCATATGCCAAAGGTAGAATGCGAATATAGGTAACTCTGTGTTTCTCATTCCACTAGGACAGCCAGATGTACCAAAATCATGCCTGCTTTGGAGACTTTTCAGTGTTTGGAGCTAGTGCAGTGAGAGTCTCCTTCCCTCTAAACACTAGGAAAAGACATGTAAACATGTTCATACGGAGACCACTGGGAACCACTTCCACATGAGTTCATAAATCAAACCCAAATATATAGTAAATCTGAGCCCTTTAGGAATATAGTTGAAGAGCATCAACTTGTATCTGCTAAGCAGCTGCTGAAAGCGGGTGAGAAATGTTCCTGGACAGTGCTCGGACTTTGAAGAAACATCTTAAGCACATTAACACACTGTAAAATGTGTCATCACCTTGTTTCTTGAAGCTTCCCCACCGAAGTGAATCTTTTTAATTCACCAAAATGACTAAAATAAAAGTCATGTCAAATACGTAGTCCTCTACTGATTAATAAAGCTTTTTGCAGGTGACATTTACATTCGTTTGTCAGCGAACTTACGGTTGGATGACAGAAAGTTAGAAATTGCAATTTAGACCTGCAGAAAATAGCACGAAACAGGTTATTACATTGCTTTCCTTCAGCATATTCTGCTTTCTGAGCTTTTCCATGGAGATTTATGGTGCAAGGAAATTGTTGGGTTCCTGGGAGATTTTGTCTTTTGTACTAACAAAGAAAGCTGACAGAAGTTTCCGTAAGGAAAGTTTTATCATGGGAATTCCACTAGAAAGGCTGAAAGGTGTGATAAAGGTGGCAGATGGGCACCTTGAAACGACAAGGGAGAAAAACCTATGAAAGCAAGATGCCAAATGAACATGCTACCTGAATCTGTTTCACACTTTCATGAAGACAAAAATTCAATATTTCTTCTTAACTAGCTATGCAGCAAGCTGTTTCCAAGGATTTGAGCCCTGCTGATCTGATTCCTTTAAAGCTTACTTGCAAGAGCCCCAGATCTACCTGCATTCTTTCCCGAGGGTCCCAATTAGTTGCATGCCTGAAATACTGGCACAAGGCATGCTACCACAATGCTTGGGGAAAAAATCAACTATTCCAGGCCACGATTTGTTACATTACTGAACCCATACTGTTATCCAGCCCTATAGTGCATTTAAGGATAGTGCAGCTATATAACAAGCATTATGGCTCTGATGTAGAAAGCTACTCTAACATTCAGAAAACAAAATCCTCTATGGAAAAGGAAAAGAAAACCAGAAGACTTTGAAAATAAAGACTAATCAACTACTCACTGTTGAAAGTTCATTTATCATATTACATGACTAGAAACTAACTCAAATATGGGGCTTTATCTTTTATTTCTGCAAAGAACCAGGGTTTAAAATCAGATTCTGATGCCCATTCTGCAATTCAATAGGACCTTATTGCAGCAAGAGTTATACTCAAGGTTAAAGTTAGTCTGATGTGTGTATATATTTCATCAGTCAAACCTAGGATTTTTTAACTTACTCTTACCCTGGCTCCACAATAACCATTTATTGCATTCAGCTCAATCTCAGGAAAAAAAATCACCAAGAAAAAGGCAGGAAAAATGTCTAGAGAAAATGAATAGTTTCACTGTAGGCGATGACACTTGTTACGGTGTGTAATTTCTTATTAGGGACAAAAAAGAGATTTTACTAGACTTCTCTTCCAAAGTAAAAGATAACACCAAAAATAATTATGACATTGTGGATCTGAATAACATTTACTTAGGTTTGAATTTCTTTACAATTTTTGTTTCAAATATTTTGTCAGGGTGGTGGCAATTTACTGTTGATTTCTCTGTTTGAGAATTGCTTTGTGAAAATCTATCATTGCATGTGTAATCGCAGCATCTGAGTATTTTTTTCATTTTCAGATCTTAGAAAAGAAATGAGAAGAAACGTGCTGAAAGATGAATGGCCTATTCCATTCCATTCTAATCCCAGTCATCTGGAGTAATGTGTCCAGTTCTGGGCTTTCAGCTCAAGAGGGACAGAGAACTGCTGGAGGGAGTCCAGCACAGGGCCACGAAGATGATCAGGGGACTGGAACATCTTTCATAAGAGGAAAGGCTGTGGGAACTGGGGCTGTTTAGTCTAGAGAAGAGGAGACTGAGGTGGGATCTCATCAACATTTACAAATATCTAAAAGGTGGGTGTCAGGAGGTTGGGGCACCCCTTTTTGCTATTGTAGCTTGCAACAGGACAAGGGGTAATGGGATGAAGCTGGAACACAAAAAGCTCCATGTAAACATAAGAAAAAACTATTTTGCTGTGAGAGTGACAGAGCCCTGGCACAGGCTGCCCAGAGGGGTTGTGGAGTCTCCTTCCTTGGAGGTATTCAAGACCCGCCTGGACGTGTTCCTATGCAACTTGATCTAGGTGAACCTGCTTCTGCAGGGGGATTGGACTTGATGATCTCTGGAGGTCCCTTCCAAGCCTACCATTCTATGATTCTATGTTCTAGAAGAGGACTTGGAGCATGATGAAGGCACCCAAGACATGGTAGAATATCCTGCACTGTACCCATGTGTTTTGTCTTGAAAATACACATATAAAATGATTAATAGGATGGAAGTAGCTGCTATAAAGCAGTTATGCATTCTCTGCAAGATAGCATGCCAAGGAGAAGCTAGAAAAACTGGGATTCTTTGGCAGACAAGAAGGCTGATAACAGATATGTCTGAAATTACATACCAAATGCCAAAACTGTGATATACTCAGTCTTGGAATACTGGACCAGGAAGGACTCACTGCAACCAGTCAGAGATCAATTTAGAATAGATGGGAGAAAATACTTTTTTTTCGCATAAACAGTGTGATCTTGGAACCATTTACTACAGGATGTCATGGAGGCAGACTGTACAGGCAGGTTAGGGGCTAGGCAAATTTATGGGTAAGTATACTAATAGGTTCTGAAGGGAAAAGGCTGATAGCCTTCTATGAGTGCATAACCGGCTGGCTAGATGAGGAGAGAGCAGCGGATGTCAGCTACCTTGACTTCAGCAAGGCTTTTGACACTGTCTCCCATAATATCCTCATCAGAAAGCTCAGACAGCGTGGACTGGATGAGTGGAAAATCAGGTGGATCGAGAAAAAACTCTTTCACTGTGAGGGTGCCGGAGCAGTGACACAGGCTGCCCATGGAAGTTGTGGAGTCTCCTCCCTTGGAGGTATTCAAGACCCGCCTGGACACATTCCTGTGTGACCTGATCTAGGTGGACCTGCTTCTGCAGCGGAGTTGGACTAGATGATCTCTGCAGGTCCCTTCCAATCCTACCATTCTACGATTCTATGATATCAGATAGTTCTTTCTGCTCTTCTTGCAGCTGATGAAGTCTCTACCTTGCCCTAAAAGGCCTATTTCCAACATTACACATTGATTATCAAACTGAACATTGCTATGAGCACAGGTAAGTAAAATGGTAAGCCTGGAGACCCAGAAGTACTAGATGATTTTGTAAATAACCATTAGAAAGAGATCAATTCTAAATAACCTAGTTTTCACCTGCATTTGTGTTTAAATTCTGCCATATGAAATGCAAATAGCACTAAATCACAATTCAGATATTTTGAGAACTTATAACTCTGTAAAGTTCTTACATAAAGCATTGCAATTCAAGAGTTGTCATATCATATTTTTTTAAATTAAGATGGAAATAAATCGTCTTTTTTACAATATTGACATTTAAGGCTGTCAGAAGGTATGGGAAGTAACGTTTCTTAGAAACTGTCACTGGTTAAGGAAACACAGATCTGTGGAAACACTCCATGTCAGTTGGACTATGGTATGAAGATCTACTTTGTAGAAATCCTCCTTATTTACTGTACAATTGTTACACAAAGTAGTCCAGAAAGTCTAGAATACACAGGCTGAAATAATCTCAATAAAAGTCACTTTTTTTATACAGTTGAATGTATCATTAGAAATAGAATTTGCAGATTTCATAGCATATTTAAAAAATGGCAACTTTGTTGTCACTATATACCCTGAAAAGTATTTATGAGGTGAAGTAGGTGAACAATTCAACATGACTTAGTGTGATGCTGTAAAAACACAGTCTAACTTGAACTCTTCATATGGGCAATGAGGAAAAAAAGAGAAACAAAGGGCACAAATCATTGCACTGAGACATATACTGGAATCATGCATATAGTCAGCTATCCGTGCTCAAGTATCAAGAAAAGATATTGAAAGATAAGAGAAGATGCAGGGAATCATCCAAAACTTGGGGGGAAAAACGACTCACAAAGGCCGAATCTAGGCTCAGAGAGCTGTGTATAGAACTACTGTACAACTTTTCTGTATAACTCGCATGTGCAAATGTGCTCCACTGAATACATCACATTTGGCTCTTCTCAGTAATGTTTAATAGGGCTTTCAGGAAATAAGCTAAGTTTTCCTTTCGCAAAGAATTTTAAAATTCAAAGTACACTTAGTGACTGAAGGAGAGATGAGAGTCTTGGGAGGGCTAGCTAAAATTAGAGTACAGAAGCCAACACTTGCAATGCTCTAGAACCCCTTTATACTTCTTCAGTCTGTTTAGATACACAACATCCCATTATACCAGACAAATCTGAGTAAATTAATGTACTAATATGAAACACTGTGATCTTGAAAAGTGTGTGTTTTACCATGGGAAATCATTCTTCTGTAAAATTTCTAACTGTCCACTGTGGGAAACGCTCTTACACCAATAAACGCATCAATGTACTTGTTGTCTCTTGAGCAGACAATCTGAATGGAAGTCATCAGACCAAAAAATAAGCAAGAAAATAGTTCTCTGCCTATCAAGCAGAAGAACATACAAGGAAAACCAAAATATCTGCAGGAGAAGAAGCTGCCTGAGGGTAAGGCTCAGTAAAGAAGGGTAGCAAAGCCCTGGAGACAAAAACTGGGACGAGTCCAAGAAAAGCAACAACAGAGGTTTGGGTTGCATTGTTTTCTTTTTAAATCTGAGCTTCTGAAGCTGAAAAAGTAATTTTATTACCAAAAGAAACCAAATGAGTTATTTGGAACAAAATTTCACTTTCCACATCTGCTACATCGACACCCCCCCCCCCAGCTAAGGGTAATACTAACTTTAATGAGGCTGTGCACCTGCAGAACATCATTCACAAAGGAAATTTCACTATCCATAAACCTAGACAAAGAAACCTGCTTGTAACAAACACATGAAGAATCCACCTTAGAGAGCTTAAAAAACAACAATACAACCTTGGGAAAATTATCCTCAGCCATGTATTTTATAAAGGAATTTGCTCAAATGAATATATAAAGGTTACTGAATGGGAAAGAACAACAGCTATCAGTGCTCCTTATTTTTCTCCATACCAAGTGTGAAAGCAACAAAGAAGCCATGTTATCAGTGACAACATACTGTGTAAGGAGAAAGAAAAGTTAAATTGTGAAGTTAATCATCAAATAATATTGTTTGCCACAAGCTCTTTTCAGCTTTCATCATCTCAGGCACACAAGATCTAAGTGCAATACGCTGTGCTAGCAGGACAGAGATTCAGCAGGTGTCTCTCTAAGCTAGCGTACTGGAAGCGACTGCAGCACTATGTACAGCTCAGGATCACAAAAATCAAAATAATGACTCATGACTATCTATAAGAGTATGCAAAGTGGGAGGGACGACCCCCTCTTTATCCATCAACAAGGATAAAAGATCTGCTGAAGGCAAATAAAGTAAACTGTGGAAATAAAATACTCAGAAACAGGTGATATTTGTAAGAACCTTCATTGTAATCATTCTGATTTATTTTTACAGACTTTTATGATGCCAAGCAAAGTATGTGAGTTATGTGAATCTATCCTCTGGGGCATAATATTGCATCTATACAACCTGGATTTCAGTTCATAAAATAAGATTCAAGGCAAGATAAGTGACAACAAATTCTGACATTTGACATGCGGACAAGCTGACAAACATTTGACTTCACTAGTGTCATGTCTTGCTACCTGTCATTACATTTGCTTCAGCAACTACAATTGATTTTCAAAATAGGCTACATTTACATCTGGAGATTTAAGCAAAGTTTATATAAGCTGGCAGTCTCCATATTAGAGTCTAAAAAAGCATTTGTAAAACCTGCTTTTTACTAGTGTGCAAATTTCTAGTCAAAGCAGTTTTAAAAGAAGCACATTATCAGTCTTAAACTCACCCGCAAAGTTGCTGCCATATCTGAAGTAGCTATTTCTGCTATTTAGACCAGGTCTAGCCATGGACTGAAATCTAAACCTGATGCTGCTAAAAGAAGATGACAATGTCTATTCTGAATACTCACAGGAGTTGTCCAGAAATAAAATTTAGACACGTTCTACCTCAGTGAGTTACTCAGTATGTAGGAGATTGATTGAGATATATATAAAGTAAAAATATAAATAGACCTAGCGTTCTAACTCTGTAAAATTCTACCAAACACATTGGGAAGAGATCTAACCAATCAAGACATGTAAAAATGATAATGGCATGCATGATCTTACAGCCCTCACACAGAGAAAACTTAATTTGTATTTTTCCAAAACATCGGTATTTTTTGTAGGATATTGGTACAATTAAAGCCATTGGATTTGTGATGCTGGAACACACCTTTTGTAATCTTTTAACTAAATATCTTTGCCTATAGCCAAAGACCTACCTTCAGATTGAAATTAGAAGATAAAAGAATAGACTATTTTGATATACTAAAGATAAGAAACAGCCACAGCCTAACAATTCCAAGGGGAAAATGAACAAGTTTGAATTAAAAATAACATAAACCCTGTGTACATGGTACAAAAACATGCATAGACAAAACTTCATCTATTTGAGCAGTAATTTCTCTAGTTAATGTGCTCTTTTCCATCCATGCATACTTCCTCTTCAAAAAAGTCAGACTTTGTCAAACAACCCAGCACACAAAGTCAATTTCCATATTCTTTATGTTGACCAGCTAGCTTCTCATATATCAAAAAAACACAAGCCATACGTGGGAAAGTCCTTCTTGCTGTGATCCTAATCCCAATTCAATCCATTTTCATTCTCTGAATTTCTCCAGCTTGAGCCCTTTGTAATACAATTGTCTAACACTGTCTGTATCTGGAAAGTGAGTCAAAAGAAACACCTGACTATAAAGAATTGAGATAGAGAAAAAATAGCAGCAAATTTATCAACACACTTGCAAGCGTGTCCAAACCTGCATATGTATCCGTATGTATACACAGGTATTTTCATCTCAGAGACCTGGCACAAGTCTTCACAGAGTGATTATTTCTAAACTTTATATTATTGTACAGAAATGGTGGACTCCATCACCAGGTGTGACTTCGTATACTTCTTTAGAATTTCTGGTGGAACTCAGGAGATGCGTTGCAACAGAGCCCAAAAGCAAGAGAGGCTACTCAAGTGTAAGTTCTGCTAAATGCGTGGACAAGTCAAATTTATCTAGAGAGAATTTTTAAAGAGTGGAAATATATCTTGTTACTATTGGCAATTTAAGAATAGTAGACTAGAAGGTAGGTGTCACAGAGTGTTTTTGAGGATGTTAAGTTGGCTTTAGACATCCAAAAAAAAAGTCAAGCTAGAGTTTTGGATCCTTTCCAAAACACAACACTATCAAGCACAGCTACGAATTTTATTTTGTTTTATAGGTCATTCAGGCTCCAAAAAATTTGTAACCCTATTTAAAGTGAACATCATCTCTGCCCAAAAATCTCAAAATACTTTAGAACACATGTTTATTAAAGATTCTCAGTTGTATTCTGAGACACTGAAGCTTTATTTCAGTTGGACAGAGAAATAGTAAGAGATCTGGACACACTTGCACAGCTGTGTTGAAATTGCATCTGAACTAGCAGATAAACATTCTGAGCTCCTCATTCAAAGACACAGTTGTGCACCTTGGACAGTTCCCAACAACACGTAGAGGAAACCTGTCTCCTAGCACACAATCTGTGCCTCAGTTTCCATGGAAACTCAGTTTCCTCAGTTTTCAGAAGAAAGAAAGGCATAAAGGCTAGAATGAATATACGATGGCACTAGTTCAGATGTCTGAAGAAATCTGAACAATAAGGTGCAAATGTTCATGTAGCTCATCGCTGTCTAAACTAAGCCCAAGAAGACAAGGATATTGACTAGTACCTTCTTCACCGAATGGCCTTGATGTAAGACTTGAATAGTTAAAAGCAAACACAAATGACCCATAGCAAAACAAAGAAATATTAAGCAGGAAAATATAAATGCATCTCATTCTTCAGTGAAATGCATTTTCGTGGACATTGAGTGTTTGCTTTACACAAAAGGTTATGCTGTAGCCATATAATATGGGCAGTAATGGAAGAAAAGTTTATTTATAAATGTACTGTGAGTATACATAGAGCTGACAATAATGTACTGAAACTGAGGCTTTCCAGAAAGAGATATTTCATTGTGGAAAAGAAGATTTTTAGGGGACTTTACATACATCAAAATTTTGGATAGCAGGAAAAGTAAGATTCATATCAAAGTGCTACACAAGCGTGTGGCCAATGGTTAAATACTTTGAGAATGCAGAAAGGGATCTTAGCAAGAAATAGGACATTTTGATACTGTTTCCAAATTTTTTGTAGGCTGTGCTTGCAAACTGTTCTTTATTCATCATTTTCTCTCCTAACTTTAATTTTCTGTTACCTAAGCGATCCAAACTTGCTTACTTTATTCAATTAAAATATACCAGTAAAAATGAGCAAAAAGGTAAAAATGCAGATTTTCCTGTCATAAAGATAAAGGATGCTCCCCAATACCTACTGGACTGCTCAGATAGGCAGAGGAAGGCTAAAAGCTGCACAGCAAATGACTTCACACCGCATGAGAGTGAAGCTGCACCTTAGAATCTGCATGCAACACTGCATCAAATATTACTTAAAGATAAGTCATACGTCATTTCCTTCATGACCCAATGCATAAAAATCTCACCATCCCAGAATAGCCTTTTGCAAAGCACTAAATTTTTAAAGTATGGCTTTTTAAAATCCACAACTTACCATTTTACAATGCAACAACAACAAAAAAATTTGAATCCTTGCAAATTTTAAGCTTACTACAGTATTTTGCATGAGTAATGAAATTATGATGATACTCATCGACTAATTAGGATCTTCAAAACAAAAGTATCCTTGCTTTCTTCTATAGAAAAGTTTTTGTTTAAATTATTTGGTTTCAATCTTAATTGCAAGGCTATGATTTATTATCGTGATCTAAATAGCTCCAGAAAGGTACTGTATTGAGCTTTAAAATATAGGATAACTCTAGTGAAAATGAACAACTTAGCTGCCAGACTACCTAACAGGCTAGGCCTACTATTTGTTGGCATCCTTTAGAAGTTTGTGTATCTGAAAAATATTCAAGAATCTTTGTGAGTTTTGCCCATAGTTATTGCAGGATACATTTTCAATGAGACCTCCAAACATCTACTGAACACCTGGAAACATAGGTTGCAATAGCAGTACAGCTAATATGTATATCCCCATTTAGCAAGATACATAGAAACGGAATATTATCTTGTCCATGATTCCATGGAATCACAGAACCGTAAAAGAGACCCATAAGAACCATTGAGCCCAGCTCCCTGCTCCTCGCAGGCCCATTTGCCTACCTTATACACATGGAAACTGAATACTGAAATAGTATGTGTTCAGTAGGGTTAGGCCAGGCAAATATAGAACAGTAAACAATAGCAAACAGAAAAAGAAATGTTCACTATTTGAACAATGGCCTGTACTTCAAGACAGTCTTTGACATCTTTGACTTTAGAGTTGTTGCCTGTCTCCCTCCATATTACTTAACTACTCTCTTCTTCCAGTACAACTTGATAAAAAATTGATCATTTTTCTTTTCATCTTAACTTTTTCTTCTATGGCTGATATTTTCTAGTAATGGCTATCTGGAAAAGCCCTCTGAATTCAGACTGGGACTGTCCCTTTACTCCTTCCCCAGCTAGGTACCTATTTCAACCAACATCTTCAAGCTTCTCCTAAGCATGTATTTATGCACATCAAAAAAACAGACATTTTTCCTTATAGTGGGACAAAGTTATTTTTGTCCAGATTTTCATTATAATCTTTTTTCATACAAATTAGAAATTAAATCACAATGTTATTCCATGTTACTCGAGCCTTCTCTGTGTAATGCACAGAAACACTAAGTAATTTTACCTTTAAGATATGGTCTTCTTGGACAAAGTTGTATGAAAACACAAATAATTTGTAATGTAAGCATTGTTTCTTATTTATAGGTGCTCTTGCTCTATTAAGTTGGGAAGCCAACTTAATATTAGAAAAATCATCACCAAAATTTGTGTGTTATAACCTTGCCCAAAGATTATTTGTGTAGTATGCCTAGAAGATCATGGCATCCCTGGGATATGCTAGTCTCTGAACAATTACATTGTTGATGTCATTCACAGGCACCTTCCTCTTGGCATCACTGGAGGATGTATGATCCTCTTACATCATACTCTTTTTCAGGATTCAGGTCTTAATTAACACTTTGAATCATATTAGTCTCAAGGGTAAAACCCTCTGTGCACTCATTAGTAACAGTTCCATTCAACTCCACTCTCAATTTCAGAGCAAATGTGACCCAGCAGAATTAAGAAGACTTCAGATAAATAATTCAGCTTCACCACATAAAGTTTACAGAATTCCAGTATAAAGGTATTTCTTGAAAAAAGAATCATGGAATCATAGAAAGTAATAGTTCAGATTCAAGTGACAGCACAAGAGAAACCAACAATTAATAGTTAACTGTGTTGAGTATGGGTCAGCAAAGAGATCTAACTAGGACTGAGATTAAGGAAGGGGTACTATTCCCACTAAGTAATACTTTTTAGGCCTTTTTTGCTTTTCTTTATCTCAATCAGACGAAGCCCCTGGGTACATGAATATACATCAGTAATATTTTTTTTAAGAAACAACAACAGAATTCCCCAGAACAGTTAACCTTGACAATGCTGGAGAAAAATATCTGAATCAGAAATCAGAAGCTAAATCAAGTAATGAAAATAAGACTTAAAGATTAATCAGCTTAATAAAAATGATACTAAAAAGCTTAAGACAGTTTTACAAATTTGAGAGGTGATACTCATTTTCATATGAATTGGCTTTCACTGTATCTGCCATTTGACAAAAAAAAGGAAAAGTAAGTTCTCAGGAAATATCTAGGACCAACTATGGCTAAAAAGCTGTTCTGAAGAATGTGGTTTTGATAAATTTCAATTTTTAAAATATATGCAGATATAAAAAAAGAAAAAGGAATGGGGAAAAAAAATCAAACTCTCATCAAGAGAAATTAAATACCACTTGCTTAAAAAAGCATAGTAGGTCACTAAATATAAAGAGGTATATTTAAATATATAGCTATATATTTAGGACATAAAAAGACAGAAAAGCCCATACAGTTCACAGACAGTTTTGTCAAGGCAAACATCTGAAACCTGACAGCCTCAGTAAGATAGCTCTGTTGTTCTTGGAGTAGTGGAAAGTTTCAATGGATCATTTCAATAACTTTGCTTCTAAAAGGATCTTAGGTACGTGTTCTAGTCAGGTACTTAGTGGTTGTAAACTCTAGTGATTCTCGGGCAATTAAAAAAAAATGTAATTAAAAAAAAATTAGAGTTGTTCCAACATTGAAGCATCATTGATCGGTATTTAAACAATGGTAAACTAAATTCAGTTCTGTGAAGTGTGGAGGAGGAGTTATATTATTTCCACCTGTTTGGAGGTGAACTGCATGAAGTGGCAAGATTGATAAAAGTGTCATGCAGTCTTCTTGCTGACATGCACACTGAAATGATGGCATGCAGGTAAAAATAAGAAGTATTGTACCACTGCTGCACTGGCAATAATGGCAACCCAAAGCTTTAAAGGCATCATGAGTCACACCCTCCAAAATAACAAAATTGATTTTAAAGTCATAAGTCTTTAGGCTCTAATACATCTGGAGGACGTTTTATTCACCTTCTTGATATATTGACTTGGTAATTCAAAATTATCTGATAAATTCTGAAGATTACAAGACCACTTTTTTTTTTTTTTTTTTTTTTTTTTTTTGTTAAAAAAAGCAACTGGGCTGAAGGAACATCCTTCCTCTAATTTGATCTTCTTCTATGTCAAGGAACTGAACAGTATTATCCCTCTTATAAAGAGACCATGAGCTTGCATAAAATGAGCAGGCCCCCATCTTCGTCTATATTCATAGAAAAATTGTTCTAGACTCTTTTCTAAAGTAAGCATGAGATAGTTACTTAATTTTCCTACAGTTTTAAGATCAAACCATCTCAGACACATACAAACACCTACATTAATCTTGAATCTCAAGAAAATCTAAGATTTGTCTGTGGTAACATCAGACTTATATAAGTTGATAGGAAAATAGTGAAAAACTGCTCTGTTCAAAAAGTCTGCAAATGACTTATAGCATTTTGCAATAATACAAAGTCCACAGATTGCTACATAAACATGCCCATCAAGTTTAAAAACAAACAAACAAAAAATCCTATCTATTTTACGTTCATTTGACTGAAGCAGAGCAGCTTTGGCCTGTGTCAGGGAAGCTACAGGAACTGAAAGAGTGAACTCATGCTAAGAACAAAAGCGAGGAAAATGAGTATCTCCTGTGGTACCTATGCATGGACAGCAGACTAAGGAAAATCTCATTGCCTAAGAGAAGGATGGTCTTCAGGATAAAATGCAGCAGCAGTTTCGCTCTCAAATTGATTTTTCAGCTGCATGAGACTGTACTGATAAAAAAGACTTCTTGAGTGGGACTCATTCCAACTTTACACACCTACAGTACAGACACTTACATCGAGCCTCCAATCATAGAAAAAGAGAGAAGTAAGTACTTCTGGACTGCAGTTCATGCCATTTTAAAGTATTATTCAGAACATGTCAGGTCAATCCTGACTGAGAAGTGCCTGTTTTACTCCACTGAACAAAAAGAGATCTTAGCATGACCAGCTGAGTAGATATCTACAGTTAGGTGAATTAATCCCTCTTTCTTCTCTCTTTCACTTTAAATGATGTGTCCAAACTCATCTGCAAGTGTATGTGGATATGTAATTGCTCAGGGAATCCCACTCTGTTGTTCCATCCTTTAAGCTTATGTCTAATAGCTCTACTTAGTAAAAAGCATGTTTATGAATTTTTCCAGATCCCCCTGTGCAAGCTTGGTCAGTATATTCTGAAAAGCACTAAACTCTGACTCACATCACTCTAAATGAGTCAGAATGATGTGAGTAAGAATCATAAAAAGCAATTACCTACATCTAGTGTCTTATGGGATAGAAGACAAGGGGACTGCTGCAAAAGCACTTTAAAGAAATAGCTACTTCTGTTTTTTAATCATAAAGGATTGTGAAGTTACAATGCAGCATGGTCTTCATGCTAATAGTTCAAGATGAACTTTATTGACATGAAACAGGATTGAAATATAGATTAAATTAGCAAGTCAGAAATAGAATAGGTATGGAAGTGAATCTGATTCACATATGGCTATGTTTGCTGAAGGTGAAGAATTAGTTCCTGCTAGTCAAGAAAGAGTAATTAATAAGACAGGGAAACCAAATATCAGCACATGTAGTTAGCAATAATATCAAACTGAACATCACAATTTCATGGATACCATTATTTAAAAATCACATTTGAAAAGAGCTCTACTTGTTTCCCCCAAGATGACTCCTGGCTGTAGATTACAGTGATCTTCAAGTCGTAAACAGTCATGTGCGTCACTGAGAGCAATATTTTCCAATCTATTTATAACTTGATTTGCTACTTGGCCATGGTTCCTAATCTGTCCATCAATATTATAAGCATCTGCACTATGCCAACTAACTAATGAGTTCATTTTCTGCCATGAAGTCACAAGCTATCTTTCTACATGTCATATCCTGTACACATCAGGCTGACATTTCTCGTAAGTGTGTAGGCAACAAAAATAACAATAAATGTATGCTTCAATAATAAATAAAGAGTTTTTATACATTCTAAATGGAAAATGTGAACCATTAGTACTCACCACTAAGGCTTTAGATCTGTTACTCAAAAGTTTTTCAATGTCTCTGGCTGCAATTTCCACTAGCTGACGAGGGTTGTTGGCTTCTACAGTATACAAATCTCTGTTTTTCAAATAAATCTGTAAGAGGAAAAAATTGAAATAAATCAAAATGGCAATGGGCATTTTAAAAAAAGCAAAGTTACTTGACAGAACAAGCAGTAGGATGTTTTCTTTTCTTACTGGAGAGTTTCAGAAAACGTATTGCCAGGAAAATCGAAATGTACCTTTTGAAGGGGTAGAAGATGCAATTAAAAATAATAAATCTTCAAAACTGTTTCTAGTGGTCGACTATTCACTTGCTAAGTGTTCAGGGAATCTGATTCCCACAAGGTGCTGAGAGAAAAGTAAAATGGAGATCCTTTAAAATGACTGAAGTTGAAACCAAATAGTTATTGCTGAATTTAATTCGTTTGAATGCTGAACAACAAACATACAATTTGAAGTAAATCATTTAAGGTATGCCAATATAATCAGTTTAGCCCCCTATTTATTCATATAATAGTGTTAGAATTCTTGAAGAAATGAAGAGAAAGAAAATAAATCAGAAAAGAGAAAAAAAAAGGAAAAGAAAATAAAGGAAATAGGGGAAAATGAAGGGGAAAAAAGACAGAGTAAAGAGGGAAAAGAAACTATAATTGTGTTCCTTTGTTATCATGAATAAAGGTTATCTCTGGTGAGGAGCCATTAACTGTTTCCAATACAGAATGCATATATAAAGGAGACAAAGTGTTAAGCAAAGTCACTACAATGATATACGTGTAACTACTAGAAGAAGGAAAAATTAACAAGAAATTAATTTGCCTATCTCTGTCCTACTAGAACTGGATAAAGAAAAAATACAGTATTTGGGGGGAAGGAAAAAAAAAAAATGTGGATACCTTATGGCTAGATGGGCAAATGCGGAAAACTAATTTATGCAACCAACAGATGGCCTGAGTTTACTCAAGTATTCTGCCTCTCCGCAATACTGCCTGGTGGGGGCTGTGCTGTCTCCCGGGGAGTAATTCCAGGCATAGGCAGGAACGGGTCCAGCACTAATGCACTGGCTGCCATCCAGCACAAGAACTGAGAAACTGTAGACCAGACTGAGTCTACCAGCCCCACCAGGTTTCTCAGTTTAAAGCAACGGAGACCTTAAAGAAATTCACCAAAATCTGTCTCTGATGCTTGTATCTGATGAGTATTTATCACAAATAAATTTCTGACAGTTACAGTTCTAGCTGCAGATTCTTATCAGCCATGTCTCATAAGCTGTCATAGGTTTTCTTCACTTTAGAATTTCCCAGCACTTATGTTGGGGTTTGGTATTTTTCCTTCAGAAGTACAGACTTTCCTTTCCACCAGTAACTGAGTAATTGGAATATGCTTGAATTCTTCATATAGTAGCAATTATTTTTTAAAAAATTACTGCATCATGAGCAGAAAAACACTACAAAAGAACAGTTTCTAATGAACTCTGATAATAGTTGAGATGTTTTTTAATTGCTTCATTTTCAAAATTGCCACACAGAAAGTTTATCTCAGGTACAACCTAATTTTTTTTTGTTTCTTTTTCAGGATGGATCTGGTAAAAATGGCCTATAGGCCAATTATTAATTAACAAAATTTGAAATAACTACACCCTATGACTGATCACTACAAAATTTCCTACATTTTTCTCTGAAACACATTAGACTTGCACAGTCAGTAGTGGGATTCAAAGTCAAATTAACTGTACTGACTGTTAAGTGCCTTACAGTCCTACAGACAAGGCAAGAGTAAAAAGTAGTTTTATACATCCAGATTGTTTGAATCAAGAAGAGAAATTACACAGGAGCATCTAACATGGAGTGACCACTAAATCTGGAAAAACTCTCAAGTTTTCTCATCAATGGTAAATATTCACCTTGATCATAAAAGGAAGAGACGTTGGAATACAGGTGTTTGCAGGTGCTCATGTCTTTAAGAGAAATCTAGTGCCAAATTCTTCAAACTTCATTCATGATTACGTGAATTACACTTGCATTAAAAGTTACTAAATTTATAGAGGAATGATCACAAGACTTTGCAAATAGGCAAGAAAAACGCAAAACAGCTTGCACATACTTTTTTAAATCATTTTAAAAAATAATTTTAAAGCATTTGTTCATTCTATTTGTGAAAATGTTTGATTCACTTTGTTAATTTTTTTCCTTGTTTCTCTTTTTTTCCAGAATTTTTCATCCAATTGCTTTTTGTTTCTTAATGGTGAAAGTAATGAGAAAAATAAAATTGTGATTCCTTTTCATTTGACAGTTTCACAGAGGCAAAACCATTTGAAATCCTGGACAAAGCAGTAGTTCATTGCAAAAAAGACATTTCTTTGTAATTAAATTTTTCACTCAACATTATAAACAAGCATTAAGGAGGCCACAAGCAAAGATAATACACTCTAGAGGAACAGGCAAGTATTTGCTCCAGTAATGCAGGTTTGTAGCAGATGGGTGATAGGGATTACTTGGAGGCTGCTCATAAGGGTGAGCACCGTCATGCTGATTCTTTGACATCTTTAAGCACTTTGTGTGATCTAACAGTCTCAGCAGATGTTAAGGTGGTAGCCCACTGCATCCACACAACCATGGTTTTGCACCCCACCATCCAGAAACACAATAGGAATAATTTATTAGACCTAATCTGTTCATAGAAAGCAAAGTTATAGTAGGCCATACTGGTATGGGATTGAGAACCTGGATGGGAAACACACTTTCATCCCTGCATATAATCCATTCTTATAGGTAAAATATCCAAACATATGATCAAACATATTATTTGAAAGCACTCAGATTTTTCAGACACACCATTCTTAGAGTGAAGCTGTTCCCATATCTCCAAGCTTGAATTGTTTGAAAGTTGCACACCATCAAAGCATGGTCTAGTGGGTACATTTGCAGGGGAAAAAAAAAAAAACAAATAACCACAACCATTTTAATTTTTCTTCTCCACAACTGGCTATCAGAATAATTCAAAATCTTGAATCGTTGTACGAAGAGATCACCACTGTAAGAGACAGCAGTCCTATTAATACTTCAACTTAAAACCTTTATAATGGGCATTCTGTATCCTGAAACTGAGAAAGCCTCATTGCATGACTCAAAAGCTTTGTTAGTGATTAAAATAAATAAAAAATTAGAATAATCTTCCCAAAAAAACCCTTTTGAGTTTTGCACAAGATCCAAAATAGCGTTAAATCACTGAGTCTCTCTCCTCCCCTTTGCATTACCCCATGGTAAGGTTCAGAGCACCTCTCTCATATGCATTTACCACCAGTGGATGATTTATTCCACAAGCTCCTAAAAAAAAAGCATCAAAAATAACTCAGAACTTCACACACTTCTTTATTTTCCTGAAGTGTGAGACCTGTGTCAACTACCAAGGAACAGTGTAAGAAATATTCACGAATTATTTAAGAGGTGTGTACATAATTTATTTGTTGCCTGCTCCCCTTTTCTTTAATTCAGATGTAGTACTGCAGCAGTTCAACACAACAACACATGGGGAAATGATATACGCTTCAGGACTTGGCACCTTGTGACGAACTTTTTCTTCTCCAAGCTTCCCACCTAGCAGTCAAACACAATTAGCAAAAGCTCATCTCATATAGCCATAAAGGGTCTTATCAGCAAAGGTGTGCTCATTGGTCTTTCAAAATGCAATTTGGCAGGCTCCGTGGCTTGTAGAGAAGAGCTAATTTGAATACATTTTATTAAATTGCTTTGACCGAGTGAATGCAAGTTTCTATTGGCTTTTAAGTCTGAAATCACTTTTAGTACTTTAATCACTAATGTTTTGCTAAAAGCTCTGCAAATTGTCAGTAAAACCCTACCACTTTTCACAGAATAAAGCCTCATTGCATGACTAAGTAAAATCTGTAAGGTCATAGCCTGGAAAAACGCTGTAATTTTTCTCTGAAGTCAATAGTCACGCACTTTTTATTCAGGTAAGAATGTATTTAAATTGCTTCCTAAATGCTGAATACTTATTCTGGTGTAATGAACTGCAAGGTTTCAGGGGAAAGAATATGATGAGGAGAATTACATCAGGATGAAGCAACAAAAGAAGGACAATAGTTGAATGTGGTAGTGATTAGAAAAGCCGCCAGCTCCTGAGCAGAACGTGACCCTCTCCGCTAAGTCTTCAAGGACATGTTTATAAATCTCTCACAAAGAGACATTATTTTTGCTTTCTATAAGACTCATGAGGAAAAGGAAAACATTCCCGTACAAATTGAGAGAGAATGAAAGATGCACCTTTGTCACATGGCTCTTGCTACATTATGGCAGGCATTGAGGCCCATGTAACACTGAAATTTCATTTAGATGGCCCTCATGCTCTATTGTACTCAGAAAAAGTTCCTGAGAGTAATAAATGATCTGTGCTTTGGATCTATGGTCTTGCCACTGTTGACAAAGGCAACCCAAATAACAAGGAATAATAATTCATGTTGAATTGTTCTAAACTACAATACTACTCCTTTGTTTGCTTTTTGTTTGTCTGTTTGTTTGTTTTGAAACTATCAGTCTCCTAGTTTAAGAAACCATGGAGCTCTTTCTTCAGGCAGTGGTAACCTGGCTGAGGGCCCAAACTTGGGACACGAACATGTCAATCTCTGTTCCATCCCTGGATACATTCATGAACATAGAAGTCACATGAGACAAGATCTTCAGAAGTTTCAAAGGTTAACTAAAAATCTTCTCCTACCTTGAAATATGCCTTGGAATAGAAAAACAATAATATCAATCATAACGAGGCAAATTTGTTGATGCTTTTATTATTACAATACTACTTTCAAGACGACTTCGTTCAGCTAGGCTGATGAGACACCTCTCTCAACTATCAGTGTTTCATAATCAGTCTAGACCAGTTGGAGATTATTGTGATGGTAAAACCGCTCAAAGATACTTCTGAGCTTGGCACCTCAAATCAGCCAAAACTTTGTGGTGGCTCTTCCTCCAGCTTTTCTGAAAGTGACTGTAGTACAAAAAAGAAGAGTGCTTGTGAAATCTTGAGCTAGGTTTTCCATGCTTATATACTAAAGTAATTGTTATATAAAATTTTTAAATCTCTCAGAACAGAGTAAAATTTAAATAAATTAAGGTTTTGTAAACTATTATCTTCCTGCCTACTCCCTACTTTTGGAGAAGGCTTTCCCATGACCAAGTCCCTCCGGCCTTTCCAAAAAGCCTTTTTGCTTCTTACCACCATGGGGCACTAGTGGACCTTGATAGGCATGATGTGCCTTGCTGGAAACTTCCACCTGTACCCCTACCCATGGGCTCCACTTCAGCCCAGTAGTCCCTGGCTATAGGATAGGGCTGCCGATCTCCAGCCCTACTCTTTAAATGGACCTTGGCCCTATGCCATAGTTAGCCTGTCTCCTAGATGGACTCCTCAGATGTATATTAAATCTTTTCACCAGTCCTGCCTCTTGGATGGATGTTGGACCCACACTGTAACCTTGTCTCCAACCTGCCCTGGCTCTGTCTCAGTTTACTCCTGACTGGAGGTCCTGGGTGGCACCTAGACTTGGTTCATGTCCAAGACTGTTGACAGACCCCATTATCAGCATACAGTTTCCTCAAAATTGCAATCAGAGGTCAAGACTCAGGTTGATGCTACACAAAGGAAACTGTATTGTCTTGGCATTAACTATCCAGAACTAGAACAAATGAGGAATGTTTTTTCTCAGGTGCTTGGATGACCTAATCTGAACCATGTTCAGAGACAGCACTTCTGCAAGACACTTCATGTACCAGTAACTCCAGATTACTTAATTAGCTACAGAACACTATGTCATAAATGTAGAGAAGTATCTTAGGTACAGAGCTGCCCTTGAAGTAAAAGAGCATCCAGAGCCCTGATTGCTGAGGAGCAAGATTCAGAATTACTCCACTGTCTCCAGGACATTATTGGGGTCCAGCCCAAACAACAGTTTCAGGATGGCTTATGAAGTCTAATCCAGGGCATACAGCTTTGGGTGTCACAAGGCTGCCGCTGGTTTGCTGATATCTGTAATTCTCTGCTAAAGCTAGTAAGAAATGAAGAATGATGCATGCTAACAGTTGAGGATTTACATAGTTTTGAGATTTCTAAATCTAAGGCTGAGAAAGCACCCAAGTCCCCTTTACAATTACTGAAAGGAACAGGCACTTCCAGAGGTTTATTCATGCTGATATAGAGGATACCTGCTCCTTATCTAGACAAAAGACAGTTACCATTACCTTACAATTCTTCATTTAAGTAAAATCCTTGCCTAATAAACCATATCAGAATATTAAATTAAAAAATAGCTAATGGGATAAGAGTTTTGCTAATTTATACATCTACCTTAACTTGGCCCAGGATGTTGGTCAGCTCTGAGTTCGTTCATTGTTCTTTGTTCTCTCTCCATTAAAAAAACCCAACCAAACAAACAAAAAAACCCAAAACTATACAGACTGACTCTTCAAAAAATATATTATTTCATCCCAGGGAAGAAAGAATCATCTAGCCAGGGAAAAAAAAAAAATACATTTTATACTGAAACATCCAAACATCTGCAAAGATCTGGGGAGCAGGAACAGTCTGAAAACATATATAATCACTCCCATCCATGTTAGCAATTATAGAATCATTTTGGTTGGAAAAGACTTTTAAAATCATCGAGTCCAACCACTAACTCAACACTACCAATTCGACCACTAAAATATATCCCTCAGTGCCACATCTACACCTCTTTTAAATACCTCCAGGGACGGTGACTCTACCACCTCCCTGGGCAGCCTGTGCCAGTGACTAACAACTCTCTCAATGGAAAAGTTCTTCCTAATCTCCAATATAAACGTCCCCTAGCACAACTTGAAGCCATTTCCCTTTGTTCTATCACTCATTACTTGTGAAAAGAGACCAACTCCTACCTCATTATATGTCCTTTCAGAGAGTTGTAGCGAGTGATCATGTCTCCCTCCTCTCACCCTCCTCCAGACTAAACACGTCCAGTTCCCTCAGCCACTCCTTATGAGACTTGTTGTCCAGACCGACACCAGCTTTGTTACCCATTTCTGGACTTTTTATAACTGTCGATTTTTAACTTTTAATTACCATAGATGTTTTCCTTTAACTCAATTTTTTAGCAGTCACAAACATCTATACAATCTGTCCTGAAGCTGTAAATTCTGTTCTCTCACTACTATATCCTATTTCCAAAGTTATATTAGTAATTTCTATTTCTAGTTCATATCAGAGAATATTTTTTTCTCATAAGACATTTCTTTTTCTTCTTTTGTTCCATTGTGGAACACATTAAGAAATGCTTCGTCCCAAGGAGTCTTCTGCATGTTTAAAGAAAGCAGTCTGAGTATTTCAAATATGTCTTACTCTCTGCTACATACAATGTATAAATAAGATTACAGCTGCTCCCTAGCAACTCACAGATGCCTTCATTCTTTAAATTCATGGCAACAACACAAAGGAGAAAGCCACCCCAATAGTTTACTGTAGCTATTGCTTTTCACAGCCACCAGCCTGATCACTGACTGCTGTAAAAGTCTGGGGTAACAAGAGACAGGGCAGCTGATGTGTTGAAAACTGTGACATACCGTAATGGTGATGCACACATTAGGAAAAAAAAAAAATCAAAGCTATTTTGTTCTTAGGTAACAAGCTCAGGCTGAATTCTGCAAGACATTGGTAACACTTAGGCCTCACTTCACATCAGAGAGAGTATAAGCAGTGTCAGAGTCAATTGGCTCACTCAGATGCCTACTCAAAGGAAAGCAGATAATAGGGGATACTTTGTAGGATGAATCATCAGACACTTTTGACTGTTGATAATTAACAAAGTGGTCTAGACGAGTTCAAAATTAACAATAAATTTTTGTAATTGTCACTTTGTAATAAAACCTTTATAAAACATGAGTTCAGCTTTGTAACTTTTATTGTACAGACATCAAAAAACAGATCTAAAAAAATCTCCCTTTGTTAAGGAAAATGTATTTTAAGGCATTATATTTTGTTTCCTTGTGATAGCAATATGGTACTATAAATAATAAGGCTAGTTTTAACTCACGCTTTGAGATGAGGCTGAATGAGAACACAAAACTCCCAATTCATGATGAGTACAACACGTTCAAGAAGTGAATCTTTCCCATAACAGAAGAACAATGGGAAAAAAAGTCTTTCACATTTCTTCTGCATTTCTGGCATATTTTGAGGGGGGCATTTATGTAATTTTTCAGTTATATGAAGGAAATTTTGTTTCCTGCTTCAACTACTCTTAATGCAATTTAGCACCTCCTGACTGTCTTCCCCAAAGGTAAATTTTAAGTTGCAGGTAACTAATAGAGTCTGTTTGGTGTTTTATTAACCACAGAACTTGGTGTCTTTAAGAAAAATCTTTCATTTGCTCTCGGCTTCTGTGAAAACCATCTGAACATAAACACAAATAGGACAGATATTATTAGTGTGAAAGCCAATGGGAAGTTATAAATTAATCAAGAGCAGTGCTTTTCTCAAATACTATCCAGATCATCAAATAGTAATTAAAACCGTCATAATATTAGGCCGCCCCTTCCCTTGAGCCTGAGCAAGCTTTGTTAATGCAGATGCCTGTTCTTAGTGACTTACAGCTGATTTTGCTTGCTGGAAGAAGGAACTCTTCAAAATGCCAGTTTATTGCTAAGGGAGCAGAGGGACAGTAGCATCTGCAAATAATAAATGAAGCTCCCTGTGTTTTGACAATCTCTTAATTTTCATTTGGATTAGAAGGAGGACTTGCAGATGTGACTTCAAATTTCCCAGCATGCATTTTTGAAAGCCGTTTTGTTTTCCTGACATCTTGACATAGGTCAGCAATGTGTAAACTCAACAGAATTTGGTTTGGAGGATTCTAATTTTAATGGACTCTGACTTCTCAATGAATATCTGAAATGCCTGTGCCTCACTGTACCAGCCTCTTCATAACTCCATTCTAAAAGTGATCCTGACCTCACTTCCCTTGGCTACACCCCACTCAGACAGCAAACTGGTGTCCTTGCCTTAGGGATGACGCAAAAGACACAAGTGTAAACACCAATTGGCTGGTACAACAGCCAATTTACACTTAGAAAGAATTCAAGAGTTTCAGAGCACCAGCCTCATTCACAGTCCATTCAGTCGAACTTTATTATAAACTAAATATTTTATCACACGTTTGAGGGCAATTTAAGAAATTAAAGTTGGTTCATTGCTTTCAGATTTTTCTCCTTCTCCTTAGAAAAACAATCTAAGAAAACTGCATTTCTGTGGAAAACTGCTGTTGTAGATCTATCAGAATCAATCCTAAAAACGGCCTGCAATCGGGAAGATTCAGCAAATATGAAACTGGTAATCTAATGAGGATACAGGAAGTGCTTGAATAATTCTGAAACACTTGTTTTGTTTACATTTTCATTTCACAAAATGTAGTCCTATTTTCTTTATAACTCTTCTCTATTTTCTGTTTAAAAAGTAGTTTAGTCTTTTGTTCCATTGATGATAACAAAGAGAGACAAAAGGATAAAAGAAAGGACTTTTTTATCATTCATAGTAAACCTCACTGGTTGCGACAATTTATTGAATAAACATTAGTTTCCTTAATTCCCATATTTGACTCATTTAAGCACTTGCTTTTCTTCACTAGAGCACTGGTAAGTACACTCAGGGCACACAGAGAACAGCTTTACAGAATCACAGATATAAGTTGTGCCTACAAGTGTTGTGATATTAGTGACATTTTCCATTTTCAAGGGTGAAGAAGGATGGAGACTGCACATCAATATATTAATATTTTATAGGTAAGAAGTCAGAAATGTCTTAAATTTCAGGGTCAAAGTAGTGAGAAACTCAGTAGAATATATAGAAATCAGAACACTCAAATGAAATTCAAACTTAGAACGTCCATATACGAGACCTCCATAGAAATGTAAATTGAATGTATTTATTTGGGTTGTTATTCTTAAATTAAAAACCATCTTAAAAAAAACAACAAGTTTTCACATTTCTTCTTTATATTTTTTCCTCAGTCAGAAAACTCTCTTATTACTTTGACCTTATGAAAGGTGAATGTAGTATATTCTGGGATGTGGCCATATATCCCCCAAGTCCATCTGGTAGTTCATCAGAGAATAGCAATAGGTACAAAACTGTTTGCTTTTGGCTAAAGCATAATCAAACTGAATCCAGCCTGATAAATTTAGTATTTAAAAAAGAAAAAGTAAATTTCAATTCTATGTGTCAGATTAATTTTTAATAAATAATTTAAAAATTATTCCATTAACTTCATTATTTTAAAGAAAGAGACACATAAATATCATGCCACTAACTTGTATGTCAAAAAGCCTTTTGCAGCAGAAATGTCAGACTACCTCTGATGGTAAGGCTTACCCAGACATAAAGTTTAAGTTCAAATAAACTGTTAAAGCCCCCCCCGCCTTGTACAGACCTCTGTCCAGTTAATGAAGACAATAAGGCAAGCTATATATCACAGAATGGTAAGGCTTGGAAGGATACTTTAGAGATCATCAAATCCAAACCCCCTGTATGACAGCTTGTACAGGTCATGTTAGTGGTACACCTCTCTCTGTAGAGCCTCTAGAACGTAAGACTAACTTAACTAAAATCTGTAATGAATACAACAGAAAATTACCCCAAGGTTATAATTCCTTCTGGCACAAGGAAGCTTCCCTGAAATCTCTGCTCCAGGGCAGTTCAAATCAGAGATCAGTCTCTCTTACAAGTCACTCATCTCAGTTAAACTCTAGAGACTGATCCAAGACCTGAAAAGCTGAAAGCGTGGACTGGGAATCTGCTGCCAATCTGAGTGCTTCAGCAGACTCACACCATCTGTGCATTAGGCACATAGACCTCACACTGAGCAATGGATGAAACGTGCTCATGCAGAACCTCGGCTGGCTGTTCAGCAAGAAAGAACTAATTATTATAAAACAGCATTCAAGAGATAACATAAATAAAAAAAACCCTAACACAGTTGCTGGTGGACTCATTCTGTGAATGGAACCCGTTGCCACATATCAAATGTCCATATGTAGCTCTCTACAAATGGTATTCCTGTCTCTGAGTATCATTTATAGGCCAAGTCTATACGGGTTCACTCTACAGCTCTTGGGACTGTAATAACAGCATGCCTTATGGACATCATACATGGATTGTTTTTGCAGCAGTGTATCAAAACGGAAATGGATTCAGAGATTAGATTTCCTTGAAACTGCCTCTCTGTCTGCTGTTTCATTCAATTATGCCATTGCTTGAAAAGGTTACACTGTACAAGATGGCACTTTTTTGCTGTAACAGTCATAGTGAAGCTCCAGTGTGTTTGTCACAACAAAGCTCTTAATGCAGAATCACATTTTTAAGGCAGTATTTCCGTAAACGAGGATCCTCTTCAATCAGTTTCGAATAGACAGGCTCACGCATTGCTATAAGGCATGTTCTCTACTCTGAGGTCTCCCATTGTGGGTACTGCAGGGATGCCTTCCATCTCTCTCCTGTCCCTAGAGGTATTTTAGGAGCTGGAAATAGGAACCATACTTGTTGTAGTTTATTAGATCAAAAGAACTGTCAATTAACTTAGTCACGGGTCTTGGCTGTGAAAGGTCTTTATAAAAATGGAAGATGAATATACTTTCATCAAAATGGGACTATATGTTTCCTTAATTCTCTATTTCAGTAGACTCTTCACCTATTTTCTGCATGCTGAGGTAACTGTAGGTAAAGAATGTGTCTTTGGACTTTGTGTAGCTTTTTGTCTTTACTAAGACAAAACACCTACTGATAAATAAAACTAGACAGATCACATACAACCTCAATATTTATTTTGCTATATGGATTTAAAAATTCTATTAAGCTGCTGTCGATTCCCTCTTATTTTTTCCTAAAAGTATTTGATCTGTAGAAAATATGTATCATTCATACAAGAGAAGCTTCATAATGCCTGAAAGCACAGAGAGTTCAGGAGTAAAGCAAAGTTACTTGAACCTTTTTAAGTTGAAAGGACAAATACATGACTGTTTCTCAGTTTTTTGTTTGTTTGTTTAAAACCTTAATACTTAAAACATTAAAGGACATATACTAAGCTCTAAGGTCTTTGTTGAGAGACATGTAAAGGAGCATTTTGGACATCGTGCACCTCGGTAACAAAGACTTTCCTGTTTTCCTGTTTTCAAGTTTCATGTTGAAAATGCAACATCTTCTTATAAATATTGTCTTTACTCTTCTGAAGAAAAAAAATCTGTTAAATCATAAAAAGGACCCAGTAATTTCCTTTTCAGCTGGGCAACTACAGCAGCAATAAGAGCAAGCTACAGCCTCTGTTTATTTTTTAAAAATGTTTGGTCTTCTTCAAAGTACTTTTTACCTGTTTGAATTGTAAATTAAATGTTGTTAGGCATGATTCTCAGTAAATGTAAATCACTGAAATCCACTGAAGTCAGTGGAGCTCTGCCAGTTTTCAACCAGCTGAGTATTTTGGCATCTTGAATCCCGACTTCCCACCTTGTTGAGGCAGTTTTTGCGTTACTGTAGTGAAGATATTACACTGGTATTAAACCCAAGTTGGAGTTTTCACAGATCTTGCCTAAACTCCTAATAATGTCTAAAAAACTTGTATTTAAAAATTTACTTTAAAACAATTTTTGGAAGATGTTTTTGAGATCATTCCCAGATAGTATAATAAATAAGACTCCAAGGACATACGGAGGAACTACACTTCAAACACAATCGATCATACTGATAACAGAACTCACATTCAGGCATTGCTAATAGTCATGTTGATTCATACCACCAAAGCAGTAATATACTACAACCAGTTCAGAGGAAGAATGAGATACAGCTCTAAATGGAAAAATGAAAATCTAAACTCAGTTCTTGGTTTGATCAGGACAAATGACAAATTAGTGACTAAAGATGCATCTATAAATTAAAGGCTATGTTTCTTCTTTACACCATGATAAACCTCAGCTCTTGCCTGCCCCTCCATCTCCTACACATATCCATTTGGTCTGTTCCTTCAGCTCAAGTCATACTGGTTTACTTGGCCATGGATAAGCATAGCCTCAATGCAGAAATCCTAATTTAGTGTTATCCAAGCTTTCTTTCACAGTTTTGGTTACTACAGGCATTATACTGCTATCATCACTGATAACAAGAGCAAAGGTGTATGAAATGTCCATTAACGTAAGTATATTCATATTCTCAAAAACAAAGTCACTACAGAAGTAATTTAGTATACCAGTTCCCAAATATTTCCTTTTTTAATAGCATGTGGAATATTCATGAGTGTAGTAGCGTGTATCTTTGCTATACAGATCCTTTCAAAAGCTGTGAAAGCTGCAATGGTTTACATTTGCTCTATTACATGCGCTAAAGCAAGAGGAAGATTAGTTAGTTACTAGGACAAGACTGTGATTCCAAGTCACTACAAGAAATGTGTCAAAGAAGAAAGACAAGGGAATTCTCCTCTGAGGAGACTTCTCTCAAACATGATTCCATTAAATTGAGTGCATGTTGAATGTAAACACCTTGAAGACAATAAATGCTCTCCCTGAGTATCTATGTCCACCTGCACAGTGTCTGAGTACTCAGAAGCAGACACAGATTGTAACTTCAACTGAAGCAGTGGGGCTTCTTCCCCCGAGTCCAAGAAGAGGTTGGCCAGGCTGTGAAATGGTTGTAATCTGTTACACATCCTTGCTATGAGCTTTAACCTCATCACTTGGCCAAATTAAAATTGACTTTCCCCTAGAAAAAGGAAAGACATTTCTGCCACCAAAAACCTGTTTGATCAGAGTGAAGTTTTTCAGTCCTATCACCATAGCTCTACAGTTTTTCACAGAAAGCTGTCTGCTATCTCATAATAGGAGCACTCTGCTTCCTTCTGTATTAATTATTCTTCATTAGCAGGGAAGAGGGGCAGAAAAAACAAACAAATGTCTTTCTTTTTGGAAATTTTCCAAAACCACGAAGAGTAGACTTGGTCCAAACAATCCAGAAGTTAGAAGAAATAGAAACAAAGCTGAAAATTTAGTTTGACCGTTAAGTATATTTAAAGCTTGAGCAACTGAAGGCAAGTTCTTTTAACAAACAGAGAACAGGAAAAAAAGAAAAAAAAAGTCATTAAAACATGGGATTGTGATGTGACAATAGGCTGTAAACAAGAGGAAAGATGGCAAGATAACACAGCTCACACCTTGCATGGCTTTGCATTCTCCTTTGCAAGCAGGAGAGCTAATTAAACCTTCTGGCTATAGAAAGGCACTATGCAATTTAGGTCAAAAAAATCGGCTTTGATATAGAGGGATATTTTACATGGAAACAGCATCCTTTCATGATTTTAATCCTACAATTAATTACAAGTACATATTGACCACCTTGTGGGCACTTCCTGAGATAACAAATGCTTCAAATTTTGTCTTTCAAAAAGAAGCTTACCTACAGTATTCACAGACTAATGTACTTTATTTTAGAGTGAATATCACTGTGGTATACTTTAAGCAGAGCGGCAGCACTACTTATTATGTTTGCCCAGTAATTCTCATTATAAGCCTGTTTTAGGAGCTTTTAAGTTTTCCAAATATTAACTACATAAACTGACATTCTCCTCAGGTGAAAAAAAGAAAGTGTGACAGTGTCAATGTCATGGGTTTTCATTACTGGAAAAGCCAAGCAAGATGGTTGAGACATGAATTCACTATTTTGGTCAAGTTAGAAAAGCTCTCTAACTCATTTCCCTTTGAAATACCCTGTAGTCCTACACTGTAGATTAGAAACTCAACCCATGTATTCAAAGATACACTTTTTACTCCCTGGTATTTAACAAATTTTACCGTTAAATCACCTGCAGATCACTGCAGAGATTTCATAGGATAAACCTCTGAGAACTTACACAGAGAGCAGAACCAACCCATAAAACATCAAACCTAGAAAATGTCACACATCCTCTGCAGCTAAAGCTCAGACTTCTTGGGGTCTCTCAGGTCATCTCTACACTCTTATGGTCTAAACAGTGGGAGAAAGTACAAATGAAAACTGAAACAATAACAACAGGTTGTGGTAGGCCACTCAGCTTCTAGCTGTTGTAGAATAGATTATACCAATTTACACAGGCCAATAGCATTATTCAACATGTCTCCTAGATTTTGCCAATGTCTCATTTCATATACTTCCTGTGGGGAGGCAAAGAAACCTACACCCTGTCCCCATCATAGAAGTCTTAACAAATTCTCTCTTTCATAGTTGCATCCTTTCTCAGTAAGGATATGCTGGAGGGTGTTGATAGGGTTTTCCTCTTTGCTCATCATCTTTCCCACTATACCAGTTTAGTCGGTTAATTTGCTTTTTCAGACAAGAATCCAGGCAATTTTCTGCCAAGGGTTCTTAATCCAACAAATTCGGCTGATCACGTCACCAAATGTTCTAGAAGAGCAAGCTATGTTCATTCAAAGATGTAGAAAATCGGGGTAATGCACATACAGAGACATACACAGACAACATAGCACACCGCCAAAGTTGACTCAAAGCCACCTTTCCTTTGCTAGCGACTTACTTATATGCTGCTTCCATCCATGTGATCAATCACTCAAGGCCCAACTGATTAACTTGCAGCACCTGTTTCTGATAGTCGGAAGTAGCTTGCCATATTACTTCATTAAGGTCAAGGAATAAGATCATATACAGTGTTAAATATTAAAACCTTTGCACCTGATCTTTCTGGGTGTTTCCTAATGACTTTAAGCACAGCTGCTCTTTATTTAATGATCATTTAGGGAGAACATGATTTCTGAAAACCAAATCTCATTGATTCATGTTTGGTTCCCCAACATCAAGGGCCTTTGCTTCTGACAGAACAACTTCTTTTCCTGACGTAACAGCAAAGTTTCACTTCGTTATTCAGACCTACAACAGTCCAGAGATTCATAAGTTCACTGAAAGAGCCATGGGACATGTATAGGGATGGAAAAGGGAAATATATGATCATGAAGTTGCATACTAGATCTTGAAGTACACACACACACACAGTTGTACAGGCAGCATATTCCTGGCATTTTATGAATTGTTACTTCATTTTTCTGTAACCTCAGATGTGTTTTTACCTTTTATGAATGGAATATAGCCCACAAGTTTTTTCTCAATGACAAAAGAATACTAATTTCTTCCTTAAAACACACTTTGGGTTAAATTTGAACAGCTGAATAAAAGCAGTTTTCATTCTCACTTATGTTTAACCAAAATCTGCCTCATTTATGTGTCAGAAAAACAGTCTCCCATGATACATGAATGGTTGCTTCCTGGTTACCATATTTGACAAACATATAACAGAAAAGCACTTGCTTCAGGTAGACGTGTTGTAACAACGGTAAGCTTTATGTCAGATACTGCAAAGCTGATTAAATATTGGCAACGAAGCAAGTGCTGCTACAGAGTGAATTAATAGAGTGAATTGATGGAATACCTGTGTTGTACATTTCTTTCTCAGTAAGCACTGCCGAATGTAATGCCCCAGAATTTTTTAGTCTGTTGGGATGAGATGATTGTAATGCCTAGATGATACATAGCATTCACTTAAGTTCTTAGTTATTGCAGTCTAAACATCTTCTTACTCACCGCAGCAAGCTGGTCCACTCCACTCGCCGTTCGTGCCAATGACACCAGATCTTCTTGCATCTTATCTACCCATGATTTTATCCTATAGAAACAAAAAAAAAAAAGAGAGATATTCAATCAGATGACTGGAAAACAGAACTTGCAAATAATTATATAGCAGAAGAAAAGGAGGAAAAATCAGAATATGTTAATAAAATTGAATACAAAAACCTACAAGACTGGTCTTAGAGTGCTAAAAAATAATAAGCTTGGAATGGATCAAAATATTCTTGCTATACTCTGATGATGTTGTCTTTTGATGATTCAAATCTGAGCCACTTGTTTTTTGTTTCTTTTACATCAGCAGGCGCTTGACTAGTGCTCTCCAGGATGCTTGTCTTCACCAACAAGTACATCACTGTGGCTGCCTCTTGTTGACAGGAACCGAGGTCTGTTTCCAAATTCCATAGAGCCTAATTTACCTTCTTTTGTCTTGTTTTGGGTTTTTTTTTCCTATAGAGCCTTTGCCCAGTCTTGATGACCTGATGCTTCTCATATAGTTGTCTGTGGTGGTGACCATGCTAAGCCAGTTGTAAACCAAACATGCCATGGTATCTATTACTAGTTATAGCAAAGATCACCGCAACTTATCCAACCTGCAGCTCACTCCCAGCAATGCCTTACCTAAGGACCATGAGGTCCCTTCTCCCAACAGGTAACACAAGCAGATTAAAACAGCAAACTGGAGCAGGCTGTCAAGCCAGAACCTATCTTCTGGCCTGTAGTGCCTCTCCAAACACTCAAAGGAAGCAGCAGCGGGACAGCCAGCAGTGAGCATAGGTGGCATGAGCTATTTTGGCAATGTGCACCCGCTCCTGGTTCCTAATTTTCACCAGTAAACAGCAGCAATTTGCTGCTGTGCATGCTTAGCTCCCTGTGCTCTGTAAATCTGGCTCTTTGGAAAAGCACTGGATTCACCACAGTTTTTATGTTACTGTGCCATGTCATATTGGGCAACAGGAGAAGAGCTATGGTACAAGTCCGTTCATTCTAGTGAGGTCCATGAAGAAGGTTGTGTGGTATGCCTAACTAGAAAGTTTGATCTCCAACTCCTCCATCTCTTTTAATGTCACAATATAATATGCTCTGAAACTTAGAACAGACACATGTATTTATCCAAGACATTTCCTAGCCTTAATCTGA
>WBNH01003601.1:113455-271950 GCA_013401255.1 Urocolius indicus | reverse complement strand
GATTCTGTCATTCTATGATCTCTGCATTTTGCACTATAACCTGCAGGTCACAGCTGGCTGTGGGATCACAACTTGTCTTGAACAGTGTCTGATTTTCCACAGGGACATTTTGGAAATCAGATATATTTGGATATCTGCCATGCAGATGCAGTTAAAAAAAAAAAAAAAAAAAACAGACAAGAAAAGGAGAGCAAGCAGAGCAGGCAGTTTTAGTAATTTTTTAAATTGCCAACTTGTAGTCAGTGATGGGTTTTCAAATATATCTCTGCATCAATGGGAAAGCTCCTTTGGCTTTCTGAAACAGCCCTGCTCCAGTGAGCTGCCAGCTGTGACCACAGGGCATGACCCACGCTGGACATAGACACCAGCAATTTAAGAGCACCACACTACTCTGCTCCTTGCTTGGCTGTTGTTGTTGCCACTGTTTTTTCTTGTGCACTTCTTGAGAGCAACACTTGTAAGCTGTGTTTTATGCTTAGCTGAGCTGGCGAGTCTCAGCTGCAGTCTGTTGCAGCCCCATCCTCATCACTATGTTTTATGCACTTTGATGGCTTCAATTTCAAACCCCAAGATAATTCAGTGTGTATAGTCACTTCCTATGTGCATTAATGCTCATGTTATAAAAGAGGTGCGTTTAGATCTGAGCCCCAGGACCTCACAGAGGAAATGTGGCACCTTGCAAAATATCCATCACCTGTCAATATCTCTGTGCTTCAAAACCTGTTCTTGCCTCATCAGTAGAGTTGGATGAAAGATACAGAGACATGGTCTCTATTATTCATCAGTGATATGAAGTGCAAGCTTTCCCTTCATATTTAACTCAGGATTTCTGCTTCCCTGCAATACATGTTAACAAGAATTCCTTTCCTTACATCAGAAGGCAAGTGGATAGCACAGGGCAAAGATGTTTAGTGACATAAAAAAAAGATTGAAAGTAAACTATGAGCTAAGGGCTGATTAAGGGAAGAGAGTGACGATGGTTATCGGGAGAGTGTGACCAAACAACACAAGAAAGGATGTGATCAAGAGGAATAAAGGCAATAGGAATAGTATATACTATTTTGGTCATTTATGATCCAGAAAGAAGGTTATTATCATTTATTTTCGGCAACAGGTGAGAGAAAGACTTAGATGGTGGTCAGAGAAGAGCACAATGTGACTAAAAATAGCTGACCTTATTTTAGCTCAACAAAGGGAAGGGTGAGAAAAATGTGATTCCTCTCTAGAAAGATATCAAAAGAGTAAATGCCAGATGGAGAAGTACTATTTGAGCTAAAGGGCAATTTGGGCAAAAGAACAAAAAGGGGGGGAAATCAGCCATAATGCATTCAAGCTGGAGAGCTTTTTAACCATCACAGCGGTGAGAGTCTGCAGCATCCTCTGGCTGGAATCACCAGTGCAGTCCCTGAGACTTAAAGTTAGTGCCTGATCACTGCATGAAAAGAAGTGAGTGACAGGGCTGCCTGGATTTGACAAGGCAGGATGCTCCTAATGTTCAGGTTTTGCTCTCGAAAAAGCCAATGAAAATGGAAATGAGAGAAGGATGTGCTGGCAGCCTTTTTGTTAGTTAGGAGCTATCAATAGGTCTGAGTGCACTGAAAATTTCCACAGCTAGCTATCAGACCCTCATCTAGCCAGTCCCCTGAAGCTCTTACTTTCATGTTTTACAATCAATTCACAGTGGAAAAGGGTGTATGTCTGTGAAGATGGTGTTTCAGTGGTGATCAACAGGTTTTCTTATTACAGCTGAAGCTACTAAATATGCCTTTTGAAATCATTTGACATGCCAGCCAGCACTGAACTCTAAATGGGCCACCTAAATACTAAGTAGGAATTCTTACAAAATTGCTGTGTTACTGGTAGTATGAGAGTAGCCCCTCCTTACCTTCCCACTTTTGAATTTCTCATCTTTTTATTTAAACCTGTAGTAGATAACCCTCAGACTGCCAGGTTGGTGTCAGTGGACAGGAAACAGCATGAGAATCAGGTTTGTTTGGGTTTTTTTGTTTTGCTCTTGTGTATTGAAAAGTAGTTTCTGGCCAAAAATTCTTCACTTCCTAAACCTGAACTGTCCCATAGCTTGGGCTACTATAACCAAGTTCAACATAGTCAGCTTGTGGGCAAGGTTTCCTTTACAACAAAGCATGTAATATGTCTATATTATTACTAGATAACAGTAATACTATTAGTGTTATATTAACATTTGTGTTAATAAAAAAATAGTTAAAATACTTATCTAGTGCATTAGGATGTCATTCTGCTTCAGGAGGTGGGGAGAGTTGTCTGACCTGCTCTGCTTCCATTACTTTGGGATGGTTTGGAGGTTTTTCATTTAGCTAGGAATTTTGCTGCTAAGGGGCAAATCTGAGTTTCATGGATAGCCATGGAAAAATGAAAACTCAGCCTGGCTGTTTGTCACCTTACCAGTAGCAATGTGTTTGATGAAACTAGAATTGCACAAATTTCTATTCCATGTGGCTATTAGAATTTCAGTCCTTCACTGTGCTTTGATCTTTCCCATTTATGTCTTAACTTCTGGAATCTTTTAATGTCTTGAATTTTAGGTAATTGAGATGTACATTTTCCATCGCTCTGGCTAATATTAACTTCAAGTGGTATACAAACCCTGTTGAAACCTCTGAGAGCTTTTCTATGGACTATAATGTGATTTGGATCAAGACTCTTTATAGCAGTCATTTGTTTGATTCTATTCTAGTTTAATGAGTGATTAGCAGATATTTTTTTCCACCCTTTACCTTACAGTTGATAAACCAGAACCTGTGAGGAGCTGTGTACTAAATAATGATATGATTTTACAACCCTCAAATTGCTTTAGAAAATAGATTTATAAATCATGCACGTAAAAAGTAAAGGATATTGACAAATTCTCTGCTATAAAAGAGGAGGCTTGCTGTGCTTTATGAGAGTCTCTCAACAATAAAGTGTTACCTACCATGGGACACCAGGAAAAACCAGCAGATCTTTGTATATCTTGGTGTCTTGGGTAAATTTGCTTTCCTTCATTTGAGGTAATTTATACATCTTTCATACTCAAAGCTCAAATTTCTTAATCTTTTTGGACAAAATTCCTGTTGAAATAATGTTTAAACAACTCTTTGTGCAGAAAGAGAGATGCACAAAGAAAAAAAGCCCTTGACTTTCCAATTACTTGTCATTCCAATGACACTTTCCAATCCAAGCAACGTTTCTAACACTGAAAGATACCAACTATCAGGATTTGTTCTACTCGACCTTTCATGATATTTATGCATCTGGCTTTCCAGCTCAAGTAATCAAGATGATAATTAAACCTACATCTTTGTGAATGTCAAAACTGTCATCTGCATTCAGAACGTTACAGGTCTCCAGGAAATGATGATCAAGAGAAATTCAACGTCAGTGATGTCATTAGGTAATTGTTCCAGCATTGGCTTCACCCAAAACTGCCCTGTCAAAGCAAAGGAGATGCAGGGAAGTATGTTTTATTAACTGCCCATATAGAATACCTAATCACTGTCATTTTAAACTAAGCACACTTTTGCAAATGTAATTGTTGAGAGAGTTTTAAACAAGGCCCAAGCAGTCATAGCAGGTTACTGGCACCCTTTAGATATTTTCACTATTAATACCTTGCTCTACATTCAGTTGCATATGCATTTATTATGCAGATTAATTACTTTCTTGCTGCAAATGGGTACTGTGTTTTTAGTGAAACTTAGAAAACTCCTCAGTGCTTCACATTAAATAATGAAAAAATAAACGGTAATTTGAAACTGAGTTAATGATGCAGTAGCTTCCAGCTTTGAATAAGGCAAAGTCGGGAGTGTTAAGTTCATAGGAACATGTGTCTTGAAGTTGTTCACGTTTGCAAGTGAAGTCATGTCACTCTTTTCTAATCCCAGTAAGCACTCAGAAGTTATTTCCTAACAGTCAACATGTTTCCAGCCACACTTGGCTGTAAGCCCATGTTTGGCACTCATCAATACTGAAGGAAAGGTGAGTGGGACAGCTGATCATGATATGAAATCACTTGCATCACAAGATGTCATATGTAATCTGCAACTGAAGCAGTGTAGTCCAAAGCATTGTAAATGTTGGAAAGTGTGGGAATTCTTTCAATTTCTCTGGCATTATTTCTCTCTTGTTGTCTCTGCCATGTGGAAACTTCAAACACAGCAACTCCAGCTGCAGAGCACTGTGCAGCAGCAATGCTGTGCGCACAGTTCCCTCTGTCACTGCTCACAAGATTCTCTGGAGGCTGCTTTTGTAACTAGTCAAAGAATTAAAATTAAAAATGTAATCTCAGAACTCCAGATGTGGCCTTTAAATAGCCCTTGGGATGACAGCAGGTATTTCTGTTGGTTATAAATAGGGTCTACAACAACTGAGGGACTAACTGGATGCTTCAGATAAACGAGCCATGTGACATGGAACTAATGCAACCTGTGTCTTATGCAGTGGCAGGGTAAATAAGACATATGTGAAGGGCAAAGCAGCATGTCCAGTGTGCAATTGTCCAGGAACAGCAGCAGGAAATACAGAACTTCAGGAGAGTTCATGCCTTGAGGGCACGCATAGGTACTCGCTTGGCATCCAAAGCCATTTCATGATAGGAAGTTCCTCTCCATCCAGGATGCAGTTAGAGGTAGTGTTTTTGTCAGCTCTTTACATGAGAGGCAGATGCCTGGAGCGCTTGCACAAAGGATGCTCTTGGTCATGTCCCTCGACCACTCTCAGCTGCCAGCCAAGACAAAAGACCGTTGAAAGCAAGAGGAGTGCAAGTTCCTGACTCCTGCCTAGCTCTTGGGCTGGCTGCACTAGATTTACTGCATGCTGGCTTCTACTTCCAGAGCTCTTACCTTTCATATTAAATATCCCTGGAAGAAAAAAGACTGAAAGATTTCATTGCTAGTAATTTTAAATACTTTTGCATCTACCTGCATTACTGGTGTTTTGGGCTGCAAACTCTTAAGAGCAGCCCTAGGCAGGAAGAATTTTGTGCCAAATTACTTCTGTCCCTGTGGATTAAATGTACAACCTGAAGCAAAATTTGAGCCCGGGTGTGCAGAGAGGTTCTTAATTGCCTGACAGCCTGCAAATTCCCCTTTTTCTAGTAGTTTTCAAAGGATGGGAAAATGGGGTCTCTAGTGGCAGCTCTGGCATTTTAGATAGAGAAAGTTTGAAGCAGCAGTTAGCTGTTAGACTAATACAGCATCTAATCTGTAAGACTCTCTAATAAGCAGAAGATCTAATGGTACAGCTGAGTGAGTCACTTGGCAGCATATGTCTTGCAGGCTTGAGCTCTCAGTAACCTGCAGATGAGTGGTTAACCTAGTGCAGGGGTAGTGTAAACTCTGCCCCACGATACAGATGAAGGACAGAGGAAATACCCAGGGGAGTATTGCTGATCAGATTTAAAGTCTTTTAGATACCTTGCCAGGCTCTGTCCCAGACTCCCAAGTCTATTCATATAAAAAGCATTCACACCTGAGGTCGAGTGTCCTAACTCTTGAAGGCTAAAACATGAGCTGAAACATACTTAAATAAAATATTAGAGTGAATAACCTCAATATTACCATGAGGTATCATAGCCCCCGAGTACACGTGCTGTTTGCCAGTGTGCCTTCCACCAGCTAGGGTAATAGTTCCTTTATCTCTAGGTTTTTACAGCAGAAGCAGTATCGCCTGAAAGGAGCCAACTGCTGGTGGTAAACTGGGGGATAATTCAGAGTTTAGCCTAAGGCTCCCTCTGGAGTCAAAGGAGAGAGATTGGTGCCTCCAAGGAAGGATTCAGAGCAGGAAACTGAGTGGCTTTGGGGAACTCTGTGTAGCGAAAATCTGAGGAGATTCTCTCCCTATGCATTGCTGGAGATATGCCAGTGCAGGGGTAAAATTGGCCAGAGCAGCCACTTTCTCAGTTTCCCCTGTTTCCAGGGAAGAATAAAACCTGCAAATCTAAATTAGGCTGCAATGCTGGGACAAAAGCGTACCGCATATCACATTCCAAAAGCAAGGGACATTGTCAAACAAGTGCTGTGCTTGCTTAAGCATTTCTTACAGCTTAGTTAATTAGGAAAGAATTGAAACTCTGGCTGATTTTTAGGGGCAGTAGTTTCTCTTTTTGTACTATTACATATCTCATTAATATAGCTTTAGTTTTCCAGTATGACAAGTGATGTTGTATGTTGGATAAGCTGCCAAAGGGTCCGATTTTCAGAAAGTGTCTGTCTGAGTCCGCAAGTCTGGCCATCACAAGCTGTAAGAACCACATAAATATCCCAAATTTGAAATGATTTTAGAAAAACTCACACTCTGTATTTGGAGGAGTTTGAAGGCACTTAGGATTTGTTCAAAAACAGTTCAGAGAACACTTGGGTTTCCCACTGCTTTTAGTCAGCTGTCTGCCATACTTCTATTAGCAGGTAATGTTTGCTATTGTGACAGTCATGACTATAAAATAAACATCTGTGGAAATAGTCTTGATACTAATAGGACCCTTTTTTTTTGATAAAACAGCCAACCATTTCTATTAGACTCTGAACTCTTTTAACATAATGAGTACTACTTAATTAATTGACAATGTTTATCCATACATCAACTACAAACGCACAAATAAATATATCTCTTATCAGATATTCCCAATCACAAAACTAAGCTTTGTACATGATTGATTTTTCCTACTCTACACCAGGGTCTGGATTGGAATAAATAGATAATAGAGGTTACTTATGATCTAGGAAGCACTGCTAGAAGTGAGTAGAAATGTGATGAAATCAGAGGGAGCCTTTCTGTTGACTTCAAAGGCCTTGCAATCATCTGTAACATCTACACATCTACACTGTGCTGATTTGGACTGGGGTAGAGTTAATTTTCTTCATAGTATAAGAATATTTTACCTGATTCTAAAAATTGTGACATATCATTAGCTGCTGTGAGATTTACACAGGTGTGTGACAGTTTGTTCCAACACAAAGCATGGCAACTGGGTTTAAGAATGGTGTTACCTTCCAAACCTTCAGGGTAATTGTTTGGTTTTGGGGGAAGAGTTTGGTGAACTACTGTCAAAATGACTTTAAATATCTCTCTTGGAATATGTCTGTATCCTGACTCCTGTAAAATAACTTTACATCTAAAAGTGTAATGAACACAATTAGCATTCCTGATACAATTAGCATACCTGGAGAAACTGCTTTTTTGTGTAGCTTTGAAATAGTTATGACATGATTAATGTAACAAGTAAACTGGGCACCACTGTCTGGTTTTGTCAGTGAAAACTCTTTTGCCTCCTAGAAGGGTAGAGCTTTCATATAAAGCAGAGGACAAACTTTACTCTCTTCACTGGTAATGCGAGGTTGAATTGCTATTAAGAATCTTGCTAAGTCAGTGGATGTAAATTTCCCCTCTTCCTTAATCTACCATAGAATACACAAGGAAATATGGAAATGTAGTGCTTAATAATCCCTTTTGCTACTTGTGTGTTGATAAGAAAAAGCTTTCATGTGTTCTTTTCCTTTAAATTTATGAGATGAACCATTATGTGATATTTGACACATAATTAAATATCATAATTTAGCCAAACACACAACCATCACACTCCCTCCATTCCCAGGGGGGGAACAAAAAAGCAAACAATTCATCTTTAAATCCTTTTTAATAAATGAATATTCATTCATCAGTATTTTCATAAAGCATCTCCTCATCATTCCATTTTACTATTCTTTTTTTCACTGTTGAAGAATACCAAAAATACATAGATGTGCCCTAAGCAAAAAAAGACTGGGTTTTAGTTTATCTTTACGATGGGATGAAATCAACTTAGAGTTAAATCACCATAATGCTTGTACTGTTTATTGACCCTTTGGGCTATAACACAAGATAGTTCCAGCTTTCTGGGTTTTTAAACACCTTTTACAAACAAATGATGTGTAAATGATATTTATAGTAGTGCTGAGTTAGAAAGGAGTTAATTAGCTATGAAATACATAATACATTACTCTGGTATAATTTGGTTGAAATTACCACTTTCAGTCTTAAAGCCATCTATGGTTAAAATCATATACTGCAGCGACATCACATAAAGGGACAAGAGCCAGAAAATGGGAGGTCAAGGCAAACACTGTTCTTAACACATGGCTGCATCTGTGTCTGTGTAAGAAGTGGTGCTGGGACCAGAGGAAGGGAATTGGCAAAAAAAGGCACAAAAATGTGTGTTAAAGATGAAGTGTTAACCTTAAGTGAGATTTTCCTGGCTTTTTTCAAGTCAAATCAAGTCTTAGATTTATTTGTTCAAGGTTCAAGCGACTTAAGTATGTCTCATGGAAACCAACTAGACCAATGAATATGAAATCTTGGGAAAAAGCTGAAATGTGTACCTGCCCAGTTTTTGCCACGACAGGCAAGGTTGAGACTACAGTTTCATGAAAGGGACTGCAGTAACACACTGCTCTCCAGTACTGCAAAGGGTAAGCAGAGACTCAGTTGTCTTTCCCATGCACATGGCCTCTTTGCTCTGGCCAGGCAGTAATTTTCCCTCTGCTTGGAAATCCTGGCTGAAGACACTGGAGAACTGACCTCAGTGGGATTTGGAGTATATATTTCTATAAACTAAAACAAAATAAAATCTATTCTCCTTGTTGACCACACAACTCCTAGGAATCGCGGCTTGAAGAAGAGAGAGAACTGTGATTAAATCATGAGGGTGGGATCACTCTTGAATCACGTTTTTCAGGGTAGTTCTTTAGGGCAATTACTGAAAGGCTATCTCAAAGATCATTTCATTAGGGTAATTTTTCTAAAGCAAAGCCTGCCAAGTTTAAGTTTTATTAAAATCAGATTTTTTTTCTTTAATATTTTTTTATTAGGATAAAAACTTGGGAGAGCTTCCCGACAATTCTACCAAATATGTACTTTGGGAGGCTGTTAATTGTTTAGTTACTTTGATTATAATGACAACAATGTGCTCTATAATCCTTTCACAGTTTGAAGTCAAATTAGAGAGCTCATAACACGTCGGGGATTACCAATGGGAGATAATACCAAGGAGCTTTTAAAAAACAAGTTTTTCTGCTCCAGCTATATGGATTCCTTTGAGGCTCTTTATAATGTACAGTTGTCTGCAGATAGAGTGCTTAAAAACTGCAGTCACAGCCACTCTGCACCACTGCCAAGGATGCAGCAGGACTGCAGTGCTGATCCTGCACAGGCGAATGCTACCAGCTGGGGATGGCATTGCAGCTTTGCTGCAAGGCAACTGTGCAAGGCCCATTCTCGGTCAAGAAGGAGCCTCAAGGGTGGGATTCCAAAGTAGGCTTCATAGCCCAGGTTCATCTATGCTGAATTTCAGCCCAGAGCAAAGTTTCACAGTTCAGCTGCAAACAGTCTGGGGTGGGAACCGTAATGGACTATATGCAGCAGCAACACAAGGATCATTGCTCTACTCACAGATAAATCAAGTACTAGAGAGAACATGGGCCATTAGAGAGACAGGAGAGCCATTTCAGTTTCACCTCTTTTTGGTTGTTTTGGTGGATTCATATCCACATATTTTGTTCACATAGATGTCTGTAACTAGCATTCAAAGCTCTCTTATCTGTCAACAGTTCCCAGCAATATCCACAGGAATTCTACATGCAGAGAACTGTCAGGGCTAAGCCTGAATTTCTTCTTCTTTTTTTTTAATCTATTTATGCTACTGTATTTGTTGTTATTTGAGAATGTACATGATAGAAACACTTTACAAAAAATATATCTTCTTTTCTTTAGAAACGTTTAGCTCTAATAAATAACAAATTAAGTTACAGATCTGAAATTGGCATACCTTGACGACTACAATCTACTAGACTGAAAAAAGTTGGAATCCCGCTGAGGGAACAAATTGGGATGAAAAGCAAAGTGGACACATTTGCATGAAGGACAAGGTAGAACATAATCGATGCTGAAAGAAAACATGCTGTCTTTTGAGATCTGTGATGGCAGCACACTAGCTCAATAAGTGTACGTGTGTATACTTTCAATATATAAATAAAATATGAAAATGCTCCATTACTGAATCAAAGTATCGGAAGAGCTCTATTTGCTGGATGCTAGAGAATAAAAAGTTTCAACATCACACAAACAAAAAGTATGACATAGCATGCAGTCACAACAGCAAGCACGGGGAAGAAAAATATTGAGAAAATATACTTATATGCATATTATGCAAATATATTTTACATTAACATACAATGTTATAAGAATGTTAAATAAGGTGAATGCATGTTTAAAAAAGGCTACAGCTAGGTGTTTTCATGTTGAAGTAGCAAATAACCTGAGACATCTTCTATGCTTTCACTGGAATAACAATCTTTACATCTACAGCAGATGTAGAACACACTGACGGTAGTTGAATTCTCAGCTAAATTATACTAAAAATGTGCTGTTCTCTTTCAAAATGGCATGGCATCTGGAACCAGTCCAAGGGAAGGAAAATGTGCTGTACATTTACAGTACTTACAAAAGATTCATTTCACTGTTGATGGACACTTGAAATGCTTGTTTGAAATATTATGAACATGTATATGTATGTCTCCAAAGACCTAGAGGAACACTCCCATGATCAGCTTGCTTAGTGCAGAAGAGAAAGCAAGAGATCATTACAAATGCCTCCCATTAAGGAATGGGAAAAAAATATAAAATGACATATATAAACCCAAGAAATTTTAGCAAAGAAAAATACATTTGGCCTTATGAAATTTTAGTTGATGGATCTGTAGTATAAATGACTTGGTTTAAACATTACCAGTGTAATTCTACTGTTTTATGATTAGTGTGTATGGCAGCATTTACAAACAATGTTATTAAACACTGACTTTATACACGATTACAGCTGTTTGAAAATTTCTGACAATCAAAGTTTTGTAGTGACAATATACAACACTTACTTTCTCAAGGCTTGTTGTTTTGATGACACCTGCCTTTTGATTGAAAAAGTTCCTCTGGAGCACATTCTGTGTTAAAGTGTCCATAACCTCAAAACGAATGTGTACATGTGTGTGTGCATACATATACTTTTGCTTTGCAGTATGTGCTTTTAAGTACACACAATTCTTTGCTACATGTATTCACACATACATGATTATGGTCTACATAGTAAAAGTTCATATATATATATATATATTACATATAAATATATATAAACTCTGCAGGCAAGGAGTACTTCACTTCTTATAATTGAAGTCCTTTAAAAAAGTTCAGTCACTCAGTTAACATAGTATAGCCAGTAAATCAAGTTGAAAAGAGAAAACGTGAATGGAAACACCATTCTTGACCATCTGTCGATGGCATTCACATCTGTTAGATCAGGGATTTTTATCTTCAGTTGTGAAGACCTTCTTCGTAAATGGCCCCTCTTGCTGTGGGAACCTGTTCTTTCTGATGAACGCCTCCCAAAGCTCTCGCGATGTGAGCTCTGTTTTCTGTACTGGATCCCTGAGCTGTCAAAGGAGATCGTGGAATTTCGGGCATCCGTCACGCTGGTGGTGATCTCGTTGCTTGCCACCTCGTTGTGAATTTCAAGTGACGTTAGCAAAATGTTTCCATGGGTGTCCACCTGAGGAGCAAAAAATAGAGACAGAAATTGCTTCAAAAGACTTGGCAACTATTAGCAGAATGTGGGCACATTTTAATCTCCAAACTCATACATATTTTAAGAAAGCACGTATTCATTTTCAGCATGTGACAATCTTAGAAAAAATGGCAACATTCATCTGCTGAAAGTTAGGCAATTACTTAAATACTTTTACAAACAGGTTTATCATCATGCTACCAACATCTGATAGAAAACCCTAGGTGGCAAACCAAATCACGTTCCTCCCTCTAAAACAGCCACATTTTAAAGGATGACATAGTTCAATGGAATCTCTACACTGCTGGCAATAGGATGAGAGGCTAAGGGCATGATTCTCTCTCTGCTACAGTAAGAAGTCACATTAAACTGGACTAAATGTTTTCTACCTGGGTTTTACAACCAGAAGAAAAAGTGATTGTCAAGTTTCCTAAAACCACAAGAATAGTTCTGACCTGCTGAACTCTTTGCATTTTGCAATCACAGAGCTTATTTACAACTTTCCCCTTTTAACTTTTCCTTCCAAAGTCCTTTGCAGAGTTTTCCAGTCATGGCAATGCTTAACGGCAGGTCTTATCCACCTGGGTAAGTGATCTTAAAGGACAATGAACTTAAACACAGAAGAAAGCTGCTAAACTGAGGGAACACGTCACCCTTCCCTTCTGCCTTCATATCCAAGAGGCAGTGGAGCACACTGCTGAGCACAGGAGGGCAATGCGATGCCATTTTCAGTAATTAAGAAGAAAGTTCTGACCATTTAGAGTCTTTAACAAATTCTGAGCCAGACTCTTCAGTCCCCAAGTAGCCATAGAGGAGGACTAGCACAGAATTGGGTATGGCCTTTTCAATACAGAAAAACTTCCAGGTCCCATGAGTGGCACTGACAAGAAGTCCTGAACGGTGCTGTCTTAGTATTTGGTAGCTTCAGTGGTGGAGCACCACAACCCCTTGTGACCCATGCTGACAGGCAGGCAGAGGTCATGTGTGATGCAGGGATCAGCTCCATCTTTCCTGCCAGGTTTAGGTAAAGGAAAATGATGTTTGAAGGTAAAATAAATGTTCCATGCTGAGTATTTTCAGCCAGTTAACGCGTGTGTGACTCTGTTCAGGTGATTCAGTTCCCCATGTCAGAAATAGATAGTGAATCATCACATACAGGATAACTTCCAGTTTTACATATAAAATTTATTAATCCACAATTAATCCTGCAATTAATAATACTTTTTTTTTTTTAACCTGCCACATAATCTAGCTGTGCTGCGCAGCAGCTAACATCTCATTCTGGAAACACCTATTAATGGTGAAACAGATTTAGTGGTTGACAAAAGACACTACTGCCAAGGCCTTTTGAAGTTTGTACAGGCATCTGATACCACCTTCTTTGCAAGCTCCGTGTGATGCATTAAACGTATGCCTGGCTATGTGTCTGTCCCTATGCATTTAGCTTTTTTCAGTCTTGTTAAAATGATGTAAAATGGATATTTATCTCATCAATTATTGATGCTACAGCTTATCTTTTCCGCAGTGAAAACAATTATGATAATATATCAGTAATGCTTTGCCAAGCTTCTTTCCAAATGGAAAAAGAATATAAAATGCTATGGATGACATACAGGCAAACAGAAAAACATCCTAAGGTATCTAACAAATCCTGCTGTTGTAGACAACATCACATTATGCTGATGAGTGCCTATAAATAAAAATAAACTACAAAAAATAAAATAATGGGGTGGAGAAGTCTCAGTGGTGATTAAGAATAATTTATTTTCCCCATGGCAGAAACCCATTGGGTACAAAAGTATGAGCTTGAGGTTTGCAGAAACAAGGGAATACATATAGCTGTAAAATACAGCTGTGGATGGCATCACTACCTATGGTGGTCTCTGAAAAAAAAAAAAAAGGTTTTGTTTCCATTGATTTTTTTTTTTTTTGCATGGTTGTTGGGTTTTTGGTGTTTTTTTTCACAAAGACTACAAATTGTGATCAGCATTTGTAACAGCATTGTGTATAATATTTCCACAATCTTTCCTTACAAAGTTTAAAACTAAATCACTCATCCGGGTCCTCATGGCATCACATGTTATCTTTCCCATCTCCTCCCAGGATTTGAGAAATATCCTTCAACTTATTAAAAATGCCCCAGCAAAGACCATTTTACTGGGCTCCACAGACAGCACTGCCTTCTGCTTGCAGGTCTCTACTCACTTTCCTTTCACTATCACAGAAATCAGCTGCTCTTTCCCCTGGAGATTCCTGATTTATCCTGATACTCTATACACCTCTATACACCATATATACAGATATTAGGCCATCCATGGGTACTTTGTCCTTCTACACTGAGCCTGAATTTTTCTAAATGAGGAGTTGGCTGAAAGCTCGCATTCTGGAGGGTGCACCTATGTATTCAGGCTTCTTCTGCCCAAAGAATTAATTTAATTCCATTTAATTTCATTTATTGCACTGCTATTCTTCTTCACCTTATCTGACAACTTTATGTGCTACCCTAAAGTAACTTCTGCCTCTGATCTGCCTCTGATGCTGCCACTTTCCATTGCTCATCATCTGTAAATGAAACTAGAAAGGTGGTCAAAAAAGTTGCAACATTTTTAAGTCCTTTATCTGAAGGTACTATCACGTTCTATGAAGTCCTATGACAGTATATATTTTCTGAAAATGTCAAATGAAATGTATTTAGAAACATACTTTAGAAATGTATCTCTTTATTAATAGAGCAACAAACTGGTGCATCAAACACAAGGAAGGGGCAGATGCAGAGAAGGGGTCTGCAAGAAACTGAAATCAGGCCTCTAGTCCATAAATACTCTCAAGATCTGTTCCTGCAAATTGTATTGATTCCTTCAGAGGTTTTGGATTAAACACCTAAGCCCTCAACAACATCAGAGAAATCCTTTGTGACAATCTTAAGGTGATATTGTAAAATATGAATATTTAATGCATGCAACATGTTAAAAAGTATTTGTACATAACTATGACTTCTGAACGATTAAGGCAATCATTTAAATGACTCTGACAAACATACATAAAGTCTTTCAATAAATAAAGTAGCAAACCAATAATGGCAGGATATCCTGTGCAAGTCGACTTATGTTTGTCTCCATGTACAGGTAAGGCAAAATCCTCCCTTAAGTGAACGTGAGTGTTGCTCATTGGCTTCAGGGAAAATGTTACCCCAGGTACAGATATAGATTAAGAAAAGGAGATGAACAGATTGAAGACAGTTGTGGCAACATGTGACAAACAAGGCCAATGTCTTTGACAAAGCTTTAATTTTATTCCTTATGAGCCTTAGAATACAATTTAATCACCTGGCTCAAAAATGACACTGCCTGTGCCCTGGAGAGTCTCTCCAAAATGTTAGCACCCGACTTTGCTCTCGAACCTTGCCACAAAGCAAAGAGATAGCACTATGGATTAAGCCCATTTGCCTTTGATCTTTACCATCTTCTTTAACTTAAATATTTCCTATTTTTGCCTCTACTACCAGCTTCATGGGTCCATTCTTCTTCTAGTTTCCTTCCTGCCCACTGTGATCCCACCTGAAGCCACTCATTCTAATTTCCCCACCTCCTTCTCTACTGCTGCTTTCATCTCCCACCTAACACAAGCCAAGGTTGGTTGTTTCCAGTGAGTTCATCAAAGCAAATTGAAAGAGCTGAGTACCAAACCATTAATTAATTTTCAGCTGAATCAGCATGGATCCAAATGTGCAAAACTTCAGAATCAATTTTAATCCAACTCAATCCCTCCCACTTCTGAACAACTATGGTTCACACACCAGCGTGAAAGGATTGAATGCCATGTAACTCTGTTCGGAGGCTGAGAAGCATGAAATGCTGTGAGATTTCACACACAGAAAAACAGGTTTACTTTTGAAGGTTCACCATTTCTGAATTATATATATTACAAAAAAAAAGTCCGAAGATCTAGTAGCCTAATGTCATTACAAAAAAAGTGACATAACTTACTTAACTGAAGCCAGAAAGAGATGAATTAAGACAAAGGTCACACAGAACCTCAGATCTTTGCTCCTGGAGGAATATCATGTCACCAATGCGCTCACCTTAGATTGTATGCTGTAGGTATGAAGCTTCAGCATCTTTCTAGATCTAGGAAGTTCTGAATCTACTCCTAAACACCATACAGGCTCATTTAGGCATCATATTTTGAAAGAAAGGAAAGACAAGGCCTGCTATTGAATATCTTCCTCCAATCAAGGTTCTTAGAAAACTGAAGTTTTAATGCTAGTTTGAAAATACTTTACTAGGGCCAGTAAACTACCATAAGGCTTCATTTACTATTAGGTAATGTCTGAATTATTTCAGGTTCAGACATTACCTAATAGTAAACTACCATAAGGCTTCATTTACTATTAGGTAATGTCTGAATTATTTCAGGTTCATTTTCTTCTCTGTTCAATATTCCATAAATTTTAAAGAGCACTTTACAATAAATTCTCATTTTCCTCATAAGTCTTCATTTTGCTCAGACCCCACAGTTATGTTTAGCAGTTCATAATTCCCAAATTTTTAAATATCATGTAAACACTTTCCATCATATGAAGCAATATAAATGCAAATAGCAGGTTTAAATAACAGCAGGAAAAGCTGTCTTTGTAGTTACTCTTGCATTATTTTACATGAAAATTACTATTCAAGTACATTATCCCACAAAACAGATCTCCCCTCAAAATTATAATAAAGTGCAAATTATTTTTGTGGAAATTGTAATATAGACTCTAGCTACTTGATTCTCAACTGATCTGCCCTGGTGCAATAATCTGTGGTTTTGTAAGGGGTAAACTCTCCAGCAGCAGTTTTCATCCTTCTTCTTTCTGTATGTATAAATAGCTTTCCAACATGTAGAACAGTATGTGCTCAGGCCCTAAGAGTTATCTGTGCTTAAGCCAAAATTCATTGACCACATTATGCCTTGAATATTTTAAAAATAATAAAAAAGCGCAAGCACTACAAAAATTACAGTGTTGAGTGTTCTCTTTGGGCATAAACATTGGTAGTTCTCACACTACCATTTAAATATGTTTATATCAATTACTAAGCAGAAAAAAAGAAATTATATCAGCCTAGTAGATGAGTCCAGACTACCCAGCAGAGCTGGGAAGACGGAAAGATCTTGAAAAGAAAGGGAAGTATGAAGAAGAAAAGTAATTAGGAACTTTCACATTAATATCATTGTCCATCAAGTAAGAATTATATTTGACAATTAACCTTCCTGTATTTGTACAGAGGAAGAAAAAGAAATCAATGTGTGGTCCTCCCTTGCTCTGTATTTCACCTTTTCTAGATTCTCACAGTCTCTGGGCTGTACAATCTTCCCTGCTGTCTCTGTATTTGCACCATTCGTAATTGTGCAGAACAAAATTAGTACAAGTCTCCCACTGCGCACCGAATGTCCCTATCGTTAAGTGCTACAGGACAAGAGTCTTCCCACAAGAACGGTGCTCATCACCCTTGACAGATATTTTTCAAAATTTGGCACCTACTCATCCCACTCATGTTTCAGAAATAGCCCACTGTTCAAAACAGCACCGAAAAAGGTATCCAGGAAATAGGAAGATGCACAGGAGAATACTGCCAGTGTTGCTATTCTCATATTTCCCAATTTAAACTGAGTGATAATTCTGCCACAGCAGCCAAGATATTCATTCTCAGAATAAAATTCCACTTGTGAGAAAGGATGCTGCAATTAACAGTTCCTTAAAAGCGTTAAGTAGATGTAAGTGGCCTGAGCCTCTGTTCTCAGCAATGCCTGGTGGGAAACTGCTTGCCAGGAATCTCCAGAGCTAAAAAAACATGCAGGGACTGCCTGCTGAGAAGGGCCTTTTTTTATAAAGGGTTATGCATTATTTTTGTTCAAAGGAAGCTCTTCCCACATGTCTGACAGCCACAGGGGGTTGAAGCTTGAATGAGCTTGTGTGATAGCTACCCTCCTGATTGATACCCTGGGGCTGAACTTTTGGTCCCACCAAACCGAAAACATAAATTGCCACAGCTTGAACTAAGAAGCTATATTTTTAGCAGGGGACTGTAACAAATCATAACCTCTGTGGATTGGCCCAGAAGGAGCAATGTCCAACAACACATGCTCACTAGCTGATTATGCCAGTAGCCTCTATCACCAGAGTGAACAACAAGAACACAATTGCCTCAGAGCACTCTCATGCTGATTTAGTTGTAAATTAGGCTGTATCTGAGACTTATTTAAAAGAAGCAATTATGTAGCAAAACTGAAAGTGCATGGAGAGCTGCAAATGAAGCCTGAATCTGCAAATGTAAACAGGAGAAACAGAACTGATCCATAAAAATGGTGATCAATTTTCAAGGGAAAACATTTTTACAGGCCACCTATTCTCTTCTGACATGTTTTTCCACAAAGACGGGACTTTAATTTAGGCACTGATACCATCGAGAGGAGAAATATTTTATGGAAGATCAAGATTCAGCTCTTCCTTTATCCTAGAGCTTGTCCTCATATATGAGGCAGTGTATCAAGGTTTTCAAAAGACGGTTATCAAACCAAAACTGGTACATGTATGAAAACTGGTTATACGAACAGAAGAGGGGCATCCCATGTTTTTCTCCAGTAACTGTGGTTTAATAGGATAGACTGGAAAAGTTCAGCAAGGAATACTATTTACAGTATATTATCTGAAACATAATGTGATGCTAAAGCAGCCAAAAGAAGAGATGGCTAAATGTGAAATTTTCTTTGTAGTCTGTTGCTGATCCATAGAGGTCTCATTCATAAAAGTTAGCTCAGGTTTCATCTCATCGGTTCTGAATCTTCTGAAACCACTTCCAGATATCCAGTTCAGTCAGACATACGTCAGTCATGATGACACTTTCAGTGGTGCTACATGGGAGAAGACAGGCAGAGTTTTCCTCTCCCCATTGCTTTTCTCTGTCATGTCTGTGATATGAGAACACTGACTGTGCTCTTTCCATGCTGCATGCATGCTCTTCTTTCCCTTAAGCCTGGAGCTATTGGGCTCATTGGCTTTAACACAGGGACAGAGCTGGACAGAAAGCAGTAACGGGAGCAGTGAAGCCTACAGGCAGCTCCATGGCAGCAGCTGGTGGAGCCCTCTTCAACACAGCAAGCAATAACCCAGAGGTAAGCCCCTAAATCTGGGTGATGGACAGGCACATCCATAGCAGCAGCAGCCTCAAAGTGGAGATGGCTGTGCCAGTTTTGGATTTTTTAACCGGTAACCTCCAATGCAAATGTGTGTGTTAGGAAGCAGAGTTACTGAGCGTGAACAGTAGCTGCTTTGCATAGCAATTATCAAACAAAACACATACTCTCATTTGTGCATTTTGTGGCCTAGAACATTTTTGTCATTTAAATTCTCTTGCTCTACAATCAAGTAAGACTAGGAAAGCATGAAAGTCCTTTTGCTGCTGTAAGAGGGGTGTTATTACCAAGCTTGCTAGTTTGCACTCCAGACTTCAGTCCTATGACATGTAAAAATAATGAACTATACCAGTGCACATGTTGGTTCTACTGGTTTCCAGGGGCTAAAACACTCCTGAGTGAAAACATGGCATTTTCCCTCATTCTTTTCTCATTCCCTTTATCTGAGAGAGAGAGACACTGCCTCAGCAGCAATCCCAGGCTTGGGCACCATAACAGCAACGCTTGAAATCAGGGCCTGAATGCCAGGCCACATGTTGTGATGCTTCTGCTGTGCTGCTGCTGTGTTCCAAAACAAAAAAAAAAGTGATATCCACAGTACCACAGTGCCTTCTGACTCAGGCTGGACCTCATACAGCACTGAGGTGTTCTGTTACTACAACCACAAGTTACTACAGCGGATATGGACAATAAATGGACTAATATTTCTTTTTTTGCTTTGTTCTTTTTTTTCCAGTGCCCTGAGCTAGCACTCTAAATCAATGACAGAGAGCTCATGCACACGTTTTGTACAAAACCAAATTCAATTACTAAACGAAACAACAACACAAATCAACCCAAAACGGTAGCCTTAGAGGCAAACTAAAAATAATGTCTTCTTCCAGTTTTATATTGGAAGTCTTTTCAGACTTTTCTCCATCACAGCATAGATTTTGACAGTCACCAAATAGCGATGGTATCTGCAAAAGGAGGCTGCCTGATTTTAGGCCTTCTCCTGTTCCTTAAAAACATTGTCCAGCCCCAAATCATGTGAGATTCAAAATGCTTACCAGGATTAGAAACCCTTCCTTTCTGAATGGAAATACATTCCATGGAAGCCTGAGGCCACATCAAAATCTTAAAAACTGTAATTTCATTGAACTCATGCCAAGTAGTCTTCATTTACGGCTCTGAGCCTCCCTTGCTGTGCAATATGCCCTCCAGTTGTGAGCCTCTCCCAGAACATCCAGCCCCAAAGTCCCAACTCTAAAGCAAGAAGCAGATGACTGTCAAGCAGCTAGCACTTCCATCAGATTCAGTGATCTTCAAGAGACACCAAAGCAGAGATTGGAAGTTAATGGGTGTTCACTGCCCCTGAAGAGGTTAGAGTCAAGGCCTCAGGGCTTTCAGTTTCCATCTTCCATGGCAAGTATGTTAAAAACTCTGGCATGACCACCTGTTGTGTTACACCCATGGAGATGTGTACATGGTGGTCATGATCCAGAATCACAGAAGTTATTTTTCTGCTTGAGGGCTGTGGTATCTGGAAGCCCTGGTAAATCTGTCCAATGTATATTAGCTAGATGGATTTTCCCTAAACTGCTCATTCTGAAAGCAATGGGATCTCTTATCTTCCCTAATTCCCTCTGCTTTGCATTTGCTGGCATTTCTTAAATGAGAAATTCAGATTTGACATCCTGCACCAACTGAATCTGCATTTTTCTGTCTATGCTTTGTTTCAAGTGAAGATTTCTGATCAGTTCTACCTAATGTCTCTGTCTTTCTCTGTTGTGTGCTGGCACTGCTTCTCTAAAGGCACTGAATCCATGAACTGCAACAAAGCTTTGTTGACTTCACCAACTGAGGCCTGGAGAAAAAATATTTTCTATGCTGAATGGGACCATACTTCATTATTTATCTTATGTCCTTTGAATAACACACGTTCATAGTCAGTATTTAGTATATGTGCTTTTACAAAGCATACAGAGTTCCCTCTCACAGCTGGGACTCCAAGGGACAAAGTAAAAGAACAAATTCTTTTTTAAGTTTTGCTGTGCTGAATTTGTATTCTAATTTCATTCATGCATGGTTGATTTTAAACCAGCAGAAAAGCTAGAATAATCCATGATATTTGCCTAGGGTGGAGCAGAAAGAAAAGGTCACTAAGTCAAAAAAGACTGATATATGTTATGATCAAGTTTAGGATATAAAAATGAAACGATATGGGTAAGAGAACGCCTCATTTTCATTAGTTAAGGTAACTATGCTTCTTAGATATAGATATAAACATAGATCAGTTGATCTCAAGATAGAAGAACAGTCAGGCATGGGGTGCTATTTGCTCCATTAACATGACTTGCACCGAATTATGTAAACCACTTAAATGGATAAGATTCACCAGATGGTTTCCACTGAGAGAACTGAACCTTAGTGCATATCTCTACATTACCTGCTTGCAGTTAAAAACCTTCTCCATTACTTTCCGTCGTGATACCCTTTTTATTCCTGCCTGCATTTTTATTGTAATAACTATTTATTTTGCCAGGAAAGGGAATTCATTCTTGCCAATAGCTTAGTCCAAAGCAGTGCTGCCAAATGTGGTGGGAATTTGGTTTCATAATATAGTGGACAAAAATGAGTTTATTGGATCAAAAATTATTTAACAGATATGAGTTTGATAATTAGGTGTAGTTCTGCATTACAATTACTATAGCAGATAGAATCATTAGGATCAAAAATACAGCTTGAATACTGGCATTTAATAAACAGGCAGTAATTTTATCACTGAGAACTCTTGTAATTTATAGATGAAAAAAAAAACAATCTTACTCAACAAAACTGAATGAAAAAGATTCATTGGGAGCATTTTAGCCAAAAAAATACCCCAAGTTATATTCATAGAATCATAGAATGGTAGAGTTCGAAGGGATCTTTAGAGATCATCTAGTCCAACTCCCCTGCAGAAGCAGATTCATCTAGATCAGGTCGCATAGGAACATGTCCAGGCGGCTTGCTAATATATTGTGTTGAATACCCTGAATTTTTCTTCCAAACGGGGAAAAAAATAAAAAGCAGTATTTATTGGATGAAGTAATACTCCAGGCAAGGAAATAGGCTGTACTGTAATCAGCACAGACCATGCCAATAATATGCTTCAGAAATCAATGTGAAAGTTTTTCTAGGAATCATAATTTTCAGCAGCAGATGACAATGTCACACACAGCGTTTCAGCTATGCTGGCGAACTAATTAGCGTGGCAGAACTAATCCTTTATCTGTTCTCTCCCATTCTAAATGCGTCTGCTCTGAGGTAAGAAAAAGTATGCTCAGATTCTGGATTTTCTGACATAGATAAACAAAATCACAGTTACATTATATTTGATTTAGACAAACAAATGCCTTTGTAAATCTGAGCCTTTATTTTCAAGCTAGCTGCACTCTCATTGTTTTCTTCTTCTTACAATTAATGTGTCATACAGATCATACTCACTTCAGTTTCTGTAGGCCTAAATATATTCTTCTATGTAGGTTCTTGAATATTGAAATGCCAAAGTTTGTCCACAAAAAGAAAATGTGGTTCATGATGTTTTTAAGAAAGCTTTTTTGTTCATTTGTTTATTTCATAGAGTTTTTATAATAAAAGAGACACTATATATAGATTAAAGAATCCTACCCGGTTGCCTTCAAACTTTGAGCGATCGTTGTTTGCCTTTGCTGTTTTTTCTGCAAGTTTCTTCTGCCTTTGAGGGCCTTTTCCAAAGAAAATGTAGTTGACAAAGGCGTATTCAAGTAAGGCCAAGAAGACAAATACAAAGCAGCCCATAAGATACATGTCAATGGCTTTAACATAGGGAATTTTAGGCAAAGTCTCTCGCAGATGAGTGTTGATTGTTGTCATAGTCAGCACAGTTGTAATTCCTATACAAGGGGAAAAAAAGAGCACATATCTTACATACCTTACACACCATGCTTCAATTTTATTTTCCTTCATGAGAAATTTGCATTGTCAGTGTGAAGAAACTTAAAACATTGTGAAAGAAATCTCTCAGGTGATATCACTGCACATAAAAGCAAAGTTAAAGCCTGATGCATTATTATTCAAATGGAATATTCCCTTCATATGATCAGGAATAGCTAACCACGGGGCCTGGCACCACAGCCATGAGTTAACACAGCTTCATGGAAGCCAGTGTAGCTGTACTGAGGATCTCTTCCTGCAACAGGAAGGCAAATAGTCTGCCAAGCATTAAAAGGTGCTCTTCCAGCACAGTGCTGCTCAATGCCATGGAGGAAAGTTTTCAAAAAAATAACAAAACTAATTAGAGGTCTGGTTAGACAAAACCATGTGTGCATGTTAAGGTAGAGCATTCATATAGGTGGTTAAAGATTTCTTTCATGCAGTTTTAAATTTCTCAGAGTTAAGACCTTTCTAGAACAGTTCATTCCATGTATTTTAGACACATTTTTTTCAGGAAAGGACAATACAGGAGAGGGATTTCAGATGACTAGTGCAGTAGTCTAATTTTTACACATAAAGAAGTGAGATGAGCAGTGAGAGGCAGACAGCTATGTGCATTCATGGAAAGAGAGATGCCAAGGAGGGAGACCAGCATTTTTACAGTGATCAGCTGGACACTAATACAGTCACTAGAAAAATCTATAAGGTATGGCAAATCCTCATTTATTTACCTGAGGATGGATATAGCACCTGAAAATATATTACAGAGTTCTGTTTTGAAAAGTTGGCAAGAAAAGCAAATTCACTGTCAGTCTGCTTGAATTCACAATAACCTCTATCTCTGCTGGAAATTTTATATGGAAATTGCAAATTACAGGTGGCTGAAAATGCCGATTTGAGGAAGAAGTCCACACTGGTAAAAGAGGCAAGGCATTCTAACAGGTCTTCTCCACTTCTGTATGCTCTGATTCCATAATTATGCCATCAGTTTGTAAGTAAATGCAGGCAGAACAAAAATAAAGGATGAAAGAAAATTGCTTCCACATTATAAGGTGCAGCTTCTTCTACCCGAAAAGACAGAAATAAAGACAATGTAACTCAAAATCAAGCTGTCAGTGTAAACAGTGTCACTCTAGGGAGCTGCAGTAGTAGCCCATGAGGTTCTATAACAGATATTTTGTAAATTTAGCAGGTCAGCATCATGTGATTTTCAGCACTTTTCCTCTAAACTGTGGAACAAGTGTGTGTTGATGTTTCACGGCTTGGAATGCAAGAGAGACATACACAGCACAGGCTTATTTAAAACTGTATTAGGTATAACTCATCCAGTTCAGCAGCAAAACCAGGAGTATAGCTAATAAATTAATTTTACCTAAAGAAACTTTGACAAACTCTCTAGAAAACCTCCACGCCAGAATACAGAATGGGGTGAGAAGGATGGAGGACTGCAGCAAACAACTATCATACATTTGCAGCCCAAGGGATTTCACAAGCCTGAATTAGCTATGTACTTTGTAGGATTTACTTGCTGCTGCTCCCCATAAGGGTTTCCAAAAGTTACCTAAAATCAGACTGGTTTTTGTATCAGAAATTCCGCAGATTCCTTTTAACACATCCTAGCTACCCCACTAGCATCTCACAGATGCTTACCAAACTCTAGGTCAATAAGGGACTTAGAAGTCTGGCCAGTAGGGGTTATGATGCCCACACTTCTGGCACCCATTCCCAGGATGTAAATTCTTAAACACCACACAGAGAGAGTTTTGTGGTTCTCTTGGTGATCCAGAGATTAGCACACTGAACAGAAATGTGGCTATCATTAACCAAAAGAAAACACACTCCCTGATACTCTGCAGGCAAATGCCCTTCTGAAAATCATTAATTTATTTCAAAGCACGGCTGGAAGAGAAGCACTTAACACCTATGATTACAGCCCTTTCCAGGTGTGAGAACTCTAGAGCATACTTTTTTCTCAAAGGTCTGAATTTAGGAACTTCCAAGGTTAACTAGCTAAAACTCAGTTTTGAGTAGAACTAATGGTTTTGAGTACCTTTCTTGAGACAGCTCTTTGTCAGTCTCTATCTGCAGTGTCCACATTACATAGTCTCTGGAATGGCCTTTGCTCCATGTCTGGGTTTCTCTATTGAGGCAACTACTTGGTTCAGTGCTGGAACACAGACCCCAGGGGCAGCAAGGGACCAGGGACAGGAGCAAAACAAAGAAGTGACTGAACTAGAGAGAAGAATGCAGGCTTCCTACAACAGGGCTTGAATAAAAGCTTCTCTGTGTTCCTAAGAATTACACAGGGAATGTTTCCTCTAACAAATACCAAGGCCAGCAGGTCTTACCCTCCTCTCTACTGGCTTTTCAGAGCCAGTTACATGTGTCCAAAGGTGCTGTATCGCCTTTAAACTTTGATAACATTTCATATCAGCCCCACAGTCATAAGAGGAGCTATATAAAGGAACATAGGATTAGACCCATGGTACTGAACTTCATTATACAAACATCACAGAACTAATCAGCAAGGTACTAATTATTTTCTCGGAAGAACTTACTAGATGCATTTTCATCCTCTCAAAAGGACTTTCTATCAATCGGAAATAGAACATCTGGGATCCTGAGTTTGCCTTGAATGTGCCCTATGACTTTTGTTCTAATATTTGTGTTATCACTGTAGAGTACTTGATGAACTTCTGCTACCCAGAAATAGGTCACATGAGATGGTCCTGTTCCTTAAACAAAGAAAAACTGTATGAACTCATTACAGAAGGGCATGGAATGTCACTGGGTTTGGTAACTTCTATCTTACCATCTGTTCTTTGCAGTTCTGGCCAGTACATAAAATCTAGATGCTGGCTGATGCATTTGAAGTGTTCCCCTCATTCATTCCTAATGTCTCCAGGATGGATCTCTGGTATCCAGTAGTTCATTTATGAATATATCAGAGCTGTTTGGACTTATGTCCCACCTCCCTTTAAGCTACTACTTAGCTATAACCTGCTGAGCCTGCACTGTCTGCTGAGTGTTACTGCTGAACTGTGTTGTGCCCATATGAACCAGTTAATCCAAAGCATCTGCAGCATGTGCGGTAACTGCAGTTAATCTACAGTTGTCCAAGTTCAGGTGCTAGGATACAATATTATATTGCACAAAGGTACAGGTGTTATCTGCCCAGCCTGCTTTGGTATGTGGCATCTTGCAAGGTACACAGGACTGAGATAGGGGAATCTCGTGGGCATGGGTTGGAGACACATTTTGCTGTGGTACATATCAGAAAAATAAGGGAACTAGGGGATATGTTCCTGTTTTAAGAAAAGAAGAGAGCATAGCAGGAAGTTATACAGCACAGGCTTAGCATCAAGATTTGGAAGAAAAGGTATGAGCTATTGGGAAGCACAGGGCTGAAGTCAGGATTTGAGATGAGAGGCAGCAGGAGTGATAAGGATTATTTATGGATCCATTCAATATTCCTTGTCTCTAGCTATCCCTAAGCATGATTCTGTAATAGATATTTCTATTACACTGTAATAGTATTTCCTGTAAGATACTTTGAAGCTACCTTCCCTTATCTAAAGGATACTTTGATTTGCAAAGGTATTGGGCTGTGATTACCAATCTGTGCAAAATGCATGTTTTTCTGCCATGAGGTAAATGGCTGTCATAAAAATACATATAGCATACCGTGTCTTGTGAGGGCGAGCCAGGATGTCATAAACTGTAGCTAATATACCCCTGCACCCTGAACGAGCACATGGTTCTTGAGGACTGTTCCTGCCACTGTCAGTTAAAGCAGTCAGGACCTCAGGTGGAGGCTTGGAGCCACACTTGTTTTCCCACACTGAACTGGACTAAAAACCCACGCTTAAGCCCATGGGAGTATGATTCTGGAGCTGGTCCCCTCACTGAAGCTACTGACAATAACATTAACTTTGATGACACAAGGCTGGGACCCATATGAGCAGCTCACGTCAGAGATTTAGTGGGAGCTATGTTCCTGCATGCAGGGGAAAATTCATTACTTTTGAGGCAATACTGAATGACACAATTTTGATGTAAATAATTTTGAACATCAAAACACTGACATGACATTGCAGTCCAAAGGCCACATCCAGTCTGACATTTTAAGGTTCCACTCTTAGCACATACCAAGGGCAACTCTTGCTGCTGATGCATCATAATTGATCCAGAATGACACCCACGACAAAATGGTAATCAGTATGGAGGGCATGTAGGTTTGAAGAATAAAGTATCCAATATTTCTCTTCAACCTGAAGCTCAGTGAGAGTCTTGGATAGGCACCTGAGGAAAGGAAGGGGAAAACAGTGTTATTTATACTGAAGAAAAAACACTTGCAGAGAGTCGTCTTTCTGCAGAAACAAAAGCATGTCCATTTCATGGGGTAGTACGACAGCTCCAGAATAGCAGGGAAAGCACCTTTACTGTATTTCTAGTTGGTACTAAAAGGAACCTTGCAGTGAATATAATGATATCCAAGTAAGTTGTATTTGGGAAGAAAAGAGAAAGTAAGTTATTATAGATTATTGAACAGATTGGTGAGCACAAGTTAGTTTTTAAAAACATATGTTTAGGTCTTCAAGTAAGGTGTTTATCCAAATATGCAGTTTTATGTATGGTACTTATGTTGAGGTGATTATTAATATGCATAGTTTTGTATTCATGTAGAAGAGTAGTTCATCAGATGGCACTTTGCAATTACATCTGAACTATGAGAAGCACGTTATCTGTGGTGTCAAAAAGAAACGGTAATGAATCCCAGTGAGGAAAAGCCTTAAGACCAGATCCTCTAACATCAATTAGAGATGGACAGAATTTCTTTTCTAAAAGCATTTTAAGCAAAAAAAGTGATTATTGTATATATTTGTGTGTAGATGTAGGATTCATGAATTATTACAACTGGAGCAGATAAATAATGACAAAAATGAGTAACCTCAGTGTCAGTGTTGCAATCAAAGCACAAGGCTGGTGTATTTTGAAACCAGTACTAATCTTACTGACTATATTTTATATATTTAGAAATCTCGTACAGCAAAAATACCCTGTGACTTCTTTCACCAAATGTAAATAGGATTAAATCTGAGTAGCACTGTACATGAAAAAGGTAGGCATTCACACAACAAAAGCTCCATGATTTCAGTGTTTGCATTACTAGTCTTAGATATGACACTTCTAATAGCTCATCTAAAAGATCTAGTTATTGCCAACGTCCTAAAAAACATTTCTGAACATACCCAGGGCCCAACCACATGTTAGACTGTCCTACCCATTCTAATACAAATAAGTGCAAGATATGAAAGATTATACCTAGAAACAATGAAAATTTTACAAACTTCCCTTTAATCTGTGTTCATACATTTGCATACGAGCACAAGAAATTCCCTTTGCCCATATACACAAGAATGATGGACTTCCTGAGAAAGAAAACAAAAGAAGGAACAGAAAACTGCAGATTTCTTTTCATCACATTCTTCACAGTTAGACCTACTTTGAATCATATGACAGAAAACATTCTAGACTGTTTCCAGACAGGAGAAGCATCCAGGGAATATTCATATTGTTAGAGTCAGAAGAATTTATTTCATCACAAAAATCAGACCAAAGTTTTCTGCTGCCTAAAGTAGTCAGAATAATTTTCAGCAAAGAATCATTTAGACTTCAGTTTAACATGATTTTCCAATGATCAATGTTTAATTCCCAACGACAAATTCTCTCTTTGAAACCATGCTTGCTCCTTTGCCAACAAAGCTTAGCGTTTTCATTGAGCTTCTTATGAAACGATTTCCATAGTCTTGTGTCTGCAGACTATGTAAATAAGACAGGAACATATTGAACCACCATGAACTACATTAAAAATGCAGCAGACCTGATCACCTTTCTGCAGTAGTAAGTAGTGTATCAGAAATCTTTATAAAACTCTGTTGAGCAAACTTATTTCATATCATACACCACCCACATAAAAGATTCTCTGTAAATCTCTTCCTTTCTGAAGTGCTGTCCAGGTTTGGGTCTCTGTGGAATATAATCAATAGAGGTGATGATTGGAAAATTTCCCATAAGATACTGATTCTTTCACAAAGAGACTGAAAGATTAATTCAAGAACATTTAGTGGAACTGAATCACTGAATCAAAGCCTCTTCTTGGGCTGCACAGCGCTTTGCTATTGATAAAGCAGAGGAAATTGTGTGGATGGAAGTGTGTGACAACAGTGAAGTAACGTCACATGTGTCAGTAACAAACTCCTGAACTGAGAAGCTGTACAATTGAGAAAACTCTAGACATTTATTTTGAATGCTCCATCTTTATACCATCATCCAATACTGTCACAGGTTTATGTGGAGCTATTTCTGGTAACAGGGGATGGGCTGCAGTGGTGGCCTCTGTAAGGAGTTGCTCTGAACTTTCCTCAGCTCTGTCAGACCCATCCCTGGGGCTGAGCAAATGGGGTGTCTCTCCGAAGCCAGAAGAGGAGGGTTGTTCTTTGCTGGGAGGTAATGGAAGGAGTTGGATGAGAGAGAAGCAACCATTCAGACCCCAAGGTCAGTGAGGGAAGAGGAGCTGTGCTGCAGCAGAGACCTCCCTGCATCCCCTGGTGACAGCAGCTGTCCCCCTGACACTCATAGATGGCAACAGTGGAGATGAGATCTGCCGGCAGCTTGTGGAGGGCCCCATGGCAGGGGGAGTGGCTGTGCCTGGAGGGGCTGTCACTGTGGGGAGGTGATGCTGGAGCAGAATGTGCCTGGAGTTGTGCTGCTGCAGAGGAGACCTGCGCTGGAGAAGTTTGTGAGGAGCTGTAGCCCTTGAGAAGGACTTACACTGGGAGAGGTTCATTAGGCATTGTATCCTGTGGGAGGAACTCAGTGTTGGAGCAGTAGAAGGATGTGAAGAGTCTTCCTCCTCTGGGAAGAAAGAAGTGGCAGAGACCATCTTGTGAGGGACTGACCACAACTCCCATTCCCTGCCCCCATGCACCACTGAGGGGCAGGAGGCAGAGACATCAGGAGCAGTGAGCTGAGCCCAGGAAGAGGGACCTCACTGGGGGTGTGTGTTGCAGGATGTGAGTGAGCAACTTTGTGGTGCTTTACTGCCAGGTGGGTTGAACCAGGACAAGTACTTCATCACCATCTTGTCTAATGAGATAAGGTAATTACTGAAACCAGTGGAACCTGGACTTAAAGGTGGACTTTACAGACAGATTGTCTTAAGGCCAGAGGTATCAACAGAAAGTTGTTTCAAGCACCAGGTTCTTTGCCCTGAAGACAGAACCATACCTAAGGCAAGGTCAGTCAGTGCTGACTGTGTTCCTGCTCTAGAGCTGGACTGTAACAGAGAAATTCAGTTGCAAATCTGAAGGTGTGCTGTTTCTTTTGAGATACTCCTTGACATCTCAGACACCAGCATGCAGCTGGTGGATATGACATAGCCCCTGTACCTTTTTGACCAGCAGCTGGAGAGTTGATAGCAGTTGATCAAGCAACTCGAACTGCATACACATGAACTAGGTGTCTAAGCTCTGACTACATCAGTCTAGTCAAGCTAGTGAATGAAACCTAGACAATTATCAATCTCCTTCTAAAACAGACTCCTATACTGGAGGACTGAATTTGTCTCCAGACTTCACTGACTGTATTGACTACACTCCCATCAACTAAGACACCTAGTTCATAGGTAGACACTGAAATTACCTTCACTTTAAATCAGTGCAAGATGAACCCCTAGCCTTGCGGGGTAGGTTTTGAGGGTCTGTGGCTCATGTACAAAACTCTTCTTGGCATTACAGCTACTTACTGGAGTTGACACGTTACTCAGTTTCACGTCATCCTGTTTTGTGATGATTTTTCAAGCTCAAATTTCATTGAGAGGTCTAGATCTCTGGAAATTTCAGAATAATTTGATCTTTGTATAGTTCAGATTGAAATTGAAACATGAACTGGTAGCCCTGTTTTTTCATAATATTCTGCCAGAGCTCTCCGTTAGGTAGCTCTCCCTGAGACTAGAGAAGTTTGTATTGCTTTCACCTGTATTGCTTTTATGCCTCCTCAGATGACCTATTAGGCCTGCTTCCAGCATGTCATTTCCACTATAATATCTTACCTCCAGCAAACAGACCACAGGAATCTGTGGAAAAAAATAATTAAAAGAAGGAACATTCCTTATTTTCCCTATTTATTTACCTCTCTTTTTTTTCTGGATGAACCTCAGTGAAAAGGATGTGTCCTAAACTGCATCAAACAAAGACAGTAAGCCCAGGTCTTTGTTTATCTAAGAAGCAACCATCTTTTGTAATTCATTTAACAGAGATGGATTTCTTGGTGAGCTCAACAATTACACTGTTACTTGCCTGATTATGCTTGGATAATAATTTGTCATTTAAGGCTCAGTACATTTAGAGATTAATTACCAGGAAATTTAAGCTGTTAGCATTCCATCAAAATTTGTTTTTTTGCCTTAAGAACAGTGTTGCTCTTTGGGGATCAGATTTGTTACCCTTCGTCCCATCTCATATAACATGAGAATAACAGAATTCAGCCTGAAGTACTTAAATCTAACAACAGTATTGAAAATGCAGGCATGAAAACAAATAATCAATAACTAAGCCTAAAATATTCCTCTTTGATATATTTGGGTAAAAAGTAATTACTTTTTTTATGTTTCAATTTCACTGAAAGCTAGCAAGCTGAAATATCTAACTCCCAAGGCTAAATTAGTCTCTGGCTGTTTTCTACAAGTATGAAACAAGATAACAGAGTTGTTCAGTTACAAAATTCTTGTTTTAATCAGTTCTTTTGGGAAGGTTCTTCAGCTAATTGGAAATATACTTTACAGACTGATCTTTCAGAATACAGCAAATAATTAATTTTCAAATCTTTTAAGACCACCCTCCTCTTATCACCAGGTTGCTAACCTGTCTCTGGTTGCTATGCTTCTTCCAGCTTTTAGCTGGTGTTTTATATAGCTCCATTCATGTTCAGTTTCTTAAAATTTCTGGATAACAAACATTTGGGAGACAGATTCAGCTCACAGTCTAGGCACTCAATTTCAGGTGTTTGCTTGCAGATAGATGGAGCATAAACTCTCAGCGTAAAACATGGGAGATCTAGACTTACAGAAGCTAATTCTAAGAGGAGTATGATTTAATTGCCTATACAGAGGTGTCTAATGTCATTTGAAATGCATTAGGCTACTGAAGCGTAGAACTTCATACTATTCCAGCAATTAATACTGAAGCACTAGATTGTCACAGGAGTGGTGACACATGGACACAAGACTCTAGAACAGCAGCTTAACTGCTAAGCAGGGTGCTCTCAAGAGGCTCCAGATACCTATGTTTATACAATTGAATAGTGTTCTAAGAGCTATTCACTTGACAGAACAGAGGTGTTAAATGTCTCTTTAGGCTCCACTGACAGCACTGATTTGACATCATTTGACTATGGGCTTAATTCAGTTACTGACACATAGACATCCACTGCCATGTTAGATGTCTTATGGTAGCCTTTGTGGCCTTCAGCTGGTGTTAGGATAGTCAAATCAGATTTTTCTTTATCACAGCAATTTAAACACTACTTTCTTTCCATCATGAATGAGGATAACAGGTTATTGTCCATGTCTTTGTAGATACCTCCTAGACACTTGAAAACTTTATTTACTTCTCAAATGTTCTCTTTTTTTTAACTACACAATCATACTGGTTTCTCCAGTATATCAGGTATTCCATGTTCTAGACTTCCACTCAGACTAAGTAATTTTACCTAGACACTCAGAATGTGACCACAAATACGCAGCTCAGGCCTTAGCAATGCAAATCAGACTGCTTTGGGATGTGTTTGGACCTTTTTTAACGGTATTTTGCACTTGTCCATATTGACTTTTTTATAGACTCATTTAGCTATTTTCACAATAATTTTTAAACCCAATGCTATGTTTCAACATGCATGTGGTTCCTCCAGTGTTCATGCAGCCCTGCACAGCTTTCTGTCATTATCTATGTTTTTTTTTTCCTCTACCTTACTGTTGCTTCTCAGTAGTAACTATGGGAACAGATTTTCTATTTGCATAAGTTACACAAGATTATACAGCTCTGTTCGTCATAAAGGATAGGAGAAATAACTACTCCAAAAGCTGTTTATGGCATGACTTTTAGTTTTATACAATCAAAGCAGACCAGTACTGAAATCTCTGAAACGTTCACTGAGATATTGCACTCAAAGAACTAATATCTTCCCTTGAGACATCAATAACCTCAAAGCCAAAAAAAAACCCAAACCAACCATGCCTGACTTTTTTATCAACAAAAATATAGAAACTGGCTCTAATTACTAGGACCATAAGAAAGTAGGGTCTTGAGAAGAATTTTGAAAAGGATGTGCTGACTTTATCTGTTAGATTCACTAGCATGCTTCAGATTTAGAATGGAATCTGTGGCTTTGAGAAACAAGTTGGTGTGCTTCCTGCGCATGGTGATACTTGTCAAAAAGCTTCCCAATGAATCAAGTATTTTCATAATGTTCTGTACCAAAATAATGGTAATTTTAGTATTGTGTCTTCATCAGTGACAAAACTTCCATGCTTGAGAAAATGGTACAAGAAAACATGGAGCATTCTGTTCTCCCCAATTGTCTCATCCTACTCTCTAATGGCAAGTTGTCTTAAACCCCGAAGCATGAGACTTTTGTATGTTTTTCATGGAGTTTTTTTTGGAAGAACTAATATGATTCCAGAAATTTGGCCAGTCCTATACTACTAGTTTTCATTCTCTCTCATATCTGTCTCATGGCTCTTTGGATTCCTCTTTTTTTTTTATCCTGAATTTAACAAATATTTCTCATTCCTAAATTACTACATCATGCCTTTACTGAAATACTGCACAATGAACTAAAACGTGGTTCTAGACTGTCAGAAAACCTTCTCAAATAATTTCTCTGTAGTCTCATTGTTGTCCAAAAGAGCCATCCTACAAAGCCATATCCAATCCTGTGAAGGGGCAGGTAAGCCCTGGCTGCCAAAGGTGACACTAGCTGCAGAACAGAAGAATACAGGATTAGACTATCTGTTTCTCTCTAGAAAAAAATCCCTTACATTCACAATGATAAACAAGAACAGCAGCAGTTAGCAAACTCCTTCATATTAATTTCAATCCCAGCAATATTTACATTGTGTTCTGAAATACGACTTGTGTTTCTGTGTACTTTGAAACAGATGCTGTGTCCAAAGAGTGAGTGAAGTGACGTTTACAAACATAATAGAGTTGTGCTTCGTTTGTTCTAGTGTGCTGGGACAGACAGAACAGCATACTCCTGTGGTCTGAAGAACACTGAAAATCTGAGGGTCGCAAATACTGCTCCCTCACTTGCTGATGGCTTTCTGTGTTGCTTTGGTCTTGTCCCACATAACATTTTCCTATGCTGATGTCTAACATCAAACATGTAAATCAATATTGTCCTTTGTCACCTGAAGACATCCAATGCTGTGTGAGTTACCAGTAACTTTTGTTGTATCCTCAAGAAAATGAGAGGGAAACCAAGTGATCGATTTTCAGCATCTTAACAATGATTACAAAAGTAGTACATAGCCATCAGTGTAAATCAAGATACAAAAGATATTACATTCAATATGCAACAACACACAACTGAAACACACACTGAAAAGTTGCAGGGAGGTGTTCATAAAAATGGTAGAATTTTGACCTCGTATGCCAAAATATACTTATGTATGACGAGTAACCCCAAAGGCTATGTGACTCAGAGGTGAACTTGTTTAGATCATAGCTATTTAGGTGTCTGGTTAAGTATCACACACACTCACAAAAGAAAAATAAACAAGAAATGATATTTCAATTAGTTCCTACCTCCAGGCTTTACCAAGTAAGTAATTGCTTTTGCGAAACTCACAACACAGACTATATATAATTGTTATTAATAATTATTGTGATTAATAAGCCAGTTATTGTCATACACAAGGAAATTAAACACTAAATGGGCAAACAACATCACTTGCCTGTGGCAAAGACAACATTCTTTGACACCAGTCTATATTCCACAATGGAAAACTGAGGAAGCTCAATCCTTTCCACACCAGTGACTGCATTATCTCCACCTCTCCAGTAGAACTCTATGTCATCAGTTGTGTAGCCATCTGCAGGCAAAGCAGGAGAGTAAATCAGAAACAACAGCAGGCTCAAATGTAGCTTCAAACACAGTACATACAGTTTGTCGTTTGAGACAATGGAAAGAATCAGAACAGCTGGAGCGATCCACGTTATTTTGCTCTGTATGCCTGTGGGAAGGTCTCCCAAAGAGCTTTGCCATTACAGTCTGCTCAGGAATTTGAGGCAATATACTGTTTTCCTTTGTTTCAGATTTTTTTTTTTTTTTTTGCTATTGCTCTCATAAAAGTCACATGGAGATTAATGACCCCACAAAGATAGAAAATGCTACATAATAATATCCAAAATTGCAGATCAGTGTGATTTAAGACTTCATACACATTTAGCATTGAAATCAAGTGAAGTGTATATGTGGATAATCACCAGAAGAAAGTGGATTGTTCAGTGAATATAGACAAACAAAACTGGGGCAGATCTTTTCCAATCACACTAAAGAGCATGAGTCACACGATTTCCATTAGCTTCTGTAGCAGAAGACTACAGTTGAACAGAGAATATATGCCAGTATTTTCTGTATAAGGCCCATAATCTCCAGCCAGCAACAGAAATGGAACAGGAACTCTTGATGTATCAAGATGTATCTTGCAAAGATACATCTGAATATTGCAATCTTAGGCTATGACTAGGTGGAAGAGATAGGTTCTCTTTGGAACATAATTGCAAATCGCAAACAGGGACAACTTGAAAGTCCAAGGAGGGTCTGGTGTACAAGACCATCCATGCATAATAAAGCATATTAAAATAAAACGGTATCACAGTGTTTGCTGTCTTGAAAATGAATCTGATTAAAATATGAACATTCATTCCCTTGTGTTGCATCCACTCACCACCTCTGCCAAGTCAGGCTGGAGCAATAAATTACTTCACTCTGTCCTAAACCATTTTTCCTAGGATGTATCCATCCATCTAGAAATGGATGACCTCTCATTTTTTAAAACAGTCAAATAAACAAATGAAAAAAAACGAAGGGTGATAATTACACAATTCATGTATCTTTTATAGACAACAGATTACACAGTACTATAAAAGGAAAACTGCCTCACATCTGAACTAGCTTTTATAGGCATTTTCTTATGTACATACAGCTTTCTATTTCCAGAGTACAGTTTTGTTCATCTAATGGGTATCTTCTCAAGTCCATCATACAAGCTGCCGTGGTTGTGATTCTGAAACACAAACATCAAATAGAATTACTGTACAGACAGTAATCCAGGTTTTGTTGTTGTTCCTTTTCAGAATGAGGACTCTCTGAAGGACAGCTTGCAATAAATGAGAATCTGGTCCATAGCTTTACATGCAGCAGTAGCTTAATGCAACAGCAGTCACACTGACTGCAATGGGACAATTCACTGTGACTTACCCTTATGCAACCAGTCCCTTTGGGGTTCAATAGACCTATTCACATATGCAAATACTACGCAAACATTTGCTGGGATTAAAAAATACGACTTTATATCACAAAATGTGAAGCGAAAAAAAAGTCTGCTTCAAATGTCTAGATGATTACAGCTGTGTGAGTAACTGATTCCTTGGGTTTGTGCAGCTCTAGAAAAAAAAAACAAACCCTGTAATGTTCAAAACATGTTTTAAGTCCACAAAAATACTTTGAAATAAAGTTGCGTATATTTGTTTGGTTTTCAAATTTAAAGAAGATTTGGTAATGAAGTACCATACTGAATTTTAAATTTTCTCCCCAAATAACAATGTATTGTTGGTTCTCCATCTCAAATCAAGGCAATTTGGCACACTAAGCATGAATTTGCAAAACATTTTGCAATAGATGAACTGCATTTTTCATCAAGCTCTTGAATATCAAATGTGTCAACAATACACATAAAGAAGCAAAACAATTGTATTAACAGCTTCACACAGTATTGGCACTTTTAAATTAATGGATTTGTACATTCATACTAACCTTTAGACAGATATAACCATATGCTCACAATTAATCTTCAAAGTATTTAAGTGTTTTGCTGAATCATAGCCTTAATCAAGAGTATTTACATTATTATGCATCATTTTCTTTATCAGAGCTTCATACAAATTTCACATTCATATTATTAACTGCGTATGACTAGGTCCATTCCTTACTGATCCTTTTCGGACACAAACAAGAGATAGACCTTGGACACAGTATGTTCCTAAACAAATAATGTTCTAGTGATAATTTACGCTAATAATACAAGAGGGGAAATGTCTTAAATGCACCTCTGAGCTGAAACCCTCAATATTAAGGTTTTGTTTTTGACGTTTTCTCCATTTTGAAGCTTTCTCTTTAAACCCTTAACCTTCTGAAATTACAGTCCTCCAATCTGGTGAACTACTTTTAAAATTCAAGGGCAACATTTCAAGAGGATGCAAGTAGTTAGGTGTTTTCCTTCACCTCTTTAACACTAAAAACAAACCCCACATTGTTACTATGAATGTCCAATCTCATAAAGCAAAGGAAAGAATGCATTAAGGAAAGAATGCAAAGGGAAGATAGCATTAAGACCATTTATAACTATCTCATAGGCCAACAGAGGCCATCCTTCTATGACTCAGAATGTGCTTTTGCAAGAAAATATTACAATTTCTTACTACAGAGACAGTTGTATGAACACAAAGGCAAAGGAGGAGCTAGGAGACAAAAAAGCTCAAGGATCTATAGCCAGTAAGAAAGGCACACAGCTGATCCTTGTCATTCCAGCCTCATCTATGGCACAATCATGTATTTGCAAGTGCTATTCTCTCAGAGCGTCCTCTGCATCTCCTTGTTTTAGTCTCACAGGCTTTCAGGTACCAAGGATTGTATCACAGGAGGACACTTAGGTTAACCTTCCTCCAGTTGCCTGATGGGAGGCACCCTTGTTCTCCTGTTACACATCCCAGTGGGCTGGAATGGTTTACAAACAGCAATTCCTTAACTGCTCTGCAGTTTAGGGGGGCATCTTCTCTGTAATTAACATTTGCAAGTGTCCTTCCAGACTCTCAAGCAAGGTACTAGATGCAGGGCTATTAATTATGGACATGAATGTCTCCTCAATATGACAACTACTAGCAGCTCTAGCTAAGCACATAAAACTAGGACTAGCCTAGGGTCTTCAGGAGAAAACTTGGTCTTTAATCTGTGATCACTGCTCAACAAGGTTTTAACAGTGATCAGCTTTACGAAGACAGTGTGTTAATGACATGAACGTGCTCCTGAGTCAACTGGCAACTGTGCGCAAAGTAAAACAGGCTGGTACACTTGGGCATTGCTGTTTTGAGATTTATATCCCATGTTTTCATTCCCGTACTCTGACCTCAGTTTCATTTAAGAACCTGCAGCAGAATTCACATAAGCTAAGTTGACAGAAGAGGGAATGTGGTACTAGGATCTTAACTATTATATTTTATAACTAGCTTTAAATGCCAGCCATACAGAACACATGCACTTACAAATTACCAATTTGACAGAATTATTAGAAATTATGCAGCTGGCAAACTTGCATTCAACATACTAATTGCCTTATGACTTTTTAAGGAACATATTTTTATTTTTGCCTGTTCACACACCATAGTGTTTCTGCGTCACAAGTTCCAGTACCACAAACCAATTAATTTCTTAAATATCCACTAGAAAGTAAGACATAGCTAGATATAGATTTACTCCCTTTACTCAAAGTAAGCTGAGCGGTCAGAAGTCCCTTCTGAACGAATATTCAAGCAACCAAATCTAACTTGCACAAAAGCTCACAGAAACCAAATGTTAATTGCACAGGCTTGTGCACACTCCCAAGAAGAGCAGGTTTAGTTTTTGTGGGATCATAGAATCATCATGGAATGGTGGGGTTGGAAGGGACCTTTAAAGACCATCTAGTCCAACCACGCTGCAGAAGCAGGTCAACCTAGATCAGGTCACACAGGAACATGTTCAGGGATGGGATGCTACCTGACACAGCAGGCCAACAAGATTTTAAAAACTCATCATCTCAGCAATGACAGAGAAACAAAAGTCAGACAATGATAAGATGGTACAGAGATCCACATATATTTTGCTTGAAAACAATACTCAAAGAAATATTTTTAATTGTTTAAAATCCCATACTGCAGTTAGCTTTCCTCTGGATACAGATTCTCCTGTCCTTCTCTGCTATTTTATTAGCAGGCTGATTGCCTCTGATTGTATTGCTATATTGAACAGGAGCTTCACCCATGATGTGCTGGGAAGTGCTGCACAAACAACTGATGGAAGGGTCTTTTTCTGTCCCCCAAAATTTTATGATATACATCAGTCTATGCAATGGAAATACTTCTTATGTTACTAGGTCACAGCCCTGATGGCTAATTTGATCCTTTTTTCAATGTGATACAGAAAAATATCCATCTAAACCAGATCAGAATTAAGTGTGGTTCCCTTGTCTGACCGATCACAACTAACCTTTTTGCCTTACAAATATCCACCATGATGTATACATAGGTGATAACTACGTGAATCCTTTCGGATAAAATACATCTACTTATTTACAACATTTAGCATTGTATTGCCTGAGAACAAGGTAAACACTTACCTTGTTCTACTTACGGTAAACACACAAGCAGTGAGAAAGACTTTATTTTTGGTCCCCAATTTATAATGTTAATACATTCTTTTTGGTCTATTATGAAAAAAAACCCCATTATATCTTCATATGTCTTGCATATTGTTCTGAACAAGGTGGAACAAAGTCTATAAAAGCTACTGTCCGATTCCTCCACTCTCGTAGACTTTTGCAGTAGTAGCAAACTGCATTCTCTGAAGGTGATAAAAATCTTGGATAACTGAAGGTCAAGTCTACGTTGTTCAGAAGGGAACATAGAGACAGTGTGGCATCTAGATCACTTTCATTAAATATTTTTGAGGAGTTGATTGTTCCATGGATAATCTATAATCAGTTGCAATCCATGAAAATTTCCCGTTATTCTCAGTGACTCTGTGTTTTGCGGCGTATAAAACTAGGCTCTGGTCTCAGCCCACAAGATGAATCATTGCCTTCAGACTGCAGCTTGAAGCCAATGCCACTGGGATGCTCTGAAGCCACAACATAAAAAGACAGGGTAGTGGCAGAGCAGCAAAAAGTTCAAGTCTTTAAATCAACAGAGCTAAGGCTCAGATATTTTATTCCTTCTGATCATAATGTCCTATATTTTGCCAAGATTTAATTTTAGACAGTTATCTTTCATCTATTAACTCATCTGCTTCACACCACAAATATCTGACTGCCGATATTTCAGAGGAAAGGGCATGGTATGGAAGTGTGCCACACATGAGCCACTGGTGATATCCCTGCTAAGCAAATACTATCAACTGAAATATAGTCAGCATGTAGGTACTTAAATTTTGCAGAAGAGGAAGTTAACTTACTCAAATACACTATTTTATGACACATAATCCTCACCTGAGTGAGTCCAAATGTTTTCTAAGTGTGACAGAAAGATTATCATCACGAGAGTTCTAATTTCCATCACTTTTTAATTACATTTCTTATGGGAACAGTTCTTGAGATAAAAGAAACAAAAATATCTTGCATTATATTTTGACATTTAACTACTTATGGAAAGAATTCTAAACCAGCTGTGTTCCATACTCAGTCAATAGCATGTGAGATAAGAGTCTCCTTTTGCTAAAAGCAGTTAATTATAAAGACAGTATTTCCTGAACATCCTAATCTTCTTTAAAGTTCTAGGTGGACCTGCTTCTGCAGGGAGTTGGAGTAGATTTCTAAAGATCCCTTCCAACCCTTACAATTCTATGATTCAATGATTCTAGGTTGAGTCTATTTTTATTCTGCCTAGAAAGATTCATCCAATTATAGCCCTTACATGATATGTAACAGGAGTTAAAGAGGGGAGAGACCAAGATCCAGATAAAAAGTACAACTGTTGTTAAAATACAAAGCCAGGTAAAATAATGATACTAGATATATAATACATCTGCAGCACTTCTCAAATATCATTCATTTTCTTCCAACCCTTTCTATCCTGCACTACCTATGTGCAGCAATTTTGATTATCTGTACTTAAAAATACAAGAAACTTCCAATGATGGAAATGGAGCTTCCACTGGCAAAAATATGTTTTGCTTGTACAGTTTAAACCACTGGAGCAAGTGGAGTAACCTGTCTAAAGAAAGTAACTTTTTCATTCTACCGAGTTTTACCTTAAGATTTTTGCTACTGTAGTTGTTTATTAAGGGAAGGATTTTTCAGCATTCCTAACCATAAAAGCTATGACAGGAAACAGTAAAAAACACAGGTCAAGTCTAAAGTAAGTAGAGATTAGAATAATGTAAAGTCATGTTGTACCTCTGGTTTAAAATACAACATATTGCAGTACTTATTCCTGTTTGAAGAAATCACTGAAAGTAACCACAGTCATGGTCTTAACTGTGTCTGACTCCATTCAACCACAGCTCCTTGTGGCTTTTTCTTCATCAACTATAGATACATCAAGAGACAACATAAGCACTCACATTCAATCTCACTGCCTGCATTTTGGAAAACATTTTCAGGTTTACAATTAATGCATGACTTTCTGCTTTCTATAGCCAGTAGGCTTTCTAGATATGGTGACTCTACAGAAACAGATAAAACCTGACTGAAGGCGCTTCTGGCAAAATTAAGAAACATCGAGCGTGCCATTTGTTTCCCTGGGGCATCTTTCAGAGTTACAGGAAAGGTTACATAATACACTACCCAATGTTTGTAGCAACCTTGCAGCAGGAAGCAAATATCAACAACACATAAGGACAGAGATGAAATCTTCATCAGGGAAGCACAGACCTGAGGCCGTAAAGCACTGTTCCATCCGGGTGAAGGCGAATCATTCGATTCTTCACAGTGACACCGTGCACAAATGATTTCTTGTCATTTAAGAAGTAAGTGTCAGGCACCCAGAGTTGATCTGCCACTCGGTTATCAAGCGTGAGGTTGAGAGGTATGCCAGCGTAAGCCAGCCTTTTATCTCTCCAGTACTGCTGAAAATACATAGTCAAAGTGTAATCCTGGTGAGGAAATAAAAAAAAGAGAAGCACAACAATTAATCACACTTGGTGTAACTAGAATGATTTTTTCCCCCTATCATCAGCTTATTTTGCTGTTGGTTTAATTTATATTCAATTTAAAAAACAAAACAAAACCAAGACCAAAAGTGGCTTAATAAAAACACTAACTATTCCTAACACTTATTAAATAATTCTAGTAGTTTGAGTATCACTCTAGTCTAAGGTATCATTTCAAATCTTCAGAAAGGCAGCTAGTATTGTTATCTTTTGTTCTGCTTCTCCTTTTCTTTCATGTAGTTCCCCTGACAACTACCTAAAATGATTACATTTGTGGAATGCTAAATGAGATGACAGACAAATACTGCCATCTTTCCCAATTTTAAAAACATAGATAAATGGAAAAACATTCAAAGTATTTTGAAGCACTATGCAAATTTCTGTCTGAAAAACAAGCTGCAAAAATGTTGTTTATATACATGCCTTTGTGTGAGACTGCATCTTGCAGTGACATAATCAACAGGCTACACTGGTGCTGAGAAGAACAATAGTAGCAAAGCCCCACTAATGTCAAAGTTTGGTTGTCACAATTTTGTCAGTTAAGGTTGCTGGTATCTGCTATGATTTGTGATCACTAACATAAAAGCCTGAACATGGATACAGAAGCCTAAATCATGCATTTAACAATTCTTTATTTCATTTCAGAGTTTTGTAACCTGACTTGGTCACATCATAACAGAATCACAGAATCATAGAATGGTAGGGTTGGAAGGGACGTTTAGAGATCACCTAGTCCAACCCCACTGCAGAAGCAGGTCAACCTAGACCAGGTTACACAAGAACGCATCCAGGCGGGTCTTGTAGGTCTCCAAGGAAGGAGACTCGACACCCTCCCTTGGCAGCCTGTGCCAGGGCTCCATCACCCTCACATTAAAATAGTTTTTTCTTATGTTGAAATGGAACTTTTTGTATTTCAGCTTCATCTCATTACCCCTTGTCCTGTTGCTAGATACCATAGAGAAAAGGGATGCCCCAAACTCCTGACACTCATTATTAAGATATTTGTAAACATTAATGAGATTGCCCCCTCAGTCTCCTCTTCTCTATACACACTATAATTAAACATGATATTAGTTTCATGATATTATTTTAAAAAATGTTTGGGAACAGTTTAAAGTGTCAGAAAATTTAAAAATCCTACGAAATAGTAAAATTTATATTAGAAAACACCTTGTCTTTTCTTTCAAAGTGTAGAAGGATATCTTCAGTTTTAGAAAGTCTATTTTTATGCATGAAATAAAAAAAGTGAAAATCCAAAAACGGTACTTTGTTATACATGGAAATGAATGTTTACAATTAAAGAAAAGCATTGTTTTTAAGTATATAATACTGTCATATTTATCAGTGAAAAAATAAAACTGTAAGTACAGGCTATTCAAAGTCTGATTTTCAAATTACAGAAGTGCTCTAAATGATAAAGCTCTTCAGGAAACTCTTCACAAAACACTGAGAAATTTATGTGATCTCCAAACATATTTAAATATTTAGCAGCAGGTGTGCAAGCCACAGGATACCTGCATTTGCATCTGGTTCTACAAGCTGGTGATGCAAAACCCCTCAGGCTTGCTGCTTGTTTGGGAAAAAGATGCTCAAGGTTTCTAAGTAAGGCTGTTGGGAACAGTCCATTCTTGTAATGAGTTTCATGTGGAGAGAACCCAGCTTCAGGCACTGATCCTGCCCTGCTTCCCTCAAGCCCTACAGCCTTTCCTTGAAATCAAATGAAACTTAAGCATGCCTTTCACAATCAGAGTCTTTGCATTTTTTATTCATTGATTCATTCCCTTTAATGTGGTAGCTGCTATACCTTTAAGAAATTAAATTTAATTGCTTAGAAAAATAAATCATTACAGATATAAAAGACAAGCTGTTCCCATCTTAGGAAACTAATAGGAGACCTTTGAAAACAAAAGGGCCTGGTGATGGGAGAAAGCAGCCCATGTCGAACTGTCTGGAAGGAAGCTCATTGCCTAAAACTCAAATCTGACATGACTGCTCAAGAGAACGTGCTCTGACCTTTTTGTCAGAAGCTTTCTTCAGTGGGACTAATGACCCCTGCTCATCAGTGAATGAGGTACATGCTACACTGGGTGCACTTGTCTCACTATCATTAGGACTTCAGGAAGACCCCATGTCTCCTCATGTTGTCTGCAACAAATTTACTGACACACTAGAATGAATTCTCCACCAGCTCTGTTTCACCTTAATTAATGCTTGTTCTATTTATGTTCAAGACTTGCTAATGTGCTTGGCTTCTATTATGGTTTGCACACCAATGTCAAGAAACTGGGGATTTTAAGAGATGTGGACGTATGACTAGAACACCAAAAACTCAATGTGTGTAAACACACAGTATATGCACAAAATAAACAGAAATCAAGAAATGGGGTGGCACTGCACAGCAATGAAAGAAGTGAACCAGCTAGCACAAAATATAACCAGATCATTACATCTGAATAGAAGAGAGCTTTGGGTTAGCCTTTTTCCTTCGGCTTGAAACAAAATACATGTTAACAGCTAACAAATGGAATAAATAACTAGCTGAGTAAAACAATACAAGGAGTAACAGTCTGACATTTTATTTTTAAAGAATAAAATTTACTATGGAGGGGAACAACAGAGAGAAGACTTTACAAATGGCATATGGAAACAGCAACGTCCAGCAAACATCAAGACACTGAAGGACAGACTTCCTAAACACATTCTCTAAAGTACAAATTTCATTAGTACTTTCTCAATTAACCTTCACTTCTTATTTCATCTTAACTTTAAATAAAAATCCCTATCTATAGGTCTGTTTCGTATTATGACTATATTTGCATGTACAGAAAGCAATGACGACATGAAAAATTATTTAAAAAGAAAATCACAGGCAACACTGTTGCATGTGAAACATCATCTCTTTCTTAGTTTTTCATTTTGTATCTAGGGAAAACGTTCAAGCAGCACCTTGTGCAATGGCAATGTACTACCCAGATGTAATGACACATCTGCCTAACCTCACTCTCTGCACTTTGAACAACAAATGTGGCAGAAATAAGAGTGCCCAAGTGCTACCACAAACCTTGAAGGATCACTGTGCATTTGTGCTCTGCCAGTATCACCTGCTCCAAAGATGATGGAATAGAAAGAATTAGTATGAACCACACTTGTTCACTACCACATTTTTCCCAATCATGTCAAAGCAAAAAGCAGCAGCAAACTCACATTCGAACTGCACTGAAACTGCAAGCAGACACAAAATGAGCAGGAAAGGCCAGTTCCTTAGGGTGGCTCTATCAAAACCACCATCAGCGGAAACTAAGCTTATTAAAACCCATGAGGATGTCAACTCTCATCGTTTCATTAACTAATTTGCTAGGCTTTGTTCCCATAAAGGAGGTTTTCCCCTTTTCTATACTCCAGAGAAAAATGTAAAAATGGTTCGAGTATGGACTGGAAAAAATGCACTAGGTATTTGTCAAGGAATAAAATAAACTTCCATCCTTAACTAAGTAGCCTGCAAAGTTTATTAAGGGCAACCTTCCTGCAGGGGAGCTTATGATGACTGGCTCCGATATAGAGGTCAAAAGGGTAGATCTCCAAAGTTAGAAGAGATTAATCCCACTATATCTACTGCATTACGGTACTATAATATGTCAAAGATGACACAGAGCTTCCAGCTTTTGGAAATTCTGACTACTGCACGGAGCAGCAGGTAATTTTCTCAGCAGCAAAGACCTCCATAAATCGGGGATTTTTTCCCCAAACAATACATGCCACATTCAAGGTCCTCCTTTCCCCTCTCCAGTTCTTCACACTAATAGGCACTTCAGATAGAGCATGGTAACAAAATCACTCAAATCTCAGACAGAAGGGCAAACACAGTGCTTATGAAGTACAGGAGAAATGTCCTCAAAATGGGAAAAGCTGAACTGTACCGGCAGCATGATCTTTCTTTTGTATATTCAAAGACCACGGAACATCCTACAAGGGTAAAGAAAAGTGATGAGTGTCCTTGACTTTATAGCACTGCAATGATGCCACTAACGTAAGGAAAGGCATAGAGAAAGGTGTGCCTGTGCTTTTTCAATATAGTTTTCCCTGGGGGAAAAAAAAAATCTCAAAACCCCTCAGGTACTAGATAATACTTGGGAAAGAATGTAGACACAATGGTGCTATCACAACTTCAACAGAGTACAATATTATCTCTGTTCTTTATGTGTACTGTCTGTGATTTCAAAAGACCTTAAGCAAGAATTACAGGACTTCACAAATATTACATGTGCTAATCATGTACAAAGCAATTTGTAAGCATTTTCTACATGATGTATTTGTCTCCCCACAGATCAAACATACTATGTAGGAAGCATAACTATGATTTAACTACAACACCACTTCAGGCAGGAAGAATGTACTATAGTATGCTACTGTACAGCATCTAATGAACTGACTACAGGACTAATCATTGATAAATACTAATATACTCTAATACTAAAAGCAAATAATAATTTCTCTTCTGTTACAGAGTTGGTTAGCTTTTCTCTCCTGTACACTCTATAAAACGGAAAGAAATAAAAATAAAATAGTTTGCATATCAAAATAAAATTAACAACATCACAGCAGCAATAATGCTCTAAAATTGACTATCACTGTTTACAGCCTTACTGTGTTATGTATCAATGATGTTAAAGTTTTCCATTAGCTGTAAGGATGTTGTGTTTCTTCAAACTGACTGCTAGATGGAACACTACAATTAATAATTACAATGGAATACTGTTAATATGGCAATTAAGAAAAAGAAATTATTAATGCAAAATAAATACATTGGAAATTACTGGAAATACTGAAAAAAGTTATGCAAAAAAGAACTATTCCACTGTTTGGGAAGGCTTGAAAACCCAGATTCTTGTTTTAGATTTGCAATTGGATGTAAATTCACATCCTTGTTTTTTGACCAACAGATAAATGTGATTATTGCCATCAGCTTTTGAATTGTTTATTTTTGATGAGTTAATAAATATTCATTCAGTAGGTAAAAATCCATGCCTTATTCTCTGTATAACTTCAAGGTCTCTTCTCTAAACTTCCACACAATTTCAAAAATTAGATATGGTTGCTCTAGAAAAAGGAGTTGTTTTTGAAGCATAGGTGATTGACTTACATTCTCCCCAATAAGCCCAAAGTGAGTTGCAATGCCAAAATCATTAATCTTATGCTTTGACAAAATAGCTGTAAATATGTCTTCCTACCAAATACAGACAGGACCTAAGAAATAGATTTATACACACATTAATTCACATAACTAAATATGAGTTTATTAAAGACACGTTCAGAAAGGCTAACCTTAGGAAGTCAGAATTTACCAGTAATACTATTCAGTTGTGCAAGATGATCAACATTTCTGTCAGCATTCAAAATTTTCTAAAATGTTTGGAAATCTTCATACTGAAGAAAAATATATTAAAGAAAAAAAATACAGAATCATAGAAGCTTTCAGCTGGAAGAGATCTTTTAGATCACAGAGTCCAGCCTTTGTCCGGCCCTATCAACCACTAGACCATTTCCCTAAGTGCAACATCCAACCGCCTCTTAAACACCTCCAGGGACAGTGACTCCACCATATCCCTGGGCAGCCTGTTCCAATGCCAGACAACTCTTTCAGTAAAGAAATTCCTCCTTATATCCAGCCTGAACCTCCCCTGGCATGACTTGAGGCTGTTTCCTCTTGTTCTGTTGGTTGTTACTAGGGAGAACAGACCAACTCCTGCTTTGCTTCAATCTCCTTTCAGGTAGCTGTAGATAGTGATAAGGTATCCCCTGAGCCTTCTTTTCTCCAGGCTAAACAGCTCCAGATCTCTCAGCTGTTCCTCATATGAGACGTGCTCCAAATTTTTTACCAAATTACCATGTTTTCTCTCCTGTTCTACTGAAACACACAAGGATGGTGTTATAAATAGATCTAAGGAAATATTTAGCCTCCAGGAAGCTTTCCTAAAGAATGCATGATTACATGGTTCTTAACCCACCCTCTCATCCCCTTTGGCACAAGTGCTTCCATCTTCATCACCACCACAGTTCCTTCTCAAAAGAGCCTGTCCCTCACTGGGCTTCATTGGGTGCTCCGAGGAGGGTTGCCATACCAACCAGCACTTTGCTTTCTGCAGGCAAAGGGAGCACAGTTGACATAGCAACTGGCCAAATCAGCTTCTCCCTAGTTTTTCAGGGACAGGTGGTGGTCACTGTTACAGAAAGGAAGCTTCTCAACAGAAATGAAAGGAGCGGTTGGGCATTCACAGTGGGTACTGCCCTCTGGCAACTCCCTCCCATGGCTCCCACAGGAGCTTACTCTTCAAAAGCTGGGGATTGGCTTTTCTCTCTCTGTGTTCCTCTGTCCACAGTAAAATGATGGGGATGCCTTCCCATTCTTGAGGTGCTCTCTCGTCTGAACATCAGAGGACACCAACCGATCTTTGGAAATAAAAAAAAAATACTTATAAGACAAATAATGCTAGGCTCATTGAGGCACAGAAATTGCTTTATGAGGCATGAATTTATTTATTTTAGAGCTGTCAGGACCTCAAGAAAACAGGTACATTTAATTGCACTAATTGAAATCCTGCTAACAACCTACAGGAAGAAGAAAAATCAACCTTTATCAGCTGTCAGCTTGCTCACACAATTGAGGCAGCTGACCTTAGAGAGATGAAAACTGACAACTAATGGATTGTTCTTCCTACATAGTAACAGTATTTGCCACTAGTGACTTGAAGAAATGAGCTAGTGCCCTAAAATTTTAAAGCTAGCTGATTTTTTTTTTCAGTTACGATGTATGAGCAGAGACTAAAAATCTGAGGATCTATCAGGTACCTATTTTAAAGAATGAAGGACTTTTCACACGTCTACCCTGTTCTTTCCATAACTATATCAACTTACATATACCTTTGTCATTCCTTGAATTATCAATAAAAATCTATGAGGAAAAACAACACTGAAAGAAAACTCTGTAAGGTGATGTTCTTTGTAATATCTGTTGAGGTCTTCCTATTTTTAAGACTATAGTATACATCATTCTTTTAGCGTCTTCAAGGTGTTCCAGGACAGCAGTGACAGAGGCAGCTAAGAGCCTCCACAGCTGAGCATACAGAGATGTGTTTTAAATTCCGTGACTGTAAATATATCACGCCATTCTCCTCCTATTTCCTATGATTGGACATGAAAGCCATCCAAAGCAATTTCCAATAAATTCATGTTTCAGACTGAAAAGTCTACAATCCTTTTGTTGCCACAAGAATTGTAAAAAGATCTTTCTGAAGGCACTACAGGGCTCAGACAACATTTTGTTAATTACTCCAGATTTAACAAATAAAACAAATCTGTATTTGGGAACACAGAGCTAAGGGAAACATACACTTGAAGGAGAATAGAGATATGTATCTGTTCACATCCTCACTTTTTGGTCAAAATGAAGCAGTATTTATTCCACTGTGGGGAAAACTTAAAAAATTTTGTCACCTCCAAACTTATTCATTTGTTGACTGCCAGCCAGCCAGTCTCACTGGCACTACAGTACCGAGGCTGAAACCCAAATTTCTACTTGCTATCTGTGAGTATCTCAACCACCAGATAGTCTTACAGGAGATCCCATTCAAGTCAGTCACCAGGAACAAAATGCCCTTCGAGAGCGAGAGTGAGGACACATTGGCCATCAAATGTTTTTAAAATGTGCAACTTGAAATGCAATTTATCACAGCTCACACCATTTGCCAGGACTGGAGGGCACTCTCAGATCTTGCTGGTCCTGCCAGGCCCCAGAGCTGCTCCCACCCTGCCCTGACCCACCATGTAGAGCACTTGCCACTACAGACACCAACTACGGCTCTTGATACGTGAACAAGCAGTTCAGTCGAACCTGGATATTACATGTTCATTTTGGAGTAAGGAAATAAACTAGAAGAAGTTTCTCTGTAATGGTCAACATTTGGAAAGGTAATCAGCGAACCGCCCTGTGCAGCCTATTCCCATCCCTCCAGATATGTTACTTATGCTGTTGGCTTCCCTCACTTCACCCTTTATCAATGACGTTAAATCCAACTCTACATCTTGCAGTAACAAAACTGGGATGCACGCTAAGTCAAAAGGAAACAATGCATTTAGTAAAAACTCATTACTGCAGGTAAGATAAACTCATGACTACGCTCATAAAACATGGTAAAGCACAAAATAAATAAATGGGTAAAAAACAGCCAAACACAACATCCAAGAGGAAATATTACAAGCATACATGTTATTCAACCTGGACACAAACCTCTTCCTGTACAGAGACTTGTGAAAAAAGTGGAATAGAGCATGTTGCCTGACAGTGACCTTTAAAAAATAAGGTTGTGAGTGATTTTAAAGGGAAATTTCTTGCTGAGGGAGCATCTCTCCTCCTGCACATGAACATAGATTTTGGAATCAGGGAATCAAAATGTGTCACTGCATAAAGAAACTTGAGAAGGCTTTTGAACTTTTTTTTTTTTTTGAACTTTTAACTGTACAACTCCTGAAGTCTAAACTACCAACATGAAACACGTATTTAGTCACAAATCTCCAAAACTTCCAGTTTTAGTAGCTGGATTTTTTAAAGCAGCATTATCTCATGACAGTGTGCACTCCCAGGGATTTGTATCTACTCAAGCTACTTAGAGAAAAACTGATCCTGTAGTGGATAATGTGTTGATTACTTTCCCCTCTGTGCAAATCTGTAAATTCCATGAGGACGCGTATAAAGTCCTGCTCCTGGGTCAGGGTAATTCCAAACATGGATACAGGCAATAAGCAGCCCTGTAGCGAAGGACTTTGGCATCCTGGCAGTTAAAAAGCTGCATATGACCTGGCAACCTGCAGTCACAGCCCAGAAAGCTGATGGCATCCTGGGCTGCATCAAAAGCAGTGTGGCCAGCAGGTCAAGTGAAAAGATTCTGACCCTCTAAATCCACTCTTGTCAGTACTGTGCTGAGCTCCAGGGTCTCCAGCATAGGAAGGACATGGACCTACTGGAGTGGGTCCAGAGAAGGGCCACAAAGATTATCAGGGGTCTGGAGCACCTTCCCTACAAAGACAGGCTAAGAGAGTTGGGGTCATTCAGCCTGGAGAAAAGAAGGCTCCAAGGGAGTACTTATGGCAGCCTTTCAGTACTTAACAGGGGCTTACAGGAAAGATGGGGGTGTGGGGGGGGAGCACTCTATCAGGAAGTGTAGCAATAAGATAAGGCATACTGGTTTCAAACTAAAAGAGGGTAGATTTGGGTTACAAATTAGGAAGAAGATCTTGCCTGTGAGGTTTGTGAGGCACTGGAACAGGTTGCCCGGAGAAGCTATGGATGCCTCATCCCTGAAAGTATTCAGGGCCAGGCTGGATGGGGATTTGAGCAAACTGATCTAGTGCAAGGTGTCCCTGCCCATGGTAGGGTGGGGTATGGAACTATAAGATCTTTAAAGTCTCTTCTAGCCCAAACCACTCTGTTATTCCATGGTTCTGTGATCTATGTACAGCAACAGTACTTTCCTCAAGGCCACTGTAGGCTACTTCCCGACACCTATGTGGAATACAAGATACCTGTAAAGAATGTGAATATTATGGTGTATGTTCACTTCAAGTAATTAAATGTAAAAAAGGCTACTTGTGTATTGCAACATTTCTCCTACTGTGGTACCAAACTGGAAGGACAGAAGGCAAATATTTTTATTTCCTTGGAAATTTGGTGAAAACATTGAGAACTTAAAACTTGGTTTATATACCTCCTTTACACAAAGTGTTTTCACCTCACTAGATATTTACTCTGCTGTATGTAATGTATGTAATGTTTCTCCTGCAGCAAAATTACTTGCATAAATCTGTGCTAGGTGGACACGCTGATTTCAAAGGTGCTCCTTGAATTCAGAAGTAAAGACAAAGACCAGTTATATAGAGAACTGGAGTCTTCCCTACCGCAGGTACACTGAGCAATTACTTACCTAATTCATCAACTTTTGCCAAATACCTCGGAAGCAGCAAAGTGTGTTTAAGAAATCATTTTCCCCACAAGGTCCTTGGTTGAACAAAATGTGGCTGAATAAAGTGTGAGAAAGGTACATTATATACCATTGCTTTTAGCCAGAGATCGGTATTCTGCAGACCATCTCAGTTATGATAATCAGATGGCTTTCTCAGATCTCAAAGTTATATCCTTGATCATCTATTTCTGCTCTTGCTCTGGCAGTGCTTTTTCACGTTGGCTCAAGAATTGGTCCTTCAAACAACAGTGAAGGGTTTAGATTCATCAGGAACTCAACAAACTTTGTACAGGGTCTGTACAGCAAAAATAGGACGCGACAAAAAGGATGCGGGAACTAAAAAAAATACCAGGAAGGCTACAAGAGAAGGAGATTGAACTAAAGACTACAGGAAAGCCAACAGGTGCAGAAGAAAACTGGCTTGGTGGATGAATCATAGAGGGGTAACATATAAAAAAGCTTTTTATCTTTAAGAAAAAAAAAGTAAGACAGGAGCTAGTAAAACTTATTTAGGACACATGCTACACTCAAAAATACCATTTAAGGATAACACAGAAGAATACACAAAGAAATCAAATGCATACGTGCTACTACTGAAATGTTTGAAGTTTTAAAATGAGACAAAGGAACTAGGATACCTACTTTTAAGTGAGAATATTGACCTAACAGGAGTGTCAAAGATTTGATGGAAAGAAAGCAGAGAGTAGAAACCTGTAACATAAATCAAACTACACAAGCAAGAAAAGATGTAATGTCTGTTAAAGAAAGTGTTGCACCAGATAGTTAACTGTACTGAATGTTACATATTATCTCTATGCATTAAGACATCAGACCTACAGAAGTATTAGAAATAAGTTGTCGCAGCCTAATCAGGATGACAATGGTGTTAGTGAGGTGCCAAGAGAGATTTAAGAGACAGCAAAAACCCAAATTAGTAATCTGAAACTTCAATCACCCCCACATAGACTGGGTGAATGTCAGGCTGGGGTGTGATGCAGAGACTAAATGACACCACAAATGACAGACTCATGGAGGAGCTTTTGGTGAAAGCTGAAACAAGGCAAGACACTCTTCACTTGGTTCTGAGCAATGTCGAAGTCATGGGTCAATATGCTGTGACAGAACAACTGCTCTGTAACTCTGATGGAATTGGGAAATCATGTTTTCAAAAGGAGGAAAGTCTAAAACGGCATCAAAATAGTATTTAATTTCAATAAGTAAGCTGTATAAAACCAAAGCTGCTCATTTCCAATTCAGAGAAAAGATTGTTTATAGTCAGCATAATATGAACTTCTGTACATTAAAAATTATTGTTGAGTAACAAACGAACAAAAAGCCAGACTGTTTAAAATGTCAGGTAAGTAATTTTATTCTAACTAACAAAATGTACTTAAAAAATAAATTCAAAGGAGAATAAATAGGTAAGAACATAGAAATGGAAGACAAAACTGCATGAGCAATAATTTGCTAAAGGCACAAACACATCAAATGGTCTTAAAGAAAGCCTTGTTGAATAAGAAAGTAGCTCCTGCTATGGATTAATGACTAGGTAAAAACGAAGAAAAAAATAACAGTGCCTAGCAGTCAGTTTTCACAACAGTGGGAAGTCACAGACTTAACAGAGATCTGTGCAGGATTACATTCTGGTCCTCATTCTCATAAACAACATGAAAAGACGATGCACACTCAGGTGCTTATATTTGCTACAACATTTCTCCAAATAGTAAAAAACCGAAAGATGCGAGTGTGATGAGGTGCAGAAGGACAGTAGCATTCTGAATGCCTGAGTGATGAAAGATTAAATACAATACTGATGCAAAGTAATGCATATGGGGAAAAAAATCAGGCCTAACTCTGGACTAAGTGATAGGTTCTGAGCTAATTATGGCCACTCAGGGAAAAAAAAAATGTGTGGCATTAATCAGTTTTATGAAGAGATCTATTTAATAAGTTCAAAATAAGCAAACAGAATGTTAAGATCCTTTTGAAAAGAAACAGAAAAAAAAAGAGGAAAAATCATTGTGCTGCATTGTTTTAGTCTAATTATACATTGAATACTGCATGCAATTCTGGTCCATGTTCCCAACAGGACAAAGTGTAACAACACACCAGGAACAGCAGCCAGGAGAATGAAAGGCACAGAACATCTCCCATTTAAAGATACACTAAACACACAAGCATTTATCTGCCTAGAAAATAAGCGACTGAGGAACGTATTGCAGATATCTTTAACAATGCTGTGGAGGAGGCCATCATCTACTCACAACTCTTCATATGTAAGAAACTAAGAGTTGTGAAACAAATTACCAGACATTGGGCTCAAAACAAATGAAAGGATACTCTTATTTTCATGCACATGTATGTGAGTGTGCATGTTTAAACTGGGCGTTTTTACCTGCTGTTTAACACCAAAAATATGCACAGGTCTCAGAAGCCCCTGAGCAGTGTCAAAGTTTGATACTGAAAAACCTGAAATTTAGTCTTCTCCTAATTTTGTACTCTTCTTGAGCCTTCAGCATTGTCCACAGTTTGAAACTGGATATTGAGAAAGATAAACTTCTGGTCTGACTTTGAAATACCATTCTCATGTCCCTATCTTCTTGGACTGTGTTGTTAAATCATTTAGGAATCTACAGTGTTGTTCGCGAGCTGATGTAGTTGTCCTGTGGTGTTAATAAGCATTGCTGCTATGGCTGAACACTTATCGTCCTGGGGGAAAAGGAAGTAGAACTTGTGACCTGAAACATTTACATGATCCATTTCTGATTCAACCTCATACAAAGATAATTTTGTACATAAGATTTTTGCAAATAACATAAATATGCCAATGTAGACTATTTAAGTGCCCGTCAAAGTTCAGAAATTATGATACAGTCACTTCTTCAACGATGTTGAGTGATAGTTATATTCACTTTCATTTGTCTAACATCTGCTCCTGGCAAATGTAAGCAGATGTGTTTAATTATTAACTTTCGATACTTGTATATGCATAGCATGAATAAGAACATGAAAATATTAAGATTTTTGTGAAGCAAAAATGCCTTTGAAGCAAATGACACGACAATGAATCAGATAGCTAAAACATATATTTTTATAGCTTGGAAGTTAGCAAATAAAATACAATAAGATACATTATTCCAAGTTAAAATAGTCTATGAAGACAATAGACACAGTCTATGTGAAACCTAAATTAGTTTGGATCTCAAAGTCAGAACTGTATTCTTTCCAATATATGCCCATTGATTGGAGTAATATTCTTTACCTTACTTTCACACTGCAACACCACTCACTCTTTATTTGACTGATTTTTCCTTGTTGAAGAATTTAAAAATTGATTAAAACCCCAATTAAAGTGGTGTGTTTACCCTTTTTAACACAACATAATGATTACACAGACTTTTGCTTTACATCAGGAAGCAGAAATTTAACTATAAATTCCCTGCAGAACGATTCTCCGCTCAATCATGTCTATCTTCTCAAACTGGGATCTCCAATTCAGAGCCCTTCAGTGCAGCCTCTCCACCACTCTCACCTACATCTGTAGCTCTGGATTTTGCGTCAGTTGTTGACAGTGCAGCTCTTGGACTTGTTGCTGTGCCCAAGGACAAACTGCTGCCACCCAGCTGGCTACTGCCATGCAAGCCCACAGGCAGGCCATGCCATTTTCCTGACATGCAGGGTCTTGCTGCTGTGCAAGGACTTTTTGTCAGTATTTCTGCCCTGTCTCTGGAGAGGCTGCTGCTCCAGCATTCTGGAGAATGTCTGGACTCTTTGAGATTATCACCTTTATTGAAGAAAGAGGACGTGGCAGGTTTCTAGAGTAAGTTGATGACAAAAAGATGGAACTCTGACAACTGTTGCAAGAGCAACACAATCTCAAACAAAGAAGTCACATTATTCACACCGAATGCAAAGATGGTTATTACCTCTTATACACAGAGCACAGATCCTGAAAAATATCTATTCAGTCTACAGATAAATTCTTTTATCAGTTTACATTTTAAAAATGTTTGTTTCAGTGTTAAATGATCTGATTTTATTCACAGTATGTAGACCAATGGCTCTGCTTATAATCAAATAGTAAATTTTCTACTTGTACAAAACCTGTAAATATTTCAAATTTTCCTAGATAAGAAAGATGTACCTAAAATCATGTTGCATGCCAATATAGATCAGTGGGCAAGATTAAAATAATTATTCATCCAACTCACTGTGCTACACCGAATTTTGTTTTTATTCCTCTTTATGCAAACAGATACTTTTTCTACAGATTTATCTAGTTTCTGTGATGACTCCAGTAAGTTTTTATCTTTTTCTAATTAGAATTGTAACTATCAGCTACTAGTGGAAAGAGAATTACCAATCATTAATTATACAGAATAACAATAAAAAGTAGATCCTATCTCAAACTCAACAAATAAATGCATCTGCAATTTGTACTTCAGTATAGAACCTGGCTTCACATTACGTCTTTCACATTTGTCCAGGTTCATCTCACAAAAATTCATTCCTATATGGCCAGCTTTTCTCTGTGGCCTCACATCTAGCAGCTCACCTTCAGAGTAGAAGCTGCTGAACACTGAGCACATTAAAACATCTGATGCTATATTGTGGAAAAAGCTCTTAGTAATCTGGTTGTAATGATGGAAATGGATGCATTTGAAAAACATGGTTGATGGGTTATCTTTTACAACTAACTGTAACAAATGCATTTACACTAATAAAAGAATTTACTTTCTTTGAACACAAACTCTATTCCCCAGTGGAGTGGTTTATTTTATGCTTAGAAAAGGCTTTTGCTAGAATTATTGATGTATGTGTTATTATTACAGTAACATGACATGGTAGAAATATTCCAAATGGATTCATACAGTAGATCCCTGATATCATAACAATTAAATAAAAAGAATTTACCTTTCCTACCAGATACACAGATTATACATGCATTTGTATACGCTGGCATACTGTACATGAGAGAAACATCCAGTGTATTCAAAAAGTAATCTGCCAGTAATTCGCAAGCCATCTGAAATATATGAAGAGTTACTGCTTGGACTTACTGTTTCAAGACCTTTACCTGCGGGTATGAATTCTAAAAGGCTAATTTAATTAAAAATATTTTAAAAAATATCAGGAAGTAATATTGCTTTTTTAGAGTACAAGAATTTATTTTACATACTTTGTGTTTTAAAAATGGATAGATTGATCTTATTCTGCAGAAATAGTCTTCAAATAGCTACAAAATGAAATGTCATTTGGGTGTTTCCAGTAACAACAAATGCAGACTATATAGAAAATCATATTAAATTAGCCCCAGCCATAAGGCTGGGATTTCTTCGACTGTCATATGGTCAAGACACATTCCAGTTACTCCTACTTAATTAAGGTCTACTTTCAGTCAAAGACCATGAAGCAATTTGAAATTGGGGAGCACAGAAGTGGTAAACCATGGGTCTAGGGACTAAGAACAACAACATTAACTGATCAGCTGGTAGGATGCATAGAAGATGCAGCTGGGCATTTTGGGTAGCTGCAAGATTACTATGAGCTATCGGTGAAATGCATATGTGAAAGATGCTATTGTAATCCTAGTTCTCAGCAGGTGATGGAAGCAATAGTGGTACTACTCAAGGTATTGGTTTAAAATTTCACCTAAAATGCACTGTAAAGCTCTGCAAAGCTTTCCTCAAGAACTTAAACTGGAAAAGATATAGCAAAGGGCTAATGAAAGGGCAAGGGAAGAGAGAATCTGTCTTCTGAATGAAACACTGTCTTGTGTAGCTCAGTGACGTGAAAAACTGAGTGTATTATGACTCTTTCCCTGCACCACATAGACTGTTTTCTTTTAAACTAGGTAACAGGTGATGGAAGGAACATGCGTACCTAGATGTCAGTAAAATATGCTGTCAGGATGCATCTTAGGGAAGGAAATACTCCATATTCAGATGTAATTTAAAACAGTTTACAATTGATTGTCTTGGGAACCATCCAGCCACATTTCTTTATCATTTAATATTTCACAGAAAGTCCTAAAATAAACTCCAATTTATATTAAAAAAAAAGGCAATGGGTCTCCATTTTCCAAGGTGCAGTCATGATGTAGGCTCCTAAATTACTATGATCTTAAAATCTTTACCAAAGGTCTTATCAAATACATTGTTCAAATTTTAATGGGAATTAATCAGAATAAATTAATCAGAATTTTTCTAATTTACTAGAAAAATTGTTAATTATATTTAGAAGCATCACTTGCCTACTTAAGTGTTGATCTGATTTGCTGGTTTTTGTCGTTGATTGTCACTCATGAAAGATTCAAGATGTTTATTTTAGATGATTTATACTATTGAAAATGGAAAATTGGAACTAAACCTGAAGTTTTAGGGCTTGTCGAAGCAGACTTAGGGCTAAAGCCACAAATCCATCTATGTATCTCAATCCTATTCAAGTGTGTACTGCACACTGCACACACACATTAGGGGGCATTTGGGAACCCAAACCCAGACCTCTAGAGCACCTGGAACCATGTGCAATGGTAGTGGATGGAGGAGAGGGACAAGCTGCACGGTGTGGAGACAACTGATGCCCTCTGCTGATGGGCTGCCTCACAAGAAAAGTGATGCGAAGGCCCAGGAGCACAGGAAATGAGGGACAAAAGTCTGCTTTGAGGCTGTAGTTTGAGTGGCATGGCAGGTTGGTAAATAGGAGTTGGAGACTCAGTGCTTTTGTGGTCTGGATTTCAGAGTTTCCCAGGAGTAGAGTGACGCCTCAGTATCAGGATCCAAGTGTGACCAATGCACACAGGACAGCTCATGAGACAGCCTGGTGAAGAACAAAGACACAAAGCAGAGGTAAAGATCTGCTTTGACACCCCGAACTTCACAAAGCGAGAATGTAAGTTACAGCACAGGTATAAGCACTTGCTACTCTCACAGACTTTCTACATCATTATGTTAGCATTATCACAGTATTATTTTAACTATACTTGTTCTTATGTCCACGGATTATGTTCAATTTTGACTGAAAGGAAGCATTAAAAGGATAAGATAGTAATGAAAACCTGTGACAACAGTGACAGCGTGCAGTTTACATTTAACTACAGGTCCTTTTGGACTTAGAATGAGAGCATATTCATAGCTTAATGCACCAGACCTATGGTATGTCCATGCCCAGATAAGCATTCTCTAAAAGTCATAGCAGAAGAGCTGCATATTTTAAAATATTTTTCTTGTGTGATTCAGATTCTGGACAGAGCTCAGGCAGATAATTTACAGATAACGGTCCAGATTCAGCTACTGTGACACTATTAGAACTCAGCAGGTACCAATGGGGTTGTACTCCTGTAAAGGAGATCTGTATTTTTCCTAGTAAATAATAAAATGATTTGTGTAGAATGCTATGATGCAAGACTAAATCCAACTCAGAATTATACACATAAGCTTCTCTCCTTTCTGCCTTTTTCTGTTGTTTTCTGCTTGCTAGATATTTCTTTCTTCTTCTCTAAACTGAGTTTGTGCCCAGGTAAATTCTTCATTTATTGATTTTCTTTTAGTTTTGCACCCACACTCATCCATTATATGGTCTATGCCACTGGAGCTTTATCCTCTTTGCCATATTTTTGTTTGTGAGTATATCTGATTTGGTCTGTGCTTTTCAATGCATTCCTTCTTCCATGGAAATCGTATTTCTTCCTCTAAATGTATTCCCCATACTTGTTTCTGCCACAATACGCTTTTCAGATTACACTTGTTGTTACAGTATTATCAGATCAAAGCAATAGATTTCCCCTTATTTCTCTGCTGTAGATTTAGTCTGAATTCATACAGATGTAACAGTGCAGAAACTGAAATAGAACACTTTAAGGTGTTGGAATCAATCTTTTTTCCACAAGCCAGCACTTGTATTTATGTGAATGTGTTTTAATAAGTATTTCTCTTCCTTATGAAAGTGCTGTGAATAACAAGCAGTCATGCAATTCTACAGGGCTGGTCTTGAGAAGTTTGCTGCTTGCTGTGTGTTGGCTCTTGCCATACTTTTGTGCATCAACTGTGTTTTTTCACTGTTAAATGGAAGCAGTTTAAATCTTGCTAATCTAAAACTCTCCAGACTATGGAGACACAATATCCCATAGATACTCCCTGACATGGAAAAAATACAGATCACTGAAGATACAAAATACCTAGAGATTTTATCAATATTCTCAGGTTTCAACATATGATCTGAGCCACCCGGGCTCAAATTTACCAGGCACATAAATTCAATGAATAGGAGAAAGAGGAACGCTGAAAGAAGTTCAGTCAAAAGTATTCTCCATTTTATTCTAAGATTTACATGCAGGTTAAAAAAAAAAAAAAAAGTATTTTCAGCTATTAATCTTTCTCTTCCTGGCAGCTTCCACGGGCTGACACTACTGTATGTTTTAATGTCGCACTACAGAATGAAAGGTATTCAAGGAGAGACAGTTCATTCAGATCTAGCTACCTGGATAGTTACACAAAAAGTGTTAAAGAAGTGGCACTTATTCTTTTGGACATATTTCTTTGGACTACATAGATTTCAAATCAGTTCCTCAAAAGGACCTCAAGATAACTGTTGAAAGTAATTAAAATATTCATTGCCAAGGAGTGAATCACAATGGATTGAAAGAAAATTAATCTGATGCAGTTGTGTTTCCCTATTTGTTTCCCTCATAAAAAATACAAATCACAAGTTTCTCAGGATGATCAAACTTTTTTTGGTTGGATTAGCCAAACTGTTTCTAAGCAATTGCTAAAACTGCTTTCTAAAAATAATTTTCCTTAATTTCTATTCTAAAAAGAAAAAAATTGTTTTACTCTTCACACGTCGCATCTTTACTGTACATTTTATTATTTATTCTTTATATGAAGGAAAAAAAAAAGTTGATGACATTTACTTAAAACATACTCTTTGCACACAACACTTTAATAAATATTTTGGAGTGTACATACTTCCCCTGATCACTTTAACTGTGAAGTTGTTGCAAGAAAATTTTAATCAAAAATTCCTCAGCAATCTTAGACCAGCAATCTTGCAATATTATTGTTCTTATTGTTCCTTAAGTTTTTAAATTAACAGGTAACTTCCAAAGTTCTTTGCTGTTTTCTGTATCAGAAGCAAACTGGAACAATCATAAAACTGTACAACTTCAGTCCTAATGTTTGTTTAAACATGCAGTGCAGTTGTTTCTAGGGCCTCCAACCATAATGATGGAATCACATTCCTGTTGTGTAGCAGTAACTCCAAAAGAAGAAACAGTTTCACAGAAAGCACTACAACAGTTTTACCCTTTTGTATGTGCACAATTTAGTTAAGAGTGTAGAACTATTTAATCAACAGAGATAGAAATGGTTTGGAAACACAAATGCTCTGTTGTAATGAAGTCAGACAGACCGGCTTGAGGGATTGTGCCCTTCATTGTTTGACAATAAAAGAAGTAAATATTTTGATTATCCATTACCATCATATGATACAGTGTCACTAGCTGATACATTTTAAATCAATATAAATAAAAGGAACACAGAATGACACCCATATGCAATAGACATTGACACTAAAAATATATATCTGTCATATGCCTTCATTGAAGTTAGAGTAGAAAAATACCAAACTTTAATGCATTTTCCTTAAGAAGCCTGGCAAGTATTCTGGTCAAATGGATATTTGTCCAAGTATGCTTTTACTAGAGAACCCAGACTTCTAATTAAAGAATGGAAATACCTGAAACACTGGGAGGACACCACCTTACACATGATTCAGCTTAGCAAGAAAAGAGATGCATCATATCTGTGTATGAGGACAAATTGAAAATGCAGATATTGGAGATTTAATTTTATTATAAAGATATATATGAAAGGAAGAAAAGGCCAGAATAAAAACTCACTGTCAATGAGGAGATTTTGGGAAAAAGCTGAGACTCACAGGCTGAGACTCTTCCTGTCTATGTACAGTGTGACGAGGAAAACAGGACTTTGCACATATTCTTGCCTTTGTGAGTTTCCTTTCTAAATAAACACTATGACTGAACCAAATAACACCACACTCATTCATTTCCCTTTCTCACCAGAAAAGGTACTCAAACCCTGCATGTTACAAAACTGGGTGAATTTCAGCACAGTAATTTCCACATGCGCTGTTATGGTTTTAATGATCAAATATTGACAAAAACAGTTCATTATTTAGTATTTACAAAATTGCTTCTGTTTGATATACACATTATGAAGCATGAGATGAATGGAAAATATGAAAAGAAACATGCTCAAAGGCTGTTTATATATTAATGTCTTTTAACATGCCTCCACTATTTTTAGCAATACCTTTATCTTACACTTCAATTTTTGAGATTTAACCCACTTGTGAAGTAGAATTGACAGTCCGTGCGTGCAGAAAAAAAAAGCTATAATCTTTTCAAGTACTTTATATTTACAACATAAAAAAATGAGTAAACAAATGAGTTCCCAATTTCCCATGCACTGAACTCAAGGGCTGAATCATCTCATTCCTAGAGCAGCACTACACTTTCAGTGTTTCCAATTCAGGAAAACATCAGTCCATAACTAACTACAGTATGTAGTTAGTTAGTTAGTATGTTAGTTAGTTAGTATGAGCAAGATTTGCTCAATTCTTGCTCACACAAGATTTTGTTATCTTTAGAAACAAAATGTATTTTAGAAAGAAGTTGTCTGCTCAGAAATAGCTTCTTCAGCTTAACGCGTTTGCTAGGGGTAGCAGGTGAAAACACCTCTTTCTTTCAGAATCAGTAGCTGCCATTTCAGGCTGCAAAAAATAGAAAGCAGTAAAATGTCAGCTGACACAATGAATATCAGTGTAAAAGCAATGATACAACTTGGCTAAAGCTAGGAAGATGTATGTGATAGCTGAGGGCAGTAGAGCTGTCAGCCTGCTATGCAGATTTTATTGTATTTCTCATTAAAAAAAAATCCCAATAACACAGCTTATATCATGTACTACGGACACGATGTTTTTGCATCTGTTAGTGCTTACCTTCCTACCAGCACTTTTACTTTGCCACTGACATAAATTGGCAATATTAGCAGCCATAGAGTTAGGTATGCAACGGGATGTAATGACTTTGTTAACTGGTATCTGCTTATCTGCTTGTTCAATTACATCAGCTAAATGAAAATACTAAACTTGATTAAAAAGTAACATTATTTAGATTTTAAAAATATTACATTAATGAAAGTAGAGCATCTGCCAAATTTCCATTATGTCAGTTTTAAAGAAGAAGCAACCCCAAACTCCAGGGGCAGCCACTCTGATGGTTCTGAGATTATTTGATGTTCACAGTGCACATCATTTGTATTCACATAAACATGAGATAAATGCATTTCTTTCTTGCATTTATCCTGTTTTGGTAGCTTTGTATTCTTTCTACCATTATAATCTGGCTGGCACTAATTCAAAGAGTGTGTTCCTGCCAAATAGTTTTCCCTGTAATAAAGATGCTTCCTGTTTTTCCTTCTGTACTCTTACACGTGTCTTCCTCCATCAATAGTCTGTGGACTGTTGGGCCTTAGAAACCACTCAGAAAGTTTGCAGAAAAGAAAATATTTGAGCTGCAGAAAAAATATTGCAGAACATTTTTATTCTCTTAGGAAACATTTCTGTATTCACATTGACCTCAGCAGCTGGTTCTCTGACAATGCTCTCATTGGCAGTAGTACGTAAACCCCAAAACAAGGACAAAAAGAGAATCCAAATGTCAAATAACTTTGGTAAATTGGGGTTACCAATAAACATTATGGTGAAAGCACAATATGTTTCCCCTGTAAACAATGAGGATCTGACAGCAGATATGAATAGTGAGACTACTAGTAAATTACATAGTTCACTTCCTACTGGTGCCAGTAAAAGCTCTTCCTCTGCCTTTCAAAAAACAAATGACAACATATATAAACAGGATAGAAAAATCAATGGCAATGATTACTAGGAGATTTTATTTCTTTTTTGACTCTTGATGAAGATTCAGCCCAACAAATTACAAAGGAAAATAAAATCAAAATTTTATCCAACAGATACTATTTACTTAAAGTCTGTAAAATTTAACATAATTTCAGTTAGATCTATAACCCTTGCATTGTTGCTTTGATGTCTGTGTGTACACATCACTAGAAAGACTATACACATAAAAGCAAAATAGTTTCTCTCATGAAATCTATAATGTAGTCATGGAAGCATACTTGTTCTAAAATAAAAATATTACAAATATGAGAAAGTCTTTGCAACTCTAAGAATTAAATATTGATTATGACATACATAAACTTAGCAAGTGAACAAGGTTTTTTTTTACATGCACAAAACAAAAAGTACTTATTTTACAAGGTTTTCTTTGGATTTTTTTCAGTGTCTCTTTAGAAAATAGTTCTACACCACAATGTAGTGTCTTTCAGTGTGCTACTTATAGCTTATTTGGTGCTCAAGGTTTTGTTTTTCCAGAGCTCTCAGAATCTGGCACCCAAACATCAGCTTGTGACCTTGCGATACAATAACTCATCTCACATCTTCCAAGAAAAAGAACACTTTAATTCTACTGGATACTTGACACAAGATGACTCATGAACTGAATGCTTGACAATTTTAGTAAAATAGATTAAAACACCATTTTCTGAATGTTCTAGTAGCTTGCTGGCTACTTAATTCAAATTTTCCCACTTCAAATCATTGCTTCTGTTTCCTTTATGCTTGCATTTTTCCCATCCTCTCTCCTTCTTCTCTCTTTCACTAACATCCCTTTTCCTTGCTCCACTTCTCATCTCTTTTTCATTTTCTTACCAAAAATAACAAAGTTCATCTTTTGGGTCTATATGCAGTGAAGGCAATGAAACTCACGTATATGTTGGAGCACAACAGCAATGGTACCCCATGAGCAGCTCTCTCAGGTTACTCTTGCTGTACTTTAGAGCTAGAGTACTGTATCGTATTCGTAAATGTTCAATCCTGGACCCCTCTGAAGCACAGATGTGCACTCCTTTCTCAGCAAATAGATGTGATTGCACATCTGATTATAGTTACAGCTTCCATATTCTAAACACTAGTGATCATTGAAAAGCTTCTTTACAGCCAATAACACCAAATATTGCTGAACATTAAAGAGGATAATGCTTCCAAGAAAATAAATACTACATGGTATAATAAATACTGAAATCAAGCCAACCTTGTATTTTGTTGTACGGACAGTGATTCTAGATGCAGGCTAAATGACGACCACATTTTCATGAATGCCAGGAAAAAGAAAACATGTATTACTTCTGGCTGAATTAATTGTGGCTGATTCACCAGAAGGTTGTGCTGCCATTCAGAGATCTGCATAGGCTTGAGAACTAGGTAGAGAGTCCTGTACCTCAGGAGGAACAACCCCATGCACCAGTATAGGCTGGGGGTAACCTGTACTGGTCTGCAGACAGCAGCTCTGCAGAGACCTTGGAGTTCTGGTTGACAATAAACTAAACACGACCCAGCAATGTGCCCTCGTGGCCAAGAAGGCCAATGGCATCCTGGGATGCATCAAGAAGAGTGTGGCCTGCAGGTCAAACGAGGTTCTGCTCCCCCTCTACTCTGCCCTGATGAGGCCTCATCCGGAGTCCTGTGTCCAGTTCTGGGCTCCCCAGCTCAAGAGAGACAGGGAACTGCTGGAGAGAGCCCAGCACAGGGCCACCAAGGGGACTGGAGCATCTTCCTTATGAGAGGCTGTTTAGTCTGGAGAAGAGGAGACTGGGAGGGATCTCATTAACACTTACAATGTATTTAAAAGGTGGTTGTCAAGAGGATGAGGCAACACTTTTTTCTGTAGTGTTCAGTGATAGGACTAGGGGTAATGGACAAAAGCTGAAACACAAGAAGTTCCACTTAAGGAAAACCTTTGCTGTGAGGGTGAGGGAGCCCTGGCACAGGCTGCCCAGGGAGGGTGTGGAGTCTCCTTCTCTGGAGGTTTTCAAAACCTGCCTGGACAAGTTCCTCTGTGACTGACCTAGATGGACCTGGTTTACCAGGGGATTGGAGGATCTCTAGAGGTCTTAACCCTTAACATTCTGCATCTCTGAGATACTTCTTCAGAGAGCATAAATCCTCAGGCCGAGGCTCATCCTGATGAATTTTAAGCACTTACACAAGTGAGATGCAGAACTGACCCAGGCCAGCAGAGAAAGACATATTACTCCAGAGGGCCCTTTAGGTCTTAGGCAAGCTAAAGCTTCCGGAGATGCACTTCTCTTTCCATTGACTGCATATGTAACCTAAGACTAATGCACTCATATTTTAGCCACCTCATATAGACCTTAATTCAGATTTCACAGGCAAGTTACTCAACTTGGACTAAGGTTGAAACAAAGCCAGTTCTGAACTAAATACCTCAGAATCTGAATCGAATGTCTATTGCAAATGCAGTTTAGTCTTGCTATTGTAATTTTCACCACATCATTGCAAGCAACTGTTGTCCATTTCAGCCTCTTATTATATTTCTAGAGTCGAAAGTATTTGTTTATAATAGGTTTAGGAAAAGCTTTCTATTTCACTTTCCTGCTGTCTCCAAATGTTCTGTAAATAGGAAGGGTCATCCATTGATTACTTACCACTCAAGAAAGTAAAGAGATAACTAACTTCTTCTATACACCTTATGTCTCTATAAACTTTTTATGACACATTTGTTTGTAGAAATAAAGCAAGAAATAAAATATCTACTTCAGTTAGAATTGGCAGTTACATTTGCCAGACAGACTCACAGGACACTGGACAAGCGCTGATGTGTTTCTGTCATCTTACACTCTGAATTTTCAGCCCCAAGGTGGTAAATATTTATTTTGTACACACAATCAATGGCTTAATTTTGTGAGACTATCTAGAGCTGTGATTTCATACTTATAAGAAATCCTTTTTGAGCTTACTGGAGAGTAAAAAGGAGTAAGTGAACAAAGAATGATAAAATAAGTAACATTACAAACCAAATTTCGATGCACAATCAAACTCTTACCTCAACCTATGTTTCTTTTTATTTTCAGACAGAAAGTAACTCTCGGTGTGGATAACTTATTAATCATAAAACCAAGCAAGTATTTCCATATTTGAGGCACAATGTGGGGGAAAAACCTGCCTGCCAAGCAATTAATTATAACTGGTGTAACTATATAGAGGTGAATTTATCCCTGACACTAAAATTCACTCTTCTGGTGTGAATGTATTTTTGCATTCTGGTGATTGTGGCAGATCTTAGTGTTACCTAGTCTTGTGCTTCACAACACCTCATAATAATACCTTCAGCTGCCCTGGAAGATGATTCACATGTCCCTTTGGCATCTGTGGGCTGGGTTTAGTTATCAAGATAGATAAACCTACTCCTCTTGGATATTTAAGACTTCTGCATGAGACTGCAGACAGAACACAAGTCTCTCTTCCTGGATCTGTACTAGGAGGCCAAATGGATTAACTGCAACACCTAAAGAGACGCTACACATCTGCAAATGAACTAAGGAATCTCTACCACAAGACTGATACAGATTCACTTCATTCTTTTTTTAAAAGGGAAGAAAAGAGATGAGCAACAGTTGCACACGCATGAGACTGAAATAGTCTACCGAGTCAGAAGTAGCAGGCAAAAGCATAGGCCACAAATTCATATGTCAAACAAATTTCGTGACTCTCGTGTAAATTCTCCCACTTTCTGTTCTATTTCACTAACTTAGTCATAGAAAAAGCCCCTGATGTTTCTGTCTAAAGGTTTCATTTTTTTCTTTGTAAATGAGTCAAAAGAAAAATGAGATAAAAGATGACAAGAAACATTTAACTGATTCAACTCCATATCAGCCCATCTGTGATGTTCATTTCTAACTTTTCCACCCAGGCATCTTCAGCATAAGTTACAAGAATGGGGATTTCAACTCCTAAAGCTGTAGACACCTCCAGACAAACAATGCTTGGCAATATATGCACTGATAGTAAACACTTTCCTGAATGGCTCATTGCCAAAGTCTTCAAAGAAGGCAGGATTTGAATGGGTAAACATATCAGTTCCAAGTATCTCTGCACATACAGCAAAGGACCAGCTAGAAACAGTATCTTCAAGAATAATTGATTTTGCTAGTGCAGAATTTATCTTTCAGAATTACATGCTTGGCATCTATGTTTGTGCAATTGTGGTCTTCCAGTTCAAGCACTCCCAACTTTTTCCAAGTATGAAGGGGAATCAAAACATAGTATAGTGATATTACAGTTACCTATTTATGACCTAAGGCAGAAAAAAGCTATAAGTTTAAGCATTCAGGCCTGTATATATATATATATATATATATATATATATAACTCCAGATATATATACTTGGAGAATACAGGAGCGTTTATATCCTACTCATTTCTTGTGTACAGAAGTAATGTTTGAAAACTCAGAAAGCAGAGCCAACAAGAACAGCAGGAAAAGATTCAGTCCTTCTCATTAATTGTACATCAAACTGATTAAGCAAATTAATGGCAGAAATGTATCTTGCAGATATCACTCATTTTAGTCATTAACACGTGATGTAAGAAATATCAGATGGATAGCAGAATAGCTGTATGCTACAAGCTTTTAAACAGAAAGGCAAAATCATACTGTACGCAAACTGTTGTCCAACTGATACAATTTTATATATTATTAATTTTCTGAAAATAATTTTTGAAAAGCTGTTGAGTGAACTCTCTAAATTTGAAAAAGGCAGGATGTATTAATTTGGGAAAAGTATGACCAATACTAGATAAACTGCATGCAGAAATCTAGTGAGGTGAAATAAAAAGAAGCTAGTCCTGTGGGAATGACTTTTAGAAACTGGGAGAAGACATTCCAGTCATTCCCAAGTACCTTAGCAGCGGGAACTGGATCAGGATAAATATACTGGACAGATACCTCTGTGTTACAGAAGATGAGCATGAAAGTAGCCCTCTACAGGCAAAACTGTAGTACAGACTTTGCAAAATATTCTGGCTCTCAAAAGGTTCAGCACTGTGTTGATTTTTGATGGGGGTTTCTAGGAGACTGAGAGAATAGGAGAGGTAAGAAGGAAAGGAAGGCAGGAACTTCAAAGATTCAGGGCATTGTAGCCAAAGAAATCACAAGCTCAACATAAGAGTATTCCATGGAAGAGCTTAAAAGACTGTAAGCAATCCAACTTTTGAGGATGAATGCTGATTTGGATAACAAGCTGAAAATAACACTGTCTGGTTTGGTACTGTCTCTCACAACAGCCATAGTACAGCCATTGCCTTAACAATACTATCTATGCTTTACACAGGTAAGGGGAGCTTTTGCTGGTTCTCCGGAGAGAGGAAGGGCTTAAAGCAAGTCATTCCATCTGCAAACAAGCTATGAATGATTATGCATGGGATCTATATATCGGAGTACAGGGCAGTCCTGTAAGAGTCCCCAAGGATAACTCATACATCCTCCTGACTGCTCCTCTGCTTCTGCTCCCTTGGACAGAGTTCCCAGGCTGTTTACAGAGCACAGAGTAGGCTGGCAGATGACCACAAATCTAGAACATTACTATAAACCATGCAAGTGCAGGGGTTACAGAGCACCTATGGACAAGAACAGCAATATGAATTCGACTGCTGTCTTCAAAGGTAGACCAGTCTAAATACCAGTAGATGACATTAAGAGTGAGGATGCAATTTTACTTCCATGGGAAAACATGTTGACATCAGAAGTCTTGCCGTACTGATGCCAGATGGGCTTTTTCAAGAATCTGTAGATCAAACTGAAGGCTCCAGGCAAATCAGAGACAAACACATGGCAATGTTCATCATCCACTCAGACACAGTACCAGGGAACTCCAAATCAACCAAACAAGCAATTAAAAACAATCCTGGAGGCAAGCCTTTCTATATTTTAGGCATTAACTGAAAAGTTTATTGCCATTAATTTTTGTGGTCAGCTGCCTCAGCAGGGACATAAGGCAAAGCTAATATGGCTAAAAAGGATTTAAAAATAATTTTTATAAAAGTGTGTGAATTATATTATTAGAAATGATCAGCATTTAAGTAAAGGAAATGTTTACACAGGCACCCTTTATAGACATGATCTGAAAATCATTTGTAAAATTCTAAGTGAACCTATTTCTGCTTGGATTAGCCATACTAAATGGGAGACAGATTGGCCCTTTCTTCCTACTACCTCTTTCTTCAAAACTCAGAACTTATGACAGTACCTCTTAATTCAGAAAAAATGTGGACAAATGTAGGTCACACGCAAAAAAGACAACAAAATCATCATGAGAACTAAGAAATACCAACACTTTGGAAAAATCAAGAGGGCACTTCAGGGCCTTTTTCCATGGTCTGCATATGAGGTAGTTATTTCAGGCTCAGGAAGATATCCCTATATATTGCCTCCAAGTGAAGAACAAAGTGAGTTTCAGCAGAAAATGCTCTGCTGCAGACAGATGTTTCTTGCTGCTCCTCCTATGCTCCATGAGCCAGACACCTGGGAAGACTGGAACTGAACTTCCAGTCACATCCTCTTCCTCACCCACAGCTGGGTGTGATAGCAAGAGCCACACAAGTCTCGATCTGCCTCTTTATCTGTTCCAGTACCAATATGTATGAGACTATCACGTTAACGTCTACATCATGTTACATCTCTTCAATCTCAAACCAGGATTAATCAAATCAACTATAAACTGATCACCAGAGAGGATGCTTACAAGACAACGCTATCATCAGCCTTTTCAAATATTTTAAATACAATCAAAGTAACAGGAGCAGAAAGCTAGACTTTTAACTACTCCCGGTTCAAGAAAGAAAGAAAGGAAAAAGGAAGGTGTTACTTTTTGTGTTTTATTAATCCGGTGGGACATCTAACAGGGATGACTTACTATCACGTTCATGAGGCACTGGAACAGGTTGCCTGGAGAGGCTGTGGATGTTCTCTGAAGATGTTCCAGGCGAGGCTGGATGGGCCTTATAGTAACCTGGTCTAGTGGAAGGTGTCTCTGACCATGACAGGCTGGGTGGAACTAGTTCTTTAATATCTCTTCCAACTCAAACCATTCCGTGATTCTATGATCCTATGACCAGTTGTGGGCATATAAATTCTGATCTCTCAGTCTGTGCCAGTATTCTGAAAGGTATTCTGAAATGCCTTTAAGGCTTTTTGTTCTTCCACTAGGTTTAAAATACTCGAATACTGACAAAGCCATTAGTAAAAAACCATGAAGTTAACTCTGTCACCAGACTGCTAGAACATTCATCTTTACAATGAGCTCCTCTTCTTGTTCCAGTGAACATCAAACTGTTACACACCAGGTACAACATTGTCATCTGGGAGAGACTTATAGGACCCCACATGTGACTAAGTTATGCTCGTGGTTTTGTCTTCCAAATGCTAAATTAGTCAATTCCCACTTCAACAAAGAAAGAAATTGATCTCAGATGTCCAGGCATAAGAGTGCCACTGAAGGCCTATAAAGTTAAATGAAATCTCTTCTATTTAATTATTCTGATACTCTATTTTTTGATTTGGAAGCTAATGAGTGCCTTCTGAATCAATCTCACTTTTTACACACACATACACACACACACAGAAAGCAACTCTAATTTCAATATACTTAGAGAAGGAAAAAAGCTATCACTCCAAAATAAACCTATAGAGATGAAACAGAAAATTGGAAAGCAAATTCCTCCAACTGATTTACAAGTCAAAGGATACCTTGTGAAAGAACATGATGTTCAATGGCTTTTCTTTAAAATCCCATAAAAAGCAATGTTCCATATCTATCAGAAAAGAATGACTCTGAAGAGAAATGGTTGCAAAAGGCTTACTGTGTCATCTTCCTCTTTAATAGGAAGGTACTCTGAGTTTATCTATGTATTTGAAAGTCAGAACTGCTACTAATTCATGGCCTGCATTTGTTTCTCCCTGGGGAGAGCACAGACAGACTGAAAACCCTCTGAAATGCTCTGTGGAAAGGAAACCAACAGGCCTACTCTCTTACACGGGGTCACTACGTCATTTTATGTAATTCTTCAAATGTAATTCCCCTCTGTCTTCCAGTTGCTGCAATAAAATAGATGTAGAATCTGAAATGGATTCTCCAAGGAAAAAGAGGCACCAGATTCACACTAGCCATGGAAATGCTACTTCACTTTTCCAATGACACAGTCATAGTAAATCTCAAGCACGAATCGTGCATAATCCCACAGCTTGTTCTCCCTTGTTTGTGGATTTAATTACAGCTGAATAAGCTATTGCATAGATAACTTAAGACACGGGGAAAAAAAAATTACACAATAATGTAATTAAATTTCACAGTGCAAATGTAGGCTGTTTCTTTCATTTGTTTAATATTATATGCCAAACATTAACCTCTATAACAAACATCAACTAGCAAAAGAAAAGCTGTGAAGGATGTACAGTTATGCTGAGTGCTGTCTGGTGGAAACTAATTTGTGTGGAGACCCATGTGAATCCTCGGTGTACATTATGTAAACCTATTTTTGCGAGGATACACAAGGCATAGTGAAAGAAGGTGAACTGAGGCTCCATAGCCTGGGTTAGCTGTTTGTGTTTGGTACTGCAATGATGCTACGGAGTTGTTATAGCAACAAGACAGAATTCTCTTGAGGAAAAAAAAATTCAAACAAAACAACAAACAGAACGAGTTTACCTCACATGTGGGTCACTGTGAATTTGTTTTGATTGAACAGGGGAGGGAAACAGACACTGCCCCATTCTGATACCACTGCACAGGCTTGAATTTCTTCATTTGTTTACCTTGGGACTTTATTGTCCATTAGGCTACATAATCAAATGTGTACATCCTCCTTTGACCTAAATAATATCCTAGATGGTCCAGTCAGGCAGAGGAAAACAGATGAAGGTATCACAGATGACAGGACAGTAACTTTTTCTTGTTTCCCAACAACTCTGAAATCCCTTAATGTTTCTTCTCTTGCTATTCATGCCTTCATCTTGCTTTCCTGCTTTTTTGACCAACATCAGCAACCTGTAGTGTAAGTGGTTTGAAAGGATTAATGAAGTAAGGCAGCGGATATGACTTTTATTGAGCTTGGAAGCATGGAAACTATTGAATTGCAAACAATGTCAGACCCTTCATCATTGTTCACTGCTAGACTCATCTGCCTCTTGACTTACCTTTGCTGGATTTTGAAATACCAAAACCTGACAATTCATATTTTTTTTCTTTCCCAAGAAGACCAGATAGTGTCTGGAAATTTCAAGCAAACAGTTGTCTTTTTTATCACTTAATATAAAATGCCAATAAGGGATAATTCATGATTATAGGCCTATTTTTAATATTTAAATTAGCTACATTTGTTATGTTTGCTCTTATTTCTAATTTGGTAAGAAATTGGTTTATAAAAAGCTATTTAGCAATACATCACAGGAAAAAAAACCCCAAAATATAAAAATCTGAATTTGAATAACCTCAGCACCTTGAAAATAATAAAGAGAGAATTAAAAGAATAATTCTGAAATGCATTTATTCTAAACATTATGGCAGGACTGGTGCAGGGAAAGCCACACATCACCTTGATGTAGTATAGAAGACAAGCTTATAAAGAACCAAAGCAACCTGGATAAATGTTCACATCTTGGTGCATGGCATGCAACATATGGCAATCTTTGTATAATACCGCCAAATATAGGTACAGGAAGGGTAACATCAATTTGTGGCAACTACATTATTCAGATACAGCAAATCTGAGTTTCTAAAGCCTTCAGGGCTCCATGGTATGTCAAATGTAGTTACATTCTTGTGTTTAGTGGCCCTTGAATGTGTATCCTAATTATGTAAATACCTACATTTTATATGAAATTCCTCAAGGACTAGTGGTAAGAAAGAGGATACACCTTTTGTATATACAAACATATACCAGAAAGCTGGACCCCTAATCTTTCAGCTTTTTTTAACACAAAACTAGCAAAGGGCTGATTAAATGTTTGAGCTGCCATGAGCAACACAAAGACTTTCCACCAATGCTTTTCACCTACTTATACCAAATTTAAATAAGACGTAAATGAACTTCTTGCACTAGAAAGCATCTAATTCAGCCCAGAAATACATCAGCTGCTGTACATTCAGCTACATGGGAATGTGCTGAGGATGACTACTAGCTAGCTGAGGATTATTCATAGCTGTGAAACTTGCTCTCAGCATTCACAGTTGATAAGCGTACAGTGCATGGCCTTTTGGCTGTCTATATATGTACCACTCTGCTTAGAGGGTTTTGCATTCGCTTAACATTGCTCAGGTCATTACATCAGGCATCAGTGCTTCCCTGTCAAACAGAACTGTTGCCTGAAGTGGTTTTAATCAGTTTGTAACTGGAAATGTTCCATACAGGTCAATGGCTATCAGTTGTTGAAGTGTGCATAATGTAATTAGCATGGGCTACAATTGCTATTTTTGACTTAAATAAGGACATTTTTTGTAAAGTCCACAGCTTTATCTGAAAAGATACTGAATTGTCTCTTTCTTGTAGCAGTGAAACAGTCCACAGAGGCTTCATTCTCTGAACCATGAAATTTGGACTGTTTAAAGAAATCCATTATGCATAAATACTACTGGAAGGGGAGGAGGAGGGTGATGTTTAGTTTTCTTCAAGTCAGTACTCTGCTGCCCTTCCTCTACAGAATTTAGGAGCTGTCTTTATCTTATCAGTCAATATAGAACATGTATTGATTACTAAATGTTGGAAGGCATGAAAGATGTTACTACTCTTAGCACATAGGTCATAAAGTCCCGCACAGACTGTTTATTATTCACAAGACATCCATTTTGTCTCCTGAGTCTTTTGGACTAAGTTATCTTCTCTCACCAAAATCTTGGAATAGTAGTTTCTAGACACCTCAGTGTCTACAGCCCTAAAACCATTTGTGAACTAAAAGGACACTATCTTATGAAAAGACTTCAGGACTCCCTGCAGCTCCTCCTCAGCTAAACCACTGGATGGTTTTTGCAGCACTCTCCTGTGTTTCTAGGTAGTTTGGTAACTAAACAGACCTGGCTTTGAGAGGCAGGTCATGTAATTATTCTGAAGCAAACAAGACAACTTTTCCATTCTACCGACAGTGGCTGTAGCCCTCTGAGTGTGCTTCACACATTTAAATTATATTTTCCTCCCACAGCATTGCCCTGGAGAAAATGGCATGGACAGGCATACTCTTCACTGGGTAAAAAACTGACTGGATACTCAAGCCCAAAGTTTAATAGAGTTAAACCCAGTTGCCAATTTGTCACAAGTGATGTTACCCAGCGTTCAGTGTTGGGGCTTGTTCTGTTTAGTATCTTTATCAATAATCTGTATGAGGGGATCAACATCTTAAATAAGTCTGCAGGTGACACCAAGCTGGGTGGGTGCATAGATCTGCTTGAGGGCAAGAAGGATCTTCAGATGGACCTGGACAGGCTTCCCTGAGTTTCAACAAGGCCAAGTGCCAGGTTCTCCACCTTAGCCACAACCCCCAAGCAACGCTACAGGCTTGGGGCTGAGTGACTGGAAAGCTGCCCAGAGGAAAAGGATCTCTGGATGGTGGTTGCCAGTCAGCTGAATATGAGCTAGAAGTGTGCCCAGGTAGCCAAGAAGGCCAATGGCATTGTGGCTTATATCAAAAATATCATGGCCAGAACGACCATGGAAGTAAGGCCATGCCTCAAGTACTGTGTTCAGTTTCAGGCCCTTCACTGAAGGCTGACTCCTGAGTTGCTGGAGTGTGTCTAGAGACAGGCAACAAAGCTGGCAAAGGATCTGGAGAACAAGACTGATGAGGAGTGGCTGAGGGAGCTGGGGATATTTAGCCTAGAGAAGAGGAGACTGAGGTGAGACATGATTACTCCCTACAACTACTTGAACAAAAGCTGGGGTGAGGGCAGGTGTTACTTTCTTCTCCCAAGTAACAAGTGATAGGACACGAGGAAATAGGCTCAAGTTGTGTCAGGAGAAGTTTAACTATTAGGAAAAACTTCTGCATGGAAAGGGTTATCAAGCATTGAAACAGGCTGCCCAGGGAAGTTGTTAAGTCACTGTCTATGGAGATATTCAAAAGATGTGCAGATGTGGCATTTATGGACATGGTTTAAGTAGTGGACTTGTCAGTGGGCAGCTGAATTTAATGACCTCAAAGCTCCTTTCCAACCTAAATGATTCTCTGATTGTAAAGCCAAACTTTCATTACAAGGTAAAATTAGCACTGAAGTAGATAAGTTTTTAAAGCATCAGTTCATAATATTAAACAGAGCAAGTGACTTTCCCTTTGTATTTGCATGTTAACATCCATTCCCACAGTCTGCATGTTTCTTGGCTTAAATGGCAATAGGTGGGAAAAAAGCCAGGTAGGCAAACCAGAAGCAAGTAGTAACAGTCTCTTTTTCTTGTTATTAAGTAGCAAGATTAAAGCAGCATCTGAATCTGATTTAGATTGGGATGTATTTGGTAGGTACTGTGCAGAACAGATGTGAATACAATCTTCATTCTGTACACTTTATGCTCTAGAAGACATACTGAGATGCAAAAGGTTGTTTGGGAAGAAATGCAAATACAATAATTTCTACTGATATACTGACCTCTTTGTGTATTAAAATAATAGTCAATTGTTTGTATGTCTCATCTTTTCAATGCACTGGAAACTACTAAATCTTAGAGACCTCTGATTGGTATTCCAACAGAAGTAGGTCTTAAGAAGCCTGAAATCTTACTAATGATGAAGAACTGCATTGAAAAGGGTGTGGGAATTTTTGTTCGAGTAGAAGAAGGGTGCAGAAGATGAAGATAGTTGCCTTTGTGGAGGGATAGAGAGCCATCTGATAAAACACAAAAAAAGGAAACAGCTAGGAAAGATACAGCTGTTTCCAGGGGATGAAAAGCACAGCAAATGAGATGGAAGAAGAAGATGGGGCATTGGAGGAATTCCCAAAGTGAGAAATTTGAATACAAACTTTTTGGGGGAAAAAAAAAAAAACAACCAAAAACTTCTGTGTCTGTACTTCAAAAAGAGAAGATAGAAAACTGAGAAAAATGTAAGGAAAAACAGAAAAGGAAAAGCAATGTCAGTAAGAGACGCTGTGGTAAGCTTAGATCACACAAGGACACATTTTAGAAATGTACTGCAGAGATGCATTAGCAATTACAAGACAAAAGAGAAGAAATAATATGAGTTGTGACCTTAAACAAACATGGAATATCAATGGAAAGGCAAGTTTTTTATTTATCCAAGTATTTCTGAGTATTGATCAAGGAAACCAAACCCTTGGATCCAAATGACACCAAAGATCAAATAAAAATATAGTCAATAGCTAGTGCTGATTCAGACCCAGACTAAAGAACTCATGTGAGGGTATAACTATCATATATATACAAAGGTAATCCTTCAGTAGTAATTACGGAAAGAAATTCAAGTATGGTAGCTTGTCTTAAGAACAGCAAATGCTAAAAAAACAAATCTTTCAATCACATTTAGAACAATTAGAATTTAGGGCAGAGGTTGTTCGGGTTTGTGGTTCATTTTTGAACTGCCATGTCTCTGACGTAATTATTTATTATTCAATGCTGGGCTCCGTTAGAGAGAAACGCCAGTCTGCTTCAGATGACCAACTACTAGAATTACAGTCCACTGCCATTCATTTGCTCATCCGGCTTCTACGCAGCCTTGATCTGCTCCCTCTCTCTGATCTTTGTATACTTTTTGCTGTTCTCCCATTCTTTGCAGAGAGTTGGACATTTTGAAGGCCATGTATGAAAGCAAGCAAGAGGAAACTACTTTGAGGTCCCTCTTTCTCCCCATGCTAAGCTCAGCACATGGTTTTAAGGTTTCTAACACGATTTCTCTACGTGTAATATGAGGTACACTCCCTTGTTTCTGGAAGGAAGAAGAGAAGGAGGGAGCCACTTGGACATCTTGTGCTCATTCTCCTTATCTGTAGACAAGGGCATCAGAGCAATGAATTTTAGAAATGTTTACTGTTCACTGGCTCTAATGTCTAGGAGGGGAAAAATGGGGAACTGAATAGCATTTCTACCCAAATATGTCTATAGATATTTTGTATTGGTTTAAATCTAATTGTAAAATCTATACAATTCTAAACTTTACTCCCTCTTCACAGTAGGGAGGTTTCACAGGAGTAATGAGTATACTCCCAGATATCTTCGTTTATAAACAAGATCAAAATGCTAAGCTTCATAGGCAATGTCTATTTCACCAATTAACGTAAATAGTTCAATTTTCACTGAAAAGATCCCATTAGTATGTACATCCTTCAAACAAAAAGAAATCTGTTGACAAGTACAGGGTGTATTTACGTGTATAATTAGTGTAATGGTAATAGCTGCAAAATTAAAAACTGCAGAAACAGTCCAGAAAACATAGCGTAACCATTACCATTCCTCTAAATATATTTTGCTATCTAGAAGAGCTCCCTTCTAGAGACTTTTAAATGTATTTAGTTTTAGAAAGAGCAAGAGAAAATGGACAGCTATGATCCTTTGCACTGCAGGTCATTTGTCTAAATCCAGTGCAGGTTACAAGAGCTAGATAGTCAGTCCCAAATCAAGTGTGGTTCACAGCCTATATTAAATATTTTGTTCTCCTTAATGAAGTCCTAAAGAGCACGTCACAAACATGGTTAAGGTACCAATGCTGAGAGCTGATTAAGAATTCCTTTTTGTTTTTTTTAAACTTGTCTAAATAAACTCAAGCTGTCCACAACACTTTAGTACCTTCCTGATTTTAATGCCTTGGCAGACGTCACATGGAAGCAAAAGGGACAACATACACACTCTAGGTTGAAGACACACACCTAAGTGAGAAGCTGAGTAAGATCTAAATTACACCCTTGTGAGGAAGCTTAGCTGGAAGGCCAAAGTCATAGAGAACAAATTACCACTCTGCCCTGAGACATGCCTTCCTCCAGACACAAAAAGAATTATATCTGCGGGGGCTGGGGAGAATTTTGCATTGGTGACAAGATAGGTGTGATTTTCTACCCAGCTTAGAGGGTGCGATAATATAGCCCCTTCCAACACCTCTGAGGTACTCCAGGAGACCTGGGCTTCTGAAATGAGCTCTCTCTCCTGTGCAGATCTCAGGCTGGCTCTTCAACTCTTGTGTAATTATGCTGCTTTTCAGGATGCTAACATCATAGTCTTTAATCACATTAAAACCTGAAAATTCACAGACAAAATGCTGAACGTGGATTTGATTCCAGATTTGAAGGGTTGTTGGCTGGAATCGGAATAATGAAGCAGGATAAAAGCTCTCTCCAAAGTGCAGGATAACCTCTGCTAGTAAGACCTTTGGAAAGCATGTACCATTCAGCCAAGTACATAAGAGCTAAGGATACAATTCTCAAGCAGAGATGATTGAATTGTACCTTGATACAGGAGTGACACTCACTGAACATTGTTCTCAATTTAGCTGTTTGTTATGATGTACTTACTCCTATGATATGGTGATCAATAAACTAACAGAGAATGTCTTTAAATAAACTGGGGTTTTGTCATGTCTTTTCAGCTAACAATGTCCTAACACATCAGCAAGTGTAAAAGAATAAACCAAACTATTTCCTCAGACACGACTTTAGACTTTCGCCTAAGTTTGGCTCCCAGCTCAGAAGCTGCTGATGCCCAAGAGAACACAGTCGTCAACAGACCTGTGACACAGAACTGCTGACACACCACTGTGGCCAAGCTGGCACCAAGGGGTCATGCTCGTTCCTGCTGCATGGGTAGATGGGCTTGGCTTCCAGCAGGAGGATCTTAACATGCCTAGGAATTGGAACTCTTTGGCTGCCTCATGCTGGCACAGAACTGACTACTAGTACCTGTCGTGCATCAACAGAATGCAGCCCTCAGGGCTACCAGTCTGGTTCCACTCCCTTCACAAACAATGACAATTGTATTTTAAAACTATATGGACAAAATACCTATAGATATAAAGAAAAGATGACTTTTTATGCTATTGACGAGTAGCCCTTAAGTCAGCCCACATCTTTGCTGTCTACAATGACATTACTAGTATTTCCATTATTTTTGAGAACCAAGGTACATAGCTGCCTTGAGGAGCTTTACACATTTTTTTTTGCTGCACATTGTATTACTGTTTTTATATTCTACTAGGAAAAAAAAGTCATTTTTATACTGGCATACTCCAGCTTGCAAGAAGAGATCAAGTGCACTCTGTGAACAAGAATTCAGAGGAAAAAGAAAAAAAAAAGTCTATCTGTTTGGTATGGTAATTAATTTACCACAACAAATAGCAAAAACATTTGGCAGGTGGTGATGGACTTGGTGTTGCTGATAGCAAATTTTAGTTCACTTTCAGCAAGAGTGCGTTCACTGCATATTAACCTTGTGTTTTGCCAAAACTGGTGGAGAAACAGCCTGTCAACTGCAATTGATGTAGCTGGCTATAGGTAAGTGACGTAGAGTATTCACTTTTGAAGCAGTGAGATGGCAAGGCTTGTCTTCTGCTTGGGGGCACTGGACATGGCACTACTGTTCGTATTTGTCTTTGCCTGTGCTCTGCAGGTTGCCCTCTACTCTTTACAAAGGGCATATAAAATGCTAAACAGTAATCATCTAATTTTATCTCAGCATTTATGTTTAATGAAGTCTGCATTTTTCCTTCCTGTACATTGAAATGTGTTGTTTGCCCAAAAAATTATAATTCTTAAACCAAAAATATACACAGGAAATGAGGGCTGAAGAGGGGAAGGACTACAGAGTAAAAATTAGAAGGAAAAAGTACACAGATAGGGCTTGACCATCTAAAATAATTCCCTAGCTGGGAACTCTTAGCTTTCCTACAAATAGATGTGCCTCCATGTAAGCATTTTATAAATCACTACTCTGCTGGCAAACAGTATGTAACCCGTTAAGCTCCTAGAGATGTTATATCTGCATCAGAAAAGAATAGTTCTATTTTTAGCCACAAACATGTTCTGGTTAAAGAAAAGCAAAGTGAAGCCATGGCAATTAAATCTAATAGCTGTGCACAGCAGTCCTGTCAGGCTGCCTCTCTATAGGTGAATGGAAAATGCAGGGGAACTAAAAGCTCTATAGCTGAAGGAAACTGCACAATTAAGATGCTTTTCTGATTCAGTATTTTTAATCTGTTTTTCAGGGAAAGGAAGCTAAGCATTTAAGATTTTCTTCTAATAAGAGGAAAAACATTTTAGTGAGATTTGTTCCTACGATCCTATACTTTGTTCCTTCCAAGAACTAGAAATACAGTGAGTTTCAATTTCTTAGAGCCTGTTCTGGTATAGAAGCTCTTTGCTTTCCTTCCAGGGTTAGTCTTTAGATCCTCAGAAGAAAAAAACCCAAATGAGACAAAAAAAAAAACAAAAAAAAAAAAAAACCAACAAACCAAGAAACAAAACGAAAAAATAAACCCAAAATACAAAACCTCACGAACCCCCTAACATGACAAAACACTCCTTTCTTTTTGAGATATTGCAGACATTTCTCATTAGCAGACCTTTCTTTGGCCCAAATTTGAGAATGTTTGGTAAAGCCACTTGTAAGATATGAGACTTGGGATAAACAGGTGTTAATTATGTTTTGAAGAGTCTCTTAGCACTTGTTGTAGTGTTGCATTGCCAAAAATTGTCCGTTCTGGAAACTTCAAATAAACCTCATCTGAAGTGAGAGGTAGCTGAAAAGGGCCATTAGAAGAAGCAGGAAGGCATCTGGGATAAAATTTGTTGGTAATTAGGAAAGTAAGAAGAATCTTATTAACTTTGAAAAATTTTCAAAGCATGCAAAATAACTATGTAAGTCTTAGAGTCCTATTTTTTATGCTTAACTACAGGTGAACACAGCTTTGGAAGAAACAAGAGAGTAACAGAGTTGTGAAAATGGTGGAATTGGGCTCACTTCCACTCTGCTGAGAGACACATTTTTAAGGCAAGTGGCAGGGAACTTTACAGCCAGCAATGCCCTAAGATGACATTTTCAGGGTGACACTAGTGCCTTAACAATGGAAGCTTCCTCCAGGTTTGCAGTGGAAAACCTAATCCCACTTAGCTGGAAGAGATTGAGCATGCTGAGCTTTGCACCCTGTGCTGCACAGCATGTAGCACAGCTGGCCCTTTGCATTTTATGTCAAAAGAGGTGAACCCAAGAGTTCTTCCAGGTGATGATATGAATGTCAGAAAATAATCACAGCACTTACCAGCCAGGCCCCTGAAGAGGATTCTGGGGACCAGCGTTCAAGGCACATCTTAGAGTTTTGTCTCTGAGGATGAGATATTGCAGTGCTTATGCTCATAGACTATGATAAAAGTCAGCTGTAGATGCGGAAAAATGGCTGATAATTGGCCTATCTAATTGAGCAGGTTTTTTTCTTTTCAGGAAAGTATGATCCAGAAGGCAGAAACTATGAGCTTCCCAGTGTACGGCTATAGTTATGCTGGAACCAGGTATTTAAAAAAAGTAAGGAAGAAATAATTTCAAACCACAGCTAACATAAATAAATAATGGCAAGATTCACATATTACACTTCCCACTTAAAGTCAAGGGGTAACACTCATTTATGATCTCTGAACAAAATCAGGCTCTCTGAGAATCAGAGTGCAGTCTTTTCTTTATACCATGTTCCTATAATCCACCCAAGGTGAGTTGCATGGAGAGAAGCACCATTTCATGCAAGACTCTTGTCTTAGTCAGTTTGTTTCCAAATCACTATCAGAAAGATTTCATTTTTCTTTGCTTCAGAGGGCATACGCTCCTACTCAGTCAAACCCTAAATCTGAAGTATCTTTTCATCTATAATAAAGGCATATCACAGCAGTTACAGATACAGATGCTGTGTTAATAAACACCAAGGACTGCAGCCTTATTTGTTACAGCTTTCTATCTACGAAGGTCTGCAAGGAGGAAAAGTAGAAATCAATACGTGCAGACAGTGAGAACACTGCCAAGGCGGACATACTCAGCTCTCCACAGGCTGAGGGAGAGGTAGGAAAAATGCAGTAATATAGAGAACCCATGGAGCAGTGAAAACTCCTCATCAGACGTTTTGACCTAGTATCTTGAAGAGAAAGTATACACAAAAGAAAATTCTTCAGTATTTCTTCAGTTAAAATCACGTTTCAGAACATATTTCAATAAATAAAGGTAATACAAAAGTATTACACTCAGTAAAAAAAAAATCACTAAAAATTGAGTGTTAAATACAACTAAAACTCAAAGATTCAAAAGCACTGAAAAGTGTGTTATTCACTTGGAAAAACAACACAAAAAAACCTCAACAATAAAAGGAACTCCAGTTCAGTAACTCTGAGATACCCTTTTTCACCAGAAAAAAAAAAAAGGTTCATTTTCATCAGTGATACAGCAAAACAGAATTATTTTAATTCAACTTTTAATTTTTTATACTAATGCCATCCTTTGGGATCTACAGAGAGCTTACAACAGAAGCTGTAATTTACATCAACTAGACTAAAGACAGAAGATGGAAGTCCACTTTCCACAACATTTTCTATGAACCCATCCATTATGTTACAGGAGCTCAGTATTTCACATATAGGCACAGAGGTTATGTGAAATAAGGCTTGCACATATCTATAAAGCAGCAGAAGGAGAAAGAACCTAACCTTAAACTGTTAATTTAAGAAAAATACAATCGTGTTTTTCAGCCTGAAGCCAGTGTTACATAAGTACAGTAATAGAGAAAAATGGTTTCCATGCAACATAGCTAGATAATCTATCTGAATAAGAAGCTATTTTTAGTTTTTAAGAAAAATGACTTCTTCAGATGAAAGCATCACTTTCACTGTGCTCAAAAATTACTTCTCATCAAAGTCATAAAGTATAATGTGTATCATCTTTTTACATGTTTCACATAGATTTGATATTTTACCTGATACATTTCTTAAATGCTAAGTTCTATTAAAATAAATATAATTTGTCTTTGATAAAATAAATTTTATTCTGGTAGCTTTTATTTATTAAAATGAGTAAATACAAGATTTTCCTTGAAAATAATTGCATTGTTATGTGCTGTGAATACATGTCAGCAATGTTCTTCTGATACTAATTGTAATTTTTAAAGACATTGATGTAATTTTCTTGTAAACTGATTTCTCACAACAGTACTATAAAATAGCAGAATGAAGACGTCTCCTTTTTTCCCCACTTATCCTTTAAAGTTCTCTCTTTGCAAATTTAAAAAATCTTTTGCCATGCTGAAAACATGGCACTTACAATGTTCACCGCAGCAGAATTCAGAAAACACCATTAATTATGTTGTTGATTTGGATAAAGACTGCACTACACGATTAATTTAAAACACCACCCCATAGCAGAAATCTCTGAGCCTGCCTCTAAACCAAACTACTTACTAGATTAAGAAAAGCTAAAGAAAAAAAAAACAAAACCACAAGCAGAAAGGAGAACATGACAACAAAAGAAGTCATATTAGTGTCACCGATAGAGCGTCACACTTTCTATATATAGATACATACAGCAGGATGACAAAAGAAGTGGAATGGTGAAAATGGCAGAGGAGAGGAAGCACAACAGGAGAGAGATCAATAGAAAAAAATAAGATATTAAAAGCAATTGGCTTAGGCAGACCGATGATGGATGGACAGATGATGACAGGTGACTAAAGTCCTGTGATTCCAGTTTTAAGAGCAGCTCAACAGTGGTTACCTTCAGTCCAACACACCAGTGGAAGTAAAACCATCTAGGACACCAGGGAGGCAGTTTTAACCAATAAACTCACTTCACCAAAAGGAATGCAAGATTATGTCTATGAACACTTGATGCTGAGGTGCCATACATCTTTTCATTTAGTGAGAGCAGCTCCCTATCCTCAGCAAGAGCAGTTATTGGTTGCTTGAGATAAGGGCACAATCAACACAGGTTTGTTTATGTACACTTGTGTCTCACCTTTACCAAGAGCTAGTGATGGTCCACCATGATTGTTCAGATTTTTGTTATTTCCCTGATGATCAGTTCTGCATATATATGTTAGGAAAATCACAGACTTAGTTCAAATATATTCAGAGATAATAATGCAATTCAGCTACCAACTTTCTCTCCTGGGAAAAGGAACAGTTATTTAGCATAAATATTTTGTTTATAGCCCAAACTGAAAAAGAAAGCCAGCTAGCTAGCCAGCTGACATGTGCACAAAGCACATTTATGTGACAATGGAAAACTCCCTCAAAGACAACAACACGGTAACAAACAAACAAATGAGATCTATTACCCTCATAATACTGTAATTAGGATGGGATTTAACAATGGATATACCTTTCAGGGAAAATTTGTGGAAAAACTTAAAACTAAGCAGCAACTACTTCTAGAAGGGGAAAACAGAAACCAAAACTCCTCAAGATCCTCAGATGGTTCTGGGACACTTTCAGAAGGTTTGGCAAAGACAGCAGACTGTTCTCTCATGCTAAATAAAGCTTACAAAAAAAAATAAAGTGGAAATCATACACTCATACACCTCTAAAGGCTCATTTCAATTTTCTGCATCTGTATTTCGATACAGAGATTTCTTTGTGAAGCACATGAGATGAACAAATAATTGACAACAGCTGGACAAAGCACTGTACTTGCCACAACCATCAGCCTTCTACAGCTGTGGTAAAGGCAAGAGAAGTACTTGAGACCAGAGGAAGAAGAAACCAGCAAAGTCACTTTTGCCAGGAGAAAATACTGACATACGACATCCTCAACTCCTGCAGCAGTGAGTCTACTTTTCCCTGAATCAAGATGTCAATGCATTGTCCTTAACTTTAAGACCTTTTGTGAATTCTGATATTGAATTCTTAACTAACATTAAGTTCATAGGGGCAGTACATGTTAAGCAACCAGGTCTTGGATTCCAATGAATTGATTACTAAGATAAACTATTGTTTTCAAGAGTTTTTATATCAAAAGCACAAAATGGAAGACTTTATCTTCCTTTATGTTGTTACATGCATGTTTCACAATAAAAATTCCTGCCAAAGAAAATACTATTGATGCATCAAAGCATCACAATACTGTAGTAGCAACATAATAAAGTGTTGAAGACAGATAAACCCTGAAGAGAAATTAAGAATCAAAATGAACAAAACTACAAGTCTATCTATGAAAGTCTAAGCCTTTGGGAGTTATTTGTAAAAGCCTAAAGCTTTGGGTATTAGTTTGTTTTGGGTTTTTTTTCCCATTTTACAAATTACTATTTAGAAGAATATGCAAGAGAAGGATGAAATAACATAGAACACATGCATTATCTTATCTGAAAAGTATTGGCTCCAGAGCCTTATTTTTAGGCATCAGGTTGGGATGAAGAATGAGCTTGACAAAAGATACATAGCTCGGCAACATAGCAGAGTTTGATTGTTACCTGAGACAGTAAGAGCCAGAAAATTATGAGTAATCATCTTGTGCATGTATGGGGAAATCTTTTTACGACTAGTGGGATATTCAGGCAAAGCCTTTAAGTGTGATGAAACACATGACTGTGTAGTAAGGGAACTAGTAGATGGGTAATGTGCTGGTCAACAGGGAACCTGGAAAAATATGATGCATCCGTGTGGATCTTTCCCTGCAAGTGATTTGCAGAATTCAGAGCAAGCCACTCCATCAAGAAGTATGTGCCCTTATGATATACACAAACAAAACTTCACTTAGTAGCTGTAAATTCTTTTTTGATTGCTAACATTACTCACCATGTCTTTATTTAAGGGATTCCTGTTTGCTTTAATTCTATTTTTTTAAATACAAACAGTACATTTTAGCTATATTTCAGTTGGGGTCTGCCTGAACACTGCTACAGCAATTGCTGGTGCAGTTTATAACCAAATGTGTTTGGACTGAGACAACTTGGTCATTTAATTTAATTAAATTTCTCTACTCCTGTCTTTTTTCCATCATATATAATTTAAGCCATGTGCTGAATCTTAGATTAATGCAGCAGTGAGAAAGCAAATCTTTCTACTGGCAATTTCTTCAAGCAAATCTTAGTGTTAATAAAGCAAGTCAGGGACTGAATGAGAACAATCTTATATTTAATACTTTTTAAAACATTGTACATTTAAGGAATACTAAAAATTCTTAATGCTAGTATGTCTGTAGTGCTACTTTGTTAGTTATACTATATACTCTTCAGCTGGCACAGTCTCCAAGCGTATTGCTGATAAAGCACAATAGCTGAAATCATGATGCCAATAACACTCTTAGGATGTTGAACTAAGCAAGCTGAATGCTATTATTAGCATTTGCCTTTTGATGCAAAGTAATAACTCAGAATATAATTCAGTGCTAGAGGCAAAAAAAAAAAAGAACCAATTTCACCTGTGGTGCAATTCCAGTGAATGTACACAAGGAAAACTTTGGATCAATTTATCAACTAAACCCACTGCATTACATACATGCACTTAAGTGACAATGACTTTATTTGGGAAAGTGTTGGAGAAGCACAAAATAAGAAAAGAATCTACGCAGCAGAAATTGCAATTACCAGAGGTTCTCCCTGGAGCTCCACATCAATCTTCTTTAGCTGTCACAGAGAGATAATCATGCAAGATTTTCTGCTCACCATTGGGTTTGTTGTGTTTGCTTCCCCTAGTTTTGAAGACTTGTATGTCTTAAAACATCATCATTCCCGCTATTATGTTAAAGCCTTGCTGTAGCTATTCAGCTATGTTTTGGTTTCCCTATTTCAGTCTTACAGGAAAATGGTCTCTCCGAAGCCACCTAGTCCAACTACAACTTTCTGTTGAATACTAAGAAAAGCGAGGGCGTACATACACACTCCTGCATCACAATAATCATTACAGCAGCCATTTTTGCCCACCACAAACCTTCTACTGTCAAACCTGCCTTCCATTTTTAAGGGTTGCAGTAAATTGGAAGCAGCATTCTGCATTCCAGAATGCAATTTAATTGGAAACCTATTGGCTTTCCCTGCAACCTGTGATTCAGCAACAAGATCAGCAGGTTGCATACGCAAGGCTAAAAGTCAGTTCTTATAATCCACTTAATTCCCTTGTGCACACACGTAGCCAATCTGAATCTATCCTTTAAAACTAAAAAAGAAGAAAAGGATTAGTCAAATGCACACACATACTTGTATTAGGAAAACAGAAGGAATGTTACAATGAGCATAAACAAATTCTATGTCACTGAATGTTTCTTGAAGTGTATAGTACTTACTATTCTATGCTTTAAACAACGAAAAGGACATTTAAAAAGAAAATCAGATGCTGTGCATTTATATCATTAACCAGCATCTAATGCACCGAGAACATTCCAGATCCAAAAAGAAGTCCAAAAGCAAAAAAAAGGAAAAATCCGATTGTCCATGACCCAACAGGCCTTGAAAATTTCACAGCAATATATGAAACTCTTGTTGCTTTCAGCAGAGATCTAGAGGAATTTCTGTCTGCCAGAATGAACAGAGAATAATTAAACTTAAGGCTTTGTTAGAAGTTTTCTACTTTTCACGCTACTGATTAACTGCTGGCAAAAAATAGTTTACATGTCTTGCATTTTTAAGAGCCATCTATGTCTACTGCCCTCTGGACAGTCTGGATCTCTTACATTACATCTACTGACTAAGAATTTTAATAAGTGTTTCAGTGATTGATACTTTCTGGATCATTAGGAACTGAATACAAAAAAAGCAACACTTCAGTGTTTACTATCAAACATTAGCTTTTAGTAAACACCCAAAAAAAGAAAAGTCTCCTTCAGCAGGAATGAAACTATCCTGAGCAAAAAATATATCAACTTTTTTTTGTTTATTTGTTTTACAAAACAAAAGTTTCCTAATGGGATTTGGAAAAATAGAGAGCACAAGTAGGGAGTATATTCTGAACAGGAAAGGAAGCAAAAGTATGTGTGTGAGTGGGAGCAGGCAAGGAGAAACTTTTAATGCAAATTGTACCACACTGTATTGCACAAACTTCCTAAAGTTATGTAAGAAACCCGTAAGGAAGTCTAGACTCCAGCATCTTCGTTCTGCTACAATAAGGTTATCACAAATCTAGAACCCCAAATGTAAAAGGACTGATCAGTAAAGGGTAGAAATATTAGAATCAGATCCTACTGTCTCTCTTCTCAAAGGGAACTCTCATGGGTTTTTTTTTTAATAAAGCACAGATTTTACTTGCGAAAAATTGGAACAAAACTTAAAAAAATCCCAGAAATAATGTTTTTTGAAAAACACATCACCAAGCTATTTGCAATTATTTAGGCTTTAACTAACAATTCTCTGCATATTTTGCTTTTGGGTAAATAATTTTTATATAATATTTTTTGTGAAATGTCCTTGTAAAGTAGTACAGAGAGAAGCACTGTTTTAGTTTACTGACTACTAGTCTGATTTCATAGAATCATAGAATGGTAGGAGTTGGAAGGGACCTCTAAAGATCACCCAGTATAACCCCCCTAAATCAAGCAGGTCTGCCTAGATCATGTCACAAAGGACCACATCCAGGCGGGTTTTGAAATAGTCCAGAGAAGGAGACTTTACATCCTCCCCGGGAAGCCTGTTCCAGTGCTCCATCACTCTTACAGAAAAGAAGTTTTTCCTTAAGTGGAACTTTTTGTGTTCCAGCTTCTGTCCATTACAGTGCAGTGTCTGGTTGTAAGGAAAGCTACAGTAAACAGCTGACAACAGAAGAGAAATTAAGCCGTTTTAACTATAGTCAGCAGAGCCAGGGAAAGGCAAGTAAGAAAAGACAGAATTGTAAGAGATACTCCAGTCAATGTACAGACAAAGTGATGGCAAGCGCCACATTTAGTCATGCTCCTGACTACTTAAAACATGGACTGGATAACACAGAGAACTAGGATTTCCACAGCATAATTAAGTTTGAGAAGCAAAATCTCTAATTGAAATTTTTCTCCCTGATGTACACAGTAGAAGGTTCTCTAGAACTTGAAACACCATAAATATCAAAATCACAAAGTAAAAATGTTGAACTAACAGGAACAGCAAAAAGATGGGCTAGAGCAATCTGTCAATATCACGAGTGTTATTCAGCAAAATACCTGACAAATTCCAACATCCATGAAGGAACATAGCCTTGTTAAAGCTCATGTTTCTAATTTGAAAATCTGTCTTCATTTGTGCAATTGCTGAGCTGGCATTAACCTTACCACTCCAGCTGGAATGGGACGTTTGAATCACAGAAGTGTATGATTTACAGATTTTACCTCTGCCAGGTAACCAGAGAAGATCCCCAGCTACAAGCACGTTATTGAGCAGGAAAGGATGCAGCACCACACATTGGCTCATGCACCGCAAAATGTTCTCCAAAAACTGTTTATTACACACAAACCTGTACAGGTGTCCATTCATCTCATCAGCTTGACTTATTTACTGCCACACGGGCACTTTCAAATGCAAGCAGTCATGAAACAAATATCGCTGCTTACAGTGTGCCCAGTGTTTTTCCATCTGTGGATTGGCTGAGAACAAGCATTTGCTACCAAAGATTCATTTCCCAAGTTATACAGATCAGCCTCATAAGCCAAACAAGCTTAGGAGAATTGTTTCTGGAATGGGAAATGATGATTTGCATCAGAAGGATACTTTAAAAAATCTGGGGTTTCTCTGTGTGGCAGAATATAATGTGAGGGGATAAACAATACAATCTCTAAAGAAAGCCTAGCCTTGTTATTTGAAGATTATTTCAAGGATACAGTTATAGGACTATCTGCTGGGCTAATTTAGCCTGATGACATTTTGCTATGAAGATATTTTCAGCATTTTGTAGTACTGAGTCTCATGGGGGAAGGGAACACTTTTCTTGAGACACAGCAATTAAGCAAGTTTAGGAAATATTCAAATAATTTCAGCCTGAATGCTGTTCTGCACAGGCCTAGCCCTGAAGGTTAAAATGATTATTTAACTCCTTGATTGCCACGTCCTCCTAACTTTAATTATAGTGCACTCAGAGCATGGTAGAGGTCCTTTACTCTTCAAATGGGTGAAATAACTGGCAGCACTTAAATAAATCCACTACAGATTTATGAGCATGGGAACAGAGAATGGGAAAGTACTTTAAAAATCACTGAATTCTATCCGTTGTGATGGCAGGATTAGATGGACTCACAATTTCATCCACTGTGAGAATTGAGTAAGTTACTAACCAGTGTCATAAGAAAGGCAGACACAGACTGTTAAATTAGCATTCATCAGCCAAAGACTAGTAGAGACATTATTTTTCTCCCGTTCTACTAATCATTATATAAAAGGCATGACTTCCAGTTTGCACACTTAATGTTCTTGCATTCCTATAGCCAAGGCTTAAACTGCTTCAGTGCTTGTAGGAGGAACACACAGCAGCAGCATAAATATAAGCAACACCTGCTCACGTACACAGTTCAGTAAATACCTTCACAGTGTGGTAAATAGTAACTTCTTTAACATTGCAGGCATGTAATTTCTAATTTTTTTACCACAGGGTGGAACCACCAGCTTTTGAGAATTATTTTAGATACTAGTTAAAATGTGTGTGATCTAGGTATGCCAAAGGACAAAGTTCCACTCATTTCCAGAATTAAGAGTCTTGTATACAATGCAAACTCTTTGGCATATTTGGGTAGGCGCTTCCTGATGAGCTTCAGAGACTAAAGTGATCCAAGACTCATGTCCTGTGCCAGGACTGTGTCTTTAACATTCAGTTGGACAGTCAGTGAAAGCCAACAGATAAAACTTGGCAAATGAAGATTTTCTTGATTAGGTCATTTTAGTACTGCATTCCTATGTATTCAAGTTATCAGTGATGTTTGTGTAGGTGTGCCTCTAAAAGTAATCTGATATGCTGCAAGTGAGAAATTTTTTAGGTCTGATAGGTTTTTCTGCATGGTAGGTGACACACAGGAGGATTCAGTAAATCCAGCAAAAATACCACACAAATGAGAACAGGGAGTTAAAAGGTCTCACAAACAGCTCTTTTGCCCATGGTACAGGAGAGAGACTGCACCACAGCATACCATTACTAGCAGAGTCCTGAAAACACAACAGCTACATCAGGACAATGACACCAACACTCCAATAAGCTCTAATCACTGCATGTTTTGATTTGCCCTAGGAAGCACTAGTCCCTCTGAGATTAAACTTCACAGAGGAACAGAGCCTGCTCCAGCCAGTTCTGGTTTGGATGACTTGAGGAAGTTCACCATATTGAAGCGAATGGCTGTAAATGTAGCATAAGATACTCTCCTCCCAATTTTGTTCTTGAATGTGGAGTATTTGTAGGAAAAGGATATTAATGGTGTTCCTGTCATTGTCTTGTTCAGAACAATAAAATCTGAAAACTTCAAGTAGAAAAACACTCTAGCATTTTAGTAATAGAGAGGAAACTGAAGAAACAAAAAAAGCAGAAAAACTGCTTTTTTTCTGTATTCTGAAGTATTCTGGTGAAAGAAGGTGGATGATACAGGAAGGCAGAGGTGACAAAGAAGATGAAGACAAAGATGAACAGAAAAGGCAAAGGGCCCTACGATCATTTTTTAAAATCAGTTTTTGTTCATTGTGGCAGGAATAGAGGAGATTTCTCCTAAAAATTACTTTGCATATCTATACTACTACTGCACTATTGATTTGGAATGCCTTCTAAGCCAAAAGCTATTAAAAGTGCAAAGCAAGGAACTATATCCTATGGAGCTAGGTAGCTGTATTTCAGCTGTGGATGAAATTACAGAATCTTTTTATAATCAAATAAAGTTTAAAAAGAGTTTTGAGATGTCTAGTATTGTAAGGCAGTGGCTCACATATAGTATTGACAGCCAAAAACTTCCAAGTTTTGCCACAATTTTTTCATCATTTTTTCACTCCATTTCAGCCAACATCTTCCTAAACTGGGTAGAGCTAGGCACTGAAATATATTTTTAACACTATTAACTAAAATGTTTGATGCCTCTTAACTGCAGGAAGCAGCAAAGTAAATAAGACCTGTTAACTCAACATTAAAACTAAACATTTCAGGAAGAAAGTACCATGGGATGCAATGCGGTAGGAGAATTGAGTATGCTCCCGTTCACGGTCCACTGACAGCCTTTTCGAAAAAAGGCAGCTCATGCTGAACATTTTTGAAGGCTAACATTCAATACCTAATTACATTTTATGAGGATACAAATGATGGTACCATATCCCAACATTACTAGGAGTACAAACATTATCAAATCATTTGTACGAATAAAAGCACTCAATTTTGTTTTACATACTGTTGGTACAAAGGCAAAAAAAGACATTTTCATCTTAACTAGTCAAAATTCCAGTCTGGCATAAGCAGCATAAGTCAAAGCATTATTTCCATGTAGTCTTTCAATAAAAAAGCTGACTATAATCTCAGAAGGACAATGGTAAGCAGAAGGAGTTCTGTACTTAAGACCCAGGTGAAATTTTTGCCATATTTAATCCATCTACCAAATCATTAAAACAATAAGTTGTGACAGGCATTATATATATATATATATAATATAGTATATATATTAAATGTGAATGATAAAAATAGACTTTTTATCAGTAATACTTGCTTTTGAACACTGCATGCAGTAACATTCTTTTTGTTCCTTTAACTAAAATATTAACTGTTACCAAGTTAAACCATTTACTTTGCATTTCCAGTATCTTTTTGTACCAAATGTTGGCTTATATGTGTTTGTTTGCTAGTAGCTTCTCCACAAGGTATTGATGTTATAAAACATTGATGTTTTGTAGTTGTGAGCTTGAGTAATTCAGGTTGTTCACTTAAATGTGTTTTTTCACCCCGACACATGAAAATCTGAAGCAAGATTGTGATCCACTCCTCAAAAGCATACAGTAGCACTAGTAAGATTGGTAAAAGTAAAGAATTGAGGTCCATGTTCAAGTTCATGTCTCTAAATGGCAAAAGCAGCTCCTTAGTCCTGTATTGATCACTGAGAGCAGGGATCTCATCAGATTAATATGTAGAACCTCACAAAGTTTAAAATACATTCATTCTACATTCTTCAAATACAATTAGTTACCTTAATTAAATATGCAAGAATCTATCAAGCTGTGAAGTGGTTTGGCAGTAGCTTTCCACATAGACTGGAACCTCTGCAAACACCAAGCATAATCTTTTCCAATTTTCCAGCTATCGTTTCTTCCCTTATTTTTCAAAGAAATGGAAGCAGACATGAAATAAATGGTTTGAAGTAGTCCTCATAAAATTATACTCAAACTAGGTTTGCAAATTATACTTAACTAAGCTCAAAGTTGCAGACAACCCAGGTCACATTTGTTCTCCCACCCCTTTAAGCTTTTCATTATACAGCAAAGTTTTTCCTAACTGAGCCTTGCAAATCTGATTCAATTTAATTATGCTTTAGCTGTTATCCAAATAACTAGACTAATTTTAGTGATTAGCAAATACAGTAGGATTAAATCTTCCAACCCAGTTTCACAGCATATTGTAACATTTCAAATATGTTCAAGAAATACACGAGTAGTCAGTTAAATGACTAGCAGTTCACCTAGCTGACAAACATCGAAGAGCCCACTGAAGGGTAAACACTGACTCTAAATATGCATGACATAGACATATATCAATTCTTAATCTGGTTCATAGAATCATGGAATAAGAAAATGGTATGGGTTGGAAGGGACCTCTAGAGATCATCCAGTCCAACCAGGTCCACCTAGATCAGGTCATACAGGAACGTGTCCAGGTGGGTTTTGAAAACCTCCAGAGAAGGAGACTCCACAACCTCCCCACACAGCCTGTGCCAGGGCTCCCTAACCCTTAACAGTAAAATAGCTTTTCCTTGTGTTTAAGTGCAACTTTTTGTGTTCCAGCTTCATCCCATTACCCCTTGTTCTGTCACTGGACACTACAGAAAAAAAGTGCCATCTATCCTCTTGACATCCACCTTTTACATACTTTTAAGTATTAATGATTCCATTTTATGAAAAAACAAACAGGAACCTATTGCACATATGCAAATAAAATTCTCAGTTGTAAGAAAGTATTCTGTCAAACCAAAGCATGCCATATTATAACCAGGTTTCATGTAAAAATGCCTCTTAACTATGCTGTATATACTCTTGATAAACACAATGTAGACATTGCAATTCCCTATAAAAATCCTAAAGACTGCGAGAATTACTTATTGTGTTTTCTCAATAATATATGGGTCGAAGGATTTCAGTGCAATCTGTCTTGCTGCTGTTCTCCATGAAGTGTTTGAAAATTTAAATTAAATGGCTAAGCTTCAGAGCTGTCTGGACAGAGTTCTCACTGGAAGGAGGAATCATGGTATCTTTCAAACAATTTGGACTCCTTTCTTCTCCAGCATTTTCACATATGATTATTGAAGATATACAGCTAGAAACACCTCTGAGAGTTCCAGGCACTCTCAGAGTGGTAAAACAGCCACAAAATTAAGGACTATCCATTTACATATTCAAATCTTTCCACTTTCTACCAGAAGGGAAGAGTCAACTTCGCATTATAGGCAAAAGCCTGATGGTAGACTGAAGAAAGGTTAGTAGGTTAGCTAATACCTACTTTACTGAGCCTGTATAAGGTGCTTCTTTCAATCACTTAGGACTCACATAATTCCTAATTCACATCGAGAAGGGCTTGGTAGGATTCTGCATAAAAGACTTCATAAACGACCAAATTCATAAGAAAATAATTAAAGCTAATGTCTGCTTCACTAAAAATTCAAGGAAAAAGAAGATCCATCAAACTCCTGTGATTTTTAGAAAACACTTATTTTCCTTCTTTTTTTTTTAATCTATGATGAACTGTTCCAAGTTCATCCCTGCAATTCTGCTTCTCAGTCCTGACTACCTCCTTCTCATTTCTCGTCCTCTCGATATGCTTGTAAGCATATAGTCTTCTGGACTCAAGAAGTTCTGTTCAGAGGTACATAGGTTTATACAAGAGCTCAGCACAAAAATTGAAGGTACAGGAAACAAACTCTGGTTTTAGAGTCATATAAATTACAGAAGAATTCTAGGTTTCTTCAGACATTTCTAGCCTTTACAGTTGCAGAAAAAAAACCAATAAAACCTTAAAAAAGTTAATTCTCGCTGCTCAAATCATATAAAACAACAAAACACCTTACAAATTGTCTTTATATCTGACAAGCACCAACACAGTTCAGCTTTGTAATCAGTTTCAAGATGCAATAGCCATCATTAGACTTCACATCTGGCATTTGGCCGTAGAACAAAGAGCTGCCTCTCTCCTGCTCAGCACTGCACCTGCTGCCAGATGATCCCTGCCCAGCTAAACCCTCTGCTCCAGCCCTGGCTCTCTCATTTACCACTGAATACAGATTTCACATTGCCTCAGTTCCATGCTAATTCTTGGACATTGGGATCATGTCACCAATATGACTTAGACACTGATTCAAAAATTTATTGAAAAAAATAAGTGTTGGACGAGTTCCTCAAAGGCAAATATTAGAGATCTAACACTTCTACATTCTCAGTCACTTGGCAGCACTCAGGATCGCAATGGTGCTGAAGAAATACATTTAACTCAAATGAGGTACACATACCCAGAATTATATTATTCAAACTTGAAAGGCGAGTTTAGAAAACTAAAAGATCTGAACTCTATCCAGTTTTCCCACAACTGGTAGTGATAAGCATCTATCTGCAAAAACACTGTGCCAATCATTTCCCCAGAGCTGACCTGGGCTCTCCAGTCTGACATTCAGACACAGCCCTGAACTGATCCACCTAAACCTTCAGATCCTTCCTAAAGTTTATTTTAAGCTGTCTTCTGCTGTTCATTTGATTTCACTCCCAATTTTAATAAACCAGTGAAATTTACTGATGCCTCAACTTCGGAACCAAAGCCAGCCAGAAGAGCAGACCACAGTATGGTTCACCTGCAACCTGCGCACATAAACCAGTCAAAACCAAATGAAGGTGCACAGGAAAAGAGGATGAAGCAGACTGTCTGAAAAAGGCCAAAAGAACAAAAAATCCTGCTGAATGAAGTGAAGTTTAGGGGTTATATTTTATCTATGTATCTTGGAGATAGCAAAAAATAGTGATGGATCTTGCTAAGCCTGTCACTCAATAATTTGAAATTCTTTCTTCCTAAGCATGTTGGTATGTAGTTTCCAAATGGAGATTTCCACTAGGTAACTGTAAGTCTCCTGCACAGCCTAACACATTCCACTGACCACATTTCTCTCACACTTGTTCTAAATCATCACCATACATATTATTTGTACAGTATGCATTTATGTCCCCTCTAATGCCTCTTTAATGTTCTTTATCTTTTCAGCATCTGCATAATACATGCAGATATTATCCCAGGATTAGGGTGTTAATTTAGAATGTATCAGGTCTTCAGAGAAACTATTCTTGTGCTTTGTCTGAAATAACCTAAACCTTAAGTGAATTCCTTCATTAAGAAGTAAACAATTTCTAATTAATCATTAACAATTACTTTGACTTTCTTTTCTGACCTTCCTACACAATGTTCAATCCTGGCTTTAAAATTTAAGATTTAGTGGTATAAAACAAAATGCCAGTTAATATTGTATACAAGAATGATGTTGTATTTGAACTACCCAATTATGAGAACAATGTAAGGGAAAAACAAGGCTTTATTAATAAAGTATTTTTTATCTTAAAGTATAAGTTAATTTATCAAACTGTGTTTTTAAGTGGACCATAAATCTTGAAACTGTACCTATTAAACTTTTCCACAAATAAATCCTTTAAAAGGCATTTCTTCCTCAATTACAACACTACATCAGAAAAGCATGTTTATCCACTTTTATCTAGCAAATCTTAACACCAGACTGTACCTCATGGCCATGCTGAACCTTGGCCTGAAAACATCATTGCCTGTTTGAACCATCCTTTCTGCATTGCTCTGCCATAATGCCGCAAGCAGGAAGGACTCCCATGAAAGCATGACTGGAATAGTCAGGATGCTGACATTCACGAGACAGTTTTCAAAGAGATGAACCGAAATCAAATATCTGCTGCCAGATTACCAACTGTGGGCCTTCAGGCTCTGCTCCTTTGGAGGCTAAGCATGTTTTAACAGAGCAGAGAACATTGACAAAAGTAACCCAGAGTATGCATGATCTTTCATTTTTCTCTTTCCTTTGGAGTTGGCAGTCTCTTTTTGAAGGAACTACAGGTGTTAGTGTTGTCAGCAAGAGGGGAAAAGGGTTAGAAGACTGCTGCTGCAATGTCACATAGTCTGCAGTGAGGAGCACTGTCCCCAAGGGACAGCAAGTACTCAGGGAAGGCTCCCAGGAGGACGCAGTCCTCCATCACCTCATTTCTGCCACTCACACCACCACAGTGACTAGCTCCTTCTGTGATTTCTCAAATGCAGAAACTAGGAGAGTTAAGTAATATCAGATTGATTTAATTTAGTGGCTCTTGGGGGAGAGTATTTCAAGCTCCATCTAATTTCTGGTGGAAGATATAGGATTGAAGGAAGAATCACAGAATCTCAAGGGCTGGAAGGGACCTCAAGACATTATCTAGACCAATCCCCTTGCCAGAGCAGGACCACCTAGAGTAGGTCATACAGGAACTCAACCAGGTGGGTTTTGAATGTCTCTAGAGAAGGAGACTCAACCACTCCTCTGGGCAGCCTGTTCCAGTTCTCTGCTTCTTCATGACACAAAAAAATATTTAAAACAGCATGGCAACTTTGTATTTTAAAACAGCTTCTGTTCCAAAAACGTGGAGCTACATTTGCTCATATATCTATTCAAGAACACAGCAAAAACATTTAAGCCAAAGTGAAGAATTCTAGGCAGAAATCATCCACACTTCTAACATATGTCAACAACAGGATTAGGAATTTATTACAATAATAAAGGTAAGTTCTCTACATTAAAGAAGTTGTTCTAATTAACAGAGCAGGAAAATGACACACAGCCTCCAGAGACTCTTTGGGTTACTCTGGGAGTTTGGAAGTCATTCACAGCTTATTTGGAGGGTTTTCCCTCCACTGCCTGATCCTCTGTGTTACGTTATACACTATGTGCCACTGCAGTACAAGAACTTATAACAAACTTCATTGACACTAGCATTAGAAACTTACTATGAGTTCTAACAGTATAAAAGACCATTTAAAATAACGGGCAGAAGGCAGAAAGATTGCTATAACTTTTATCAAACTCTGCAGTAAATATAATTAAAAGGATACCTAGAGTTTTAACCACAGTACGTTCATGAGCAATAGTCTACAGCTGGTTTTGAGAACTTTGAATGTTAGCAGTGAAACTGCATGTAAAGAAGTACATTTTTTCTCAGTGCTACTTCTCTATATTTTGCTTGCCATACAATTTATTATTAAAAAATACTCAGCAACACTGGTAAAAGGAAATACATATCAAAACAAGCACTTTTTAAAATCCTGTAATCTTATCCAAGTACTTGGGAAAAAAATGCGCACAGGAGGCATGAAAACAGGAGGAGACACTATAGGTCTGAAAGAAAGATACTCCTTAAAACAGTAGTTTTTAATGCACAGGAACAAACACCACTGTTGAGTGAAACAATACAACATTTAGTGCTGGTTCACCTTACTTACTCCTCTTAGAGAACACAGAATTATCCATGATTTTACCTTTCTAAAATGTTAACTGGAGTCACAGAAGACTACCTTGGGGGCAAATGCCCACCTTACAAGGAGTAGCAGTTCTGACACTACAAAAATGTATACGAACTGCTCAAATAGAAACATGATCTGTACAAAAGCAAAACATCAGTTCAAAAAAATTAAATGAAAACAGAACAGGACACATTTAAGGAAGATGTTCAAACTCTTTCTTTACTTCTAAAATTATGAGATATAATAAAGGAAAATAAAATGAAAACTCATATGACAAATGTTCTATTAAGCAAACAGCAATTTATAAATAATTACAAGCTTGTGCATGTACTATTACGCGAATCATTTTTACATTTATTTTTATCCTAATATGCACACAGTGCTGGCAGTCTAATGCATTGGCTAAGGTACAGTAAAAATTGCAAGAAATAAATTTTCTCAAATGTATTTTTAGTGGTCACTGCAGAGACATTTTTGAAACCGGGATTTTTGCCTATTTTCTTGCATTCGCCCGCAAAATGGTTTCAAAATCAACATATTTCTAAAACATTGAGTCCAAAATGTTTTGCAATCATCATTCTAATCAATTGTAACAGATTATTTTCCCAATATACAGAACTAATAAATGTTAAGTGATGCTATATCAACACCAAATTGTTTCACACACAAGGGAAGAAAATGTAACACCAGCGAAAAAGAATAACCTGAACAAAACAGCATTTTGCAGAGGAGTGATTAATTATATCTACAACTTTGTTCTACTGCATTGAATCTAAACTGAACTAGTGAACTGTAGCATAGTAGAATACCATCTTATTTTCATATGAGAGATGACATACAGCTTCTCAAAGACCTAATCCCCAATTGGTATAAAATGTCAGAAGTGAGGTATTGCAGATAGTAGCACATACATTGGGTCATAGGACAATTTCTGCAAAGAAAAGGGTTTGACACTCATATCAGGGGCATGGCAGAGGAAGCAGGCCAAAGCCTGGGATGTCTGTCACGTGTCAGCATCAAAACAAAGGAAAAAAAGCTTTTTTGCAGCAATTCAGGAGGTTCTAGACAGAAGACATCTCACTGTAAGCAGTGTCACTGGGAGGCAGCACTGAAAATGCTGCCACTTTAAGAAAGACTTTCAGTTTAACTTGGAATATTTACTTTCCTTCTCATCATAAATCAGTGTTATATACACTTCCATATGTTACTGAGGATTCAACATATATATTGTCTTTGATGGTTAAAATGTAAAAGAAACTTATTAAAAGAATTTATCACAAAAATAAATGGGCAAAATATGCATTAGACAGGAGATTCAGTCTATTTTAGAGTAATTGCTAAAGCTGACTTGCTCCAGTAGCAATCCCTCTAATGCAATGACATCGTCTTTACAAATGCCTCATCACTACATGCATCTGCAGCTGCTTTCCTGAGCTTAGACTATAAGCATGACAGCAGGATCTTGAGGAATATGAAATTACCCCAGGATGGTCTCAGTAATAAGTCTATCCCAAGAGACTATGATTTCTGTGATTTTTTTCTTTGTGATAATCGTGGTCTTACCTCGAATTAAAAGCCCGATCTAAGCACGCATCACTTAACAATTTATACAATCCCAGTGCGGAAGAACACACTTCACTCCAGTTCAACCAGTGAAGCCAGGCTTCACTCCAGTTCAACCAGCTTACCGTGTGTTTAAACACCTCGTATACTGCTGGCTGGTATATGCAGTCCTAATGCTTCACCTCTCATCCTAGACTTCATTGGGCAAAAGATACTGACATCCCTTCACATCTGGCCGCGTTCAGAGAAGGACAAAATATTGATACATATATTCTTCATATACTCATTTTACTAAGTCAATAGAGCAATTAATACACTAAAATAGGTAGACTTTTGAGTTGAATGGAGGTAACTTTACAAAGGATCATGAAAGTCTGCCTGATAGGGTATATTCATATCCTATCTTTTGAGATTAGTCAGTCAGACAAATCCTTGGAGAAACATTTAATAAGTATGTAATGTTTACTTCTCTGAAAGTATCTGATGCAAATGAATCCCATTGGGAAGGACTAAACTGATCCAAGGAAGCCTCTTTGGAAAATAAAAAAAAGAAAAGAATAAATAAACAAAACAAATAAATGATCAATTATACCAATGTAATAAATCAATTTTCAAGCAGAGATTTGCTGGAGTATGACGTGGAATATAGTTATGAAGCAGAAGTGTAATCGTTGTGTGCTAAAACAGTGGTTCTCCCCGTGCAGCCTAGAATAACAGTGAAAATAAGAACCTGAAACCTTGGGCTTCAGTACACTTCTGCATTCCTGGAGCTGGCTCTGCCAATGCTCCTCTGTGATAGTAAGTAAATAAAGGCCATTTTAAGTCCTTATCTTACCACTTGTACTAGGGAGATTCAGCAGGCACACTGATGTCAGTTTTGCTACACGTGAACTTTTACTTTGTTAGGAGTGCTTAGCGCCATGAGTAGATTCCGGTAGCGCTGTAGTTGTTTCCACATTGCTAAAAAGTACTATGGCATCAAAATACTACTTTGAAGTGCCTGCCAGAATATACTGATTTTGACAAAATAGCTTAAAAAAAAATAGAACAACAAAACCTGTTTGAAGAAAATGTTTTGTTGCAGTATTCCAGTAAATAGTTCTGTACAGTTACATGTTAAATCAATGCTACATTGAAAAAAAATTAGCATTACAACAAAAAACATTTTTACTGCTCCCAAGAAATATTTTTTAAACACATTCTAATGAAAATACTTAAATACTAAATTTTTGTTGATTTTATGCCAAAGCAAACATACAAATAATAAAATTGCCTTTAAGTGGATGGTCTAGTTCCCATACAGCTCAACTAGTGTTTTGCATTTGGAAATGGCCTCAAGAAAAGACTTCATATCGCAATACATCTACTACTTGTTGTCCTCCTCCCCTACACTCCAGACTATTCTGGAAGGGTTCTACAGAAGTTCTTCATACTCTGCAAGAATAAGAGCTCCAATTCCTTGAAAGACACCCTGAGTCTGTTGTCTGTCTCTATGACTGTAACAACATGTAAGCCCAGTCCAGCAAGGATAGTAGGATGGTCTGGACAAGACAGGACTTGCCCTTGGTGGATGAGGAGGAGGTTAAAGACTTCTTGGCCAAGCTTAAGGCTCATAAGTCAATGGGACCTGATGGGATGCATCCAAGAGTGCTGAGGGAGCTGGCTGATGTGTTTTCTAAGCCCCTCTCCATCATTTTTGAAAAATCATGGAGGACAGGCAAGGTGCCTTAGGTCTGGAGAAAGGCCAGTGTCACTCCAGTCTTCAAAAAGGGCAGGAAGGACAACCCAGTAAACTACAGGCCGGTCAGCCTCATCTCCATCCCTGGAAATATAATGGAACTCATCCTGAATGTTGTTAATAAACATATGAAGGAAAAGATGGTTATCAGGGGGAGTCAACATGGATTCACCAAGGGGAAATCCTGTTTGACCAACCTGATAGCCTTACAAGGGCATAACCGGCTGGCTAGAGGAGGGGAGAGCAGTGGATGTCATCTACCTTGACATCAGCAAGGCTTTTGACATTGTCTCCCATAACATCCTCATCAGAAAGCTCAAGCAGTGTGGCTTGGATGAGTGGATGGTGAGGTGGATCGAGAGCTGACTGAATGATACAGCCCTGAGAGTGGTGATCAATGGCACAGAATCGAGTGGGAGGCCTGTGGCCTGTGGCGTTTCATAAGGATCAGTTCTAGGGCCAGTCTTCAGTCAATATCTCCATCAATGACTTGGATGAGGGGACAGTGTATCCTCAACAAGTTGGCTGATGACACCAAACTGGGAGGACGGGCTGATTCCCCAGAAGGCTGTGCTGCCATTCAGCGAGATCTCGACTTGCTTGAGAGTTGAGCAGACACAAACTTCATGAGGTTCAACAAGGACAAGTGCAGAGTCCTGCACCTGGGGAGGAACAACCCCATGCACCAGGACAAGCTGGGGGTGACCTGCTGGAGAGCAGCTCTGTAAAGACAGACCTGGGAGTCCTGGTTCATAGACAACTGAACATGAGCCAGCAATGTGCTCTCATGGCCAAGAAGGCCAATGGCATCCTGGGATGCATCAAGAAGAGTGTAATTGAGGGAAGTTCTGGTCCCCCTCTACTCTGCCCTGGTGAGACCTCATCTGGAGTCCTGTGTCCAGTTCTGGGCTCCCCAGCTCAAGAGGGACAGAGAACTTCTGGAGAGTCCAGGGCAGGGCTACCATGATGATCAGGGGACTGGAGCATCATCCTCATGAGGAAAGGCTGTGGGAACTGGGACTGTTTTGTCTAGAGAAGAGGGGCGTTCTCATTAATATTTACAAGTACATAAATGGTGGGTGTCAGGAGGTTGGGACATCCCTTTTTTTCTATGGTATCTAGCAACAGGACAAGGGGCAATGAGATGAAGCTGGAGCACAAAAAGTTCCATTTAAACATAAGAATAAACTATTTTACTGTGAGGGTGAGAAAGTCCCTGGCACAGGCTGCCCAGTGAGAGTGTGGAGTCTCTTTCCTTGGAGGTTTTCAAGACCTGCCTGGACATGTTTCTGTGCGACTTGATCTAGGTAGACCTGCTTCTGCAGGAGGGTTGGCTAGATGATCTCTAAAGGTCCCTTCCAACCCTACCATTCTATGATTCCATGATTCTATAATTTGTGACTTCTCTTACACAATCGGGTCGCTTTGCCAAAATACTCTAGGAAGACCTTGAAATACCCTAACAGAGAAGAATTTGAGCAGTCTGCAGCACCACAACAGACTAAGAAAATTATTGTGACGATTAGCTTCTCCATCTACCCACTCTGTTCTCCTCCCGTTCTTCAGCATCTCTGAGGTTATAATGATTGACTTATCTGGAAAACTCTAAGCTGTTTCCAGGGTAGATAACAGTGAAGAAGATGATTAAGTGAAGAATGACAGAAAGTACATACAGAGTAGACTGTGTGTCAGTGAAAGGTGTTTGTGTATTGTAGGAACCACAGATTATTGTCTAATCCGAGACACTTGGGAACTCGTCACCAACTCCTGAAAAAGGGTGTGTGTCTCCAGGCACCATATCTCATGAATGCCCTGCCCACAGGAAAAATATCCTGTTTCCACCTTTTTATCATGCACATAAAAATTGTATTGTCCATTTCAAGAGATGCAATACCTCTGTTTGATTTTCTGTCCTGGATTTCACAATTACTTAGTTTTAAAGCTTTATCTTTCTGCTTTCGATTCCTGTTTTGCATTAAAAAACACAGATTTTAACAGCTTTCAAAATGTATTAGAGTTTCTTTTTTTAAAGTTCACTTGAGTCATCATAAACTGTCATCTCAGGGATTACACATTCCTATACCTTATACTGTAGATCTCAGTATTGCAGGCAAAATGAGCTTCAGGAAAAATTCTCAGAAATAAATTAATCCATGACTGAATATCCAAAGACATTCTGATTTTCGCTTCTTGAATTCCCAATAGCATAATTCAAACATTACTTCAGACAGATTTTTGAGGACTGGTGAGATTTAAAGCAGACAAACTGCTGCTCTGAGAATTCTGGACTAGAAAAGTCCAGAAATTTAGAGGAGAGTTTACAGTTTTTCTCCTTCACAGTTGCAGACATACACACACTGTTTTATACTGTTTGTACATTAAAGTTTCCTGGTATTCAGAGGAATCCTTGAAAGCATGCAACTTCCAGAAATCTCCATGACTGCACACGGGCAGATTGCACTTCAATGTCAGTGATTAACACTGGACAGCTTTGGGGATTTAACAAGTTCAACTAACAAAGATGACATGTACTCTAACAATATGTTATAGAAAATATTATCTGTGAGGAAAAACATGGCCAAAATCTATATATAGATATACCCTTTATCTAGGTACACATTAGCTAAATAAGTGCAAAAGCTTATTTTAATATGCCTTAGCTTAAGTATTAAGAAACCAGCTGCAACTACAGATATTCCTCAACTGAAAATTGAGGCTGGGAGATTTTTCCAGGGAATTATCACTTTTTTTCCAGAGAAGTATCACTTTTTTGCGCTACTTATTAAACATCTGATACTAGCCCCCCCGTAAGAGATATGATACTGGGCTAAGAGACATTTGGTATAAGCTGACAGAGCAATTCTTACACCTATTTACCACTGCCTCTCACAAAAAGCTGAGAAATGAGGATAAAGATATCACTTCACAACTAGTTGCTAATTAAGCGATGAATAAATAACACATCAGATGAGGATGTGCTTCAGTGTCCCAAAATGAAATGACAATTAATTTCTAAAAATGGGAGTCAGTATGTCTTTCAGTTATCTGTATTAGCACTGTAGTTCATTAACATGCTTTTGAAGGCAATCTGCCAGCTTCTCTCCCTCGCTATACCTTGATTCACGCTGCAAGGCTGTATGGGAGCATGTTAACTTTCCGTCTTTTGGATGGACCCAAAGCAGAGGTGCTCTCCATAAGCACACCTAAAGAACCAACTATACACTGTTATGCAGAACCAAACAAGAACTACTTCCACAAAGCAATCTCCAAGCAGAAGCATTTCATGTGGACATCAGGCACTCAGCTGCATTCTGCATACTGGGCTGCACAGTACCAGCCTTTATTGCCAAGAACGAGACCAGATCTCAAGAAAGCTGAGCCTGTCAGTGGTCTGCTGAAGGACGTAGGACATGCTGCTTATCTTCTCTGAGGCTGCACACCTTAAGACTATTTAACTCTTTTGGATGGAACTCTGAGATCTATGAATGAAAAGTGATTTCCACAGTTATTTCAAATGTTAACATGATATTCTGGTAATCACTTCCCTTACAGATGTAAAGTATTGTACCTAGTTTTTGTAAACTATCTATGCCCTGCCTACATCTCACTTTTCAAGCTCTTCACTAGAGGCTCTTCTGACCCTCTGGATGCCATGAGTGGCTGGAAGGTCAGCCTGCACAACACACAGGTAGCTCAGTGCAGAGAAGGCATTTTTTAATGGAGATCTTACAGATTGCTGTTATAAATGGAGATGTCAGTGGGTTTTGTTCTCCACTGACACATTTCCAAAATAGACAGTTTCCCATAAAGCCTGCAAAACAGTTCTACATAGATATTTTTTTTTTAAATTACCTGGTTTGATCAGTACACATCAAACAAATTTTTCTGTTAACTTTACTGACATTTTCTCCCTCATCTCTCATGCCCACTGAACATCAAATATTTCTTTGGAGCTCTACAAGGGAAAGTGGAAGGGAAGTCTGCATCACAGAAAAGAGTCTAATGGTGCTAAGGATGAAAAGCATAGGGTGAGGGCATCCACATAGCCAGCCATCACACCCAATAAGGACAATATGACAGCCCAGGTATAGGTCTGAGGCATGTTGAGTCTAGAGTCACAGATTTCCTTCAGAAAAAAAAAATCTTTGGGAAAACATGAACTGCAAGCATCACTGGAACCTTTTCGTCACAGAAAACTGTGGCGAATTTTCGTCAGCTCTGAATCCCTGCAGAGAATTCACCTTCATTTAAAAGTTCAACAGGTATGGCTCAGTGAGGAACTTTAATAAGGCTCAGTGCAGTACAGACAGTACATCTGGTACAAAAAAAAAAGCTTAACTTATTAGGCCTACAGGTCAGTATATAAATTTCTCTAAGAGCCTCTACGGCTATATGTCTACGAGTGAATTAAACATGACTAGAATATTAAACATATACTCTGGCACTGAGGCCATCTGGAAAGCACATCTCTAGTCTTTACTATAAGACATTCTCACCCTCCAAATAGGGTTGGCTGTATGGCAGCCAGGTATCAGAAACATCTCTGGCCCATGTAGTCTCCTGAGTAGTGCCTAGGAAACCTCTGAGGGAGCACCAGATGGCAGAGGATAAAACCATCCCACAAAGTGCTCCAAAAATTTATTGGTAGGGTTGGTTGGACTTCCAGTACTCATGCATGTTTTCTGCTGTGAAGTATTTTCTTAGATAGGAGTGTTCCCCCTGCTATTTTCGTATAAGTTGCGAGAAGAAGCTGAGAGTCCTGAGGGGACAGCAAAAGAAACACAAACACACACATATACAAATGCAAATGCAGGTCAGGGAAATTCAGCTCCTGGACATATTTCTTTGTGGTCCAGGAGTAACTGTTAAGCTGTAAAGTCTTTAATAACTTTTTTGGGATGTACATGAAGTCTAAATGACACCAAGCTTCTGGAGATTGGTGAATAATTAATAAAACGTGTTTTCTCCTCTTCTACCAATGTCTAATGCTCTAATTTTTTTACTCCCATGAAGGGAAAACAAGAAAATTATAGTGTTGAGACTGCTGGTAGATACTAGACACTGAATCAAATAAAACTTTTCATTCAGTTTCTGTATTTTTCACCAGCAGTTTTGCTCAAAAAGAATTAAGAAAACATTGTTTTGCAAATGTAATGATCGGTTTTTCATCAGGTAGAGCTTACAGTCAGAACAGCTGAAGGGAAAAATTGGAAAAGTCGTTTTAAATCACTTTGTAGTTTGTCTGATCCCAAAGTGGCCAGACTGAGACAGCATTCAGTATGAACTGCAACAGAGTAAGGACTACAGATACTATTCTATTGAGTCCTCTAGGTGTCAAACACACTCCATTGCACACAAATTCTGTCCTCTGCTCATTCTGACAAGCTCCTCTTCATACCCCACCAGCTCCAGAGAGCTGTTTCCAATAGCATGCCCGAAGGGAATCTTTGGTTTCTTATTCACTCTCTTGCACTGAAACAATAAAAGCTAGACTCCAGGAAAGGATCTGGTAATTTCCTAAACCTCTGGATTTAAAAAGCCTCTCTTCATACATAAAACAGTGCAAAACTAGACAATATATTAGCAGGAAACAAGACTGGCATTGCAGTTGGAAGCCACTAAAGAGAACACTTGATTAGCAAAAACAAAGATAAGTTGGAAAGTGATTAATACAAAAGGGCAAGTTTTAGAAAAAAAATCAGCATTTGAGAACTTCAGCCAATATTCTTGCAAAGCTAAGCAGTAATACCATTGCATCTGTACGAAGATATTGAAGGGAGTAGCAACCACAGCTCTGCTACGTTTTGCTGCTTTTAGCAGTAAGAAGAGGACAGAATAAGACCTAATATTCATACAGGTCATGGGATCATCAACAAAGGTAATATCTGAAAAAAAAAAAAAAGCTTTCAAAAAAAAAAAAATGAAGATTCAAAGTACTTTTGGAATTTAGTTATGTAGTTATGTATAATTTTCCTGCTTTTAACACACTCTACAATTCTCACAAACCTGTGATCCTAGTTTATCAGGTAATATACATAGGATGGAAAGCATGGCAACTCCTTCCTCTTCAAAGCACCTAAAAATTCAGGCTATGATACCTAACTGCTTAAAAATTCCACTCTCGGTCGGATGATATGTATTTCTGTAGCTTTTGTGCCATCCAATGAAAACAAAATAGGATAAGTAGATAGTGGAAATATTGGCATCAGTGCCAAACTGCTTTGTTTCTGCCAGTCTCTGTGACAGCCAACAGAAGACAGACCGAAACCTCTTCTCTTTGACACTACTGAAATTGCACCACTGCATGTAATAGCCAAATTTGACACTGTGTTTTCATTGGAAAGGAAAATGTATTCCTCAAAAGTCTGATAAGACACAATATGTTAAAATAGTCTCATCTGGAATGTTTTCAGTCAACCAGTAAAGTAAAGTAAGTAAAGTAAAGTAAAGTAAGAGGAACACTGAATACATGTTTTAGATCACATGGAAACTTAAAGTCTCAGAGTAACTGCCTATTTACCAATGTTTTTTTGTGAAAAAACAATAAACATAATCTGGTTCTGCTGAGCAATGATAACAAAATAAAACTGAACTTTCATTCCACTACAATTTATACTAATCTAAAAAATTAACAACTCCTCCCCAATGCACCTTGCCCTCTCTCCCTGTGTTCTCCAACTTCATAAGAAACAGTCATAGTTTATAGTATCGCTTGCTACAGAAAAAGCACAGATAGAAGTAACCTGCAAAGGTCTAGTCCCTCAGGTCTTCTATATGTTTGACCCTTCTTATTTGTACAGCACACGTGTCTGCTATTCAAATAAAAAATAAATCAACAAATAAGACATAGCATAACAGTACCATTAAAAATAAGTACCTTCTGTTTTCAAATAAATGAATATGCCTGTACTGACAGACATGCCACAGTAACAGAAGACATAGAAGAGGATCTGAAGCTAAGCATTGAGCGATGAGGCAGCATAGCCAGCTGTAAGCAAAGGCATCTTGAAGAATACAAAAATGCCTAAATGGCAGTGGGCTTGGCTTTGCTGCAAGAACTAATGAAAAATTATCACATCTCTGACAAAAAGATGACCGGCGAGTAATAGATATGAAGATTCAGCAAGAGAAAAAGGGGGAGAAAAAGACAGAAATATACTAGAAGTCTCTGCAGAAGGTAGGACAAAATCTGGTTGCAGTGATAGATGACCACACTTCAATGACAGATTGAAAAGTAACCCTGACACTGTCATCCTTTGATTGCCTTCATCAACATTACATCTAGTCAATCCTTCACACCCATTATTTCCATATATCTGAAGATTTATCACTCATCTTTGAAAGGTTGTATTTCATTTTGTGTCCTCTAGAGGTAATTAACCAAATCCATCTTCTAAATCTTCAGCATTGTTACTGCATTATTGCTGTGCTTTAATCGCATTCTTCAAAGTGATCCACCATTAAGTACAGATTCATTGTAACATTTTATTTCAGGATTGCTTTGGTTTTCTTATCATGAAGGCGGTCACAATAACGTATCAGTGATATAAAGAGACACAGGAGACTCAAAAAAGCCATGCACGGTAGGGTGCAGATGACATTCAATATTGCTCTTTAAATGTTATATTCAAACATTATAGTATTGCAAAAAAAAAAAAAAAAAAAAAAAACCAAAAACCACCAGCACTCATTTATTACCACGTTATGCAGTGGCAACCATTGGTTACAGTCAAGCTCAGAAGGACTGGCTAATTGTGTGCCAACAAATAGCAAGCCACATTTGTCTTCAGCTTAATTCAGCAGTGATTTCAGGGAGAACAAGGGATCTGTTTCTCTTAAAACAGATTTTTTTTTGGTAGACTGCACACTTTAGGGAAAGGACTAGAAAAATAACAATGAGAAAAATGCAGTCTTCTGCTTCAGAGCACAATAGATGTGAATAATCAAGAGGGAAGAGAAAGAAAAATTGCAGAAGATTCACACAGTAGTCTCATGAGATTTGGTCACTTTCTTGAGCTATTAAAAAGAAATCATTCATGGACTTTTGGAGAAAAGTAGTAACAAATTACTGTAACTTCTATCTTAAAGACAGCTGTTCAGTGAGGACTGGCATTTGTATTAATAGGTACACTTATATCTGAGTGAAATAATTCTTCTATCAGTTAAACATCTTTGAACATATAGAAGCCTTTGTGCCAGCAAGTTACTATATGACATTATACGTCTCTGTGGGTAAATTACAGTACTATAATGCAAGATTATAAATGAGATCCTTTTAGATGTGACTAATGAAGGAAAGAGATGATATCACAGATGTTACAGCTAGATTTTTTCATTATATATGCTTGAGGGCAGGAAGGCTCTTCAGAAGGACTGGACAGGTTGGATCAATGGGCTGAGGCTAACTGTAAGAGGTTCAACAAGGCTAAGGTCTGCATCTTCTACTTGGGTCACAACAACTCTATGCAATGCTACAGGCTTGGGGCACAGTGGCTGGAAAGCCGCCTGCAGGAAAGGGACCTGCGGATGCTGGTTGACAGCCCTCCAAATATGAGCCAGTAGCGTGCCCAGCTGGCCAAGAAGGCCAATGGCACTCTATCTTGTATTATGGAAATAGCATGGCCAGTAGGACTGGGCCAGTGATTGTCTCCATATACTCGGCACTGGTGAGGCTGCACCCTGAGTGCGGTGTTCAGTTTTGGATCCCTCACTGAAGGCTGGCCCTTGAGTGTCTGGAGCGTGTCCAGAGACAGGCAATAAAGATGGTGACGGGTCTGGAGAACAAGTCTGATGAAGAGCGGTTGAGGGAGTTGGAGATGTTTAGCCTGAAGAAGAAAAGGCTGAGTGGAGACATGATCATTCTGAAAGGAAGAGGCAGCGAGGTGGAGTACTCCCCAGTAAGGAGTGATAAGACAAGAGGAAATGGCCTCAAGTTGCACCAGGGAAGGTTTAGATTGGATGTTAGGAAGAACTTTTTCACCAAGAGGATTGTTAAACACTCACACAACCTGCCCACGGAGATGGTGGAGTCACCATCCCTGGAGATATTTAAAAAGTAGATGAGTTGCTGAGGGACATGGTTTAGAGATGGGCCTGGCAGTGTGAGAGGTTAGTGGCTGGACTCAATGATCTTAAAGGTCTTCTCCAATCAGGAAGATTCTATGATTCTGTGATTTAGGACAGCTAAGCAAAGGGGATCTCTTTCACAGTTTGTATTCTTAATATTTTTTTAATGTAAAGATAAATACTTCACTAATGGATAACAAGATTACTTCATGCAAACTTCTGGCTTCCCTTTCTAAATTACAGCATCAGCATCCAATTCAAAAGGCAGCTAACACCACATAAATGGGGATGCTGGGAAAGACGTACGGTATCAACCTTGACGCAGTACTTTACAGTCAGTTTAATAATATATGAGGCTGCTACTAAAGTAGCTCTACTGGAAAGATAAGCTGATCAAGTATCTTAAATGCATTTTCTAATTCACTGCCCATCTTTTTCTTTCTTTTTTTTTTTTTTTGTCCATTTAAGGGGGGGAGTTTATAAAAAGAATTGTAGGCAGACAATCAAAATGTTAAAAATAGCTAATCTATTCCCAAGTTAGCTCAACTATATTTCTGAAGAAAAAAAAATGGAAGAAATGCCAAAGGAGACACCATTTTTTGATTAAAAGGAAATGAAATGTTTCCTCCTTAAAATTGATTTCTCTTAATCACCTCTCATTCATCACACAAACACATAGATATTGCTAACTACTTCTCCTCATATTTCATAATCCCTTACTGTTCAAGGACAACCTGCTTTGTCTATCGCACAAGTTAAAGGTGAAGTCCAGTCCAGCTCATTTAGGCAATTAGCTTGCAACTACGTTCTAGGCGCCTAACAAAGGCTGCATAGGGTACTCTGGTACTTTCTTTAGTTTGTATTAATGAAGAGAGGCAAGTACTCTGGAAATTCACCATATAGAAAAATCATTACCTAGGCTGAGGTGAACAGTATCTCCATCTGGACTTAAGTGCATGTTAACTGCATAGTCATCTCAGATGATGCCTCAAGACTCTTCTCTCCCTCTGTAGCTATTGCTTATCTATCAGAGTTTCTGCTCTGTGACACAACTCCACATGCAGCTTTCTAACTTGGGAAATCACTATCAATACATATGAAGGCAAGCAAGACCAAGACATAGATCTTGTCCCTGAGAATTAAGTTTGCAACAGCAGTTTCCCAATGTGCAGAGCATTTGTCCACATATTACCACCAGAGAACACATCTTCTAAGAGAAACAAAGAGCTCCAGCTGCAGGACAGGGTGAAGAGGACGTGCAGGTGGCATTCACTTCACCTACTGCCAACAACATAACAGACAGGCACTTGGCTCAAGCCATGCTCCCTGGACAGAGAATGGAAAGAAACAAGCTCTAAACAATAAGTTATCTTCTGATATAGGCACTGACAATCAGATAGAATGAATCACTCTATGGAGAGTCAGTTCTCCCACTGGAAAGAATGACTACATAGCTTCATATGGGTGCAATGAATTGCATTTTTGGGATGTATCTAATCTAGCACATACAGTGGGCCAGACAAAGGACAGGTGGTGTGGCACGGTGAGGTGAGGCACAGCATGGCTTGCATCTATCTAGATTAATTTACCTATTTAACAGCACAAGTAGCTGCATCTAAGCTGTCTACTGGGAATGGATCTGGCATGTGCTAACCCCCAGTGAGAACCCCCTGCATCACCTGCGAAAATGCTGGGCAAAATCTATGCTAATGATTAACATATAATGAGTGCACACCTGAGTTCAGGCACTGTGCTCAAGCACAGAAGTCTAGACATTCTTTAGATTATCGGGAGTATCGCAACACTTAAAGCTAGAAGATCCAGAGTTTATCAGTTTCTTTTGGAAATAAAAGCAAAAGTCATATCTATTGTGCATATTCTGATACCATTTTGCTATGCAAAATTCCAGTTAATTTGGAGATGCTTTTGTTATCCAAACAGAAAGATTGTTTTACAAGATTGGAAAATGCTCAGAAAGGCCAAGTGTTATTATTTGAATAGCTCAGAAGCTAAAGCAAATCGCTGCTGATGCAGAGAAATTCAGACATATCGTGTTACATTTAAAAAAAGAAAAAAAGGCCCAAGTTCATCTTCTGGATCTTTAATAAATAACAAGACTTAATGCATAACTCAGTATTCCTAACTTGAGTTGGCATATTCTAAAACTTGGAATTTAAATGTGTTTTTTTTACTGTTTATTATTTTAAACTTTAAAATTTCAGTGCATTTTAAGAGGCACAGTAGTATCAGAAACTACCAAGAAAAATAGCTATCTTCTTACAAATTAAGTTTTGATTAAGCATAAAAAGGTTTCTACTGGTTTATATTTTAGCATTTCAAGTCTGGCAGATTCAATTTCTTACCTTCCAGATTTCTCTCCCCACTAAAAATGTGTGAGAGAGACAGCTTCCCTGAATGGCCAAACTCAGCTCAAGGAAAGGGAAGCCCCCAGCTCTTTGATTCTGCACCAGCCCAGTCCCAAATAGTGGAGGGACCTGACCAACCATGCTCTTGTAGCATTTGAATTGGACTACATCTCAACACTAGACATTATAACTAAGCAATGAGCTCACGTCAAGCGTCTAGTAATCACCTGAATGCAAGATGTTCAAATTCGCTGATGTGATAAGGAAACAGACATGTTTGAATCAAGGGAATAAACCTCTACAAGTAACTTTAGAGTTAACAGACTAGCAGAGCATAATAGTGGGGATAACTTACATCTCAAAAGAGCTATTTTTGATCACATGGATTTCAGCTTGCTCTTAAAGGTCATCTCTGTCCCACATGTATTTTGATTCAGGACTCACACAAGGTTTACCTGAAAAACATGCCTTGATCTGCTGGGTAGTATTACTTGGTGCTGCTAAAGACCAACAATGTACCTGTTCAGCAGTCTTCTACTTACCTTTGAAAAGGCAAGTTAAGAAGGTAAAACTGGTGGAATTCATCCCAACATTAACTATGAACTGACCACCTATCCTTGAACAGCCAGCTCCTCTCACTGTCTTCTCTACCCTTTTAACCTGTTAGCACTTCTAGACAGGCACTTCTGGAAGGACAGGCACCCTTACTGTCCTAAATACCTGTCTTAGAACAAAAAGTATTGTCTTGTGGAAATACTGCTCTCTGTTAAAGGTTGTTCTGATGATCAGCTTTGGCTGGATGCTGATCGTGTGCTAGATAACCTATTCAAAGGTTGTGAAACAAGCCATATTCAAGGACCTAACTCCAAATGATACAACTATCCTGTACAGAGCTCCATATTGACATAACTTCACAGCTTCCAGAAACCCCACTAGCTTCACCAGAGGTACCTCTGGCATCTCTGCAGTGTGCTGTATTGTGCCATGGAGACATACCCATGAACCAATGAAAATTCAACATTCATATTAGTGTAAAGAAAAAAGTCATTAACTGCTACTGAACTGCCAATTATCCAGTGTAACTGCAGACCTCCCAGCACAGCTGTTTTACCTTTCCTCTCTGCTGTACGTAGTATTACATTTGCATTGCAGGTTACATTATCACAGCAACTTGTAACTGGTTCCTAACTGCTGAGAGAACAAATTATTTTGCAAAAATTACTGGTTAAAATCCATAACAGTGAATAATGAATTAGACACGCCTAGACTTGAGGATTTTTTCTTTGCAATATCTGTAGTTATAAGGAACTGTGAAATTCAATTACAATTATTAAACAAACTCCCCTTTTGAAATGATTCTTCTTCCAGCTATTTTTTATGACTCTGTGTGACAAGGGAGAAAAAGTTTGGTGTGGGTAAGCTAAAACCCCTAATGGCAGCTAAATATTGCTCAACTTCTTCCACTGAAAGTTTTTATTATCCTTCAGTATTGATGAATTGCACTTGGTACTACCTGAGTTTAAATTCTTCGTATAATCAAGCCTTCACTACAATGAAAATTGTGGAGGAAAGTGTATTGTTACTAAATGATCCCAATGCTCTGGTGACATATAAACAAAAAGCACTCTCTCTGAGAGTCTTGAGACTCAGGAAGTCTTGCATCACAAATCATGGGAGGTACACTAGAGAAGAATTAACATGTGTTTATTTTGTTCTTTCCTAAGTGTCCACTACCAGCCAGCATCAGAGTCAGAACACTGGCTGGATGTACATTTGGTCAGAGGTGTCATGGATGTTCCTGTATTTCTATGTTCCTTTCTGCTAAGCATGAGATTGTCTACCATGCCTTTATCAAATTTCTAAGCTTTCTGTAAGACTACGGACATTAAATTATCTAAATAAGCACTCAGTGCATACATAAAATCTTCACATAAATATCACTGCCTTCTGTCTTCAAGGGAATGGGAAAAACTGCTAGGCATAGTGTAGGTAGAAACACATAAAGTTCTGTGAATTTTCCACTCATCTATAACTTAGTGTATTTCTTCATCACTTGGGTATGATGAAATGCTGTCAACAGAAGTAAAAATGTAGTTGTGGTTACATGCACGGAAGTCCTGACTTTGTACTTAACAACTCAGGGTTTTTTATAATGAGTATATTTGAAATGACATACATACCGTGCTTGTTGCAATCAATGCAAAGACACCAAGAACGCCATGAAAATAGGTACACAGTGTTGGTAACTACTAGTATCTCAGATGGTGTGGCACATCCTTATGAAACTGGCATACATTACAAAAGACCTACGGGGAAACTCCTGATCTTCTGCAGCATCAGCACAAGACCAGCAGGGGTATCTGAAACCACACCAAGACACGCTTATGTGTACAACTCTGGGGAGTACTGACAGAAATAAAAATCAAAGCAGAGACCAGATTCACTGAAACACAGTGGTGGAAAAGATCTCGAAGTATCAACTAGCTAAGCCTTTGCAGAAGCAATAGCAACATCATTGGAAGAGGTATTTTTCTAGCCTCATCTTAAAAAAACTGCAAAACAGGAGATGACACAACAAATGCAGCTAGCTGAAAACTAATCTGAAATCAATTAATTAATTTCTTCAAGTCTTACTTTAATTTGTTCTGAAGAGCAGCTGATCATCCTCCTCTCACCCCAGCTTCCTACGTATTAGGAAATTTATGTCCTCTCTCCATCCTATTTTCCAGTGCTGAACAAACCGACTTACTTCAACAGTGCTGCATACACCCTATTTTCTAATTATTTTAATTAGAAACATTTGTTTCCCTTCCTTACACCTCCTGTTCATTTCCAACTCCCTGAAAGCCTGTGCAAAAACACTGGACACAGCATTTTTGCTCAGGCTTCACTAATGGTGGACAGAGAAACCCCTGTGTCTTGTGAATGACTCTTCTATTTATGTATCTGAGAGTAAGATGCATCTTTGTTCAATTGTATTGCACTTGTGACTTGGATTAACTTTTTCACTTGCTTTAGATTCTGGTCCAGCAAAACCTCTACATTCTTTTTCTTCCCCACCACTGCTGCTTAGCAAATTACCTATCATTTTAAATATTGGCTTCTTCCTTCTTTACAGAATGTAGCATTTTGCTCTCACCCCTTGTTTATTTAGGGACATTCCTCTAAATTGTAAACATCATTCAGAATTCCCTTTTTGTCTCCTGAAATGTCTGTGATTACTTTAGATTAACGTCATCACAGACTGTATCTATTTCATCATCCAAGTCAGGATGATTCAATATCTGCAGCGGGTGGTGGCTTTTAAAAAGCCTATTGCCACCTCCCAGAAACATTAACTACCTCCTTGTCTATGTATAAGCAGGTATTTCTTCCCTTTCACAGTAGCCACTTTCCTCTGCAGATAAGAAAAAGCCTGTCATCAATTCCCTTGGCCAAACCCGAGTCAGTTTCCTATCATGCTGTCTGCTACAAGCACTTCCATCTCTCTGTCAATAGCAACTTCATCAAATGTGACAGAAGAGCAGAGAGAAAAAGTGAGGCAGGCTGGGGGAGTCCATGGGTACTTTCCCAAGGAAAAAAAAACACCACCAAAAAAACAACTATGGGGCCAAGACAAAGGATTAGAAGGAAGGCTGCTGTTGTTGCCAGCTGGCAACTAGAGAGCAGGTAACTTGCTAAGATCGACTGTCCTCCTGGAGCAGTACCCATTGCTGCGGTCTACTAGAGGATGGCTGCTGGCTCATCACCAGCACAGTGACAGCACTCTGCAGGGCTATGCTGGCCTCAGGAGATGCTTGGGCAGTGTTTTTTTCGTTTTTGGTTTTTTTCTTTTTTCTCCTATATTATGTATCAAACACACACACATAGATAGATATATTATACATACACATCCCTCTCAAATTATTTATGTGGTCTATCTGACAAATCTATTTAGTAAGATCTACTAGATCTTCCTATGTATGTTAGATTATAAAATATACAAAAGAAAAAATCAGTACATGAAGTTATATATTCTATTTTATATTCTTGTGATTTGTGATCAAGTTATAGGCAGTCCATGCATGAATCTTCTTCTAGCTAGAAAACCTGAGTTTGCAAGAAAAATGATTATGTAACCACTCTATTAGTAAAACTTATTTAATTTCTCCATCTAAGTCTTCAAAGCAAAATATGTCACAGCTCTGTTATATCTTGCAGGAGGTAACTTGGAGATTGTTTGCAAAGTATTAGGAAGTAGCTTCTTATGGCAGTAAATACAAGCTACATCTGTGATGGGAAACACAGTGACATTTCACTGTGCCTAGCTGCAGCCACGTAAAGACTAACCAGGTTGCTTTGGCTCCCTTCACAACTATTAGGGAAAGATGGACACCTCCCAGAAAGACAAATCCTTGCATATTAAAAAAAGAACCCACATTGGTATCTAAGATATCCATCTCTTACAAATTTGAGCCTGTCTCCTTCTCCTGATTCCAGAGGGAGCCTGGAGGATGAGCTTTGTCTGGACAAGTAGAGAACAGTTCAGTTACCTAAGCAAGAGTGTCTGGTGCCACTCTGGATGCCTTGGATTACCCAGGACTCCTTCACTGGGCTAGCAGATACAGAACAGGGTCTACAAGAGTCCCCTACCCTATTGCAGGGGCAGTTGGAGTCAAACTGGGATACTTTGAGACATCTAAAATATTTAAGAAGTCCTATTGAAGTGTTGTCTTTTTTTTCTAAGCCAAACAGCATTCCATACTCCATCACCTGTATCAACAAGAATAAGATTCAGTTGTTTAAACTTCAGGAGTTAGTGTATTGTCTAAGATGTGCACAGAGCACAGCAGATGACTTGCAAGAGATCTGCACCAACCTGGACTTAAAATCAGATGGTAAGTACGCCACCATGAAACCAAAATGACAGTAGACACCTTTGCCTAAGCAGCCACGTTCTGTTGTAGATCCTTATTAACCACAGTCAGAGAGCTTAAGAATACAGCTCTCATTTAGACATCGAATCACACACATCTCAATTTACATAAACAGAATCCCACCCTATTTCTTAGACATCTTAAGTAAGATGTGACAAATGACATTAAGAGAAGAATGAAGGTTCTGCACCTTTAGTAGTTCAGGTGATGTATGAATTAGTTAATCTAAAAATCATTACTTACGTATCACTATATAAAAACAGTAGATGATATTTGCCCTCAGTGAGTAAGAACTTTAGTTGACCTTAGAGCAGCAACTAAAACAGTTTGTCGGAAAGACATCAACATTTCTTTGAAAATCAGCAGGCACCCAATGAAGCCCATACGCATACTTGCAGTTTTATAACGGAACATATTTAAAAATAAAAACCTACGGTGTTCGTATAGAACAGATTATGTCTTTTCCAGAAACAACAACTCGTTAGTTTTATGGTCTGACTTTATGTCAAACTAATTTTACAAGTACAGTATTCTCAAAACAGCTGGATGACTATTTAGCCAATGACGTCTCCTGGGTTTTGGTGGTTTAATTTTATCAAAATTAGAGCCTTTGAAAAACCTTAGATGAACAGCTCTGAAGTCCCCTCTATACACAAAGAGAATGCAAAGAGCACTTCAGAGAGCAGTAGCGCAAGTTTCCTTTCTTACAGGAGATCATACTATCCGCAAAATGTTTTCTCTAAGGAGAAAGGTTCATTTTTGCACTGACCCGCTTGTTTTTTCTATCCACTTTATAGCTTTACCTCCCATAAACTATAAAACACATCTTAAAATGATGGCAAAGTGAAAGCACAGTGCCTTAGTCTTCCAGCTCTAATGATGAGTTTAAAGATGGGGTTATTTGGAGAGTCGCTGTATTGATTATTTAACCTCCCAAGAATAAAAAGCTATGGGAGTATTTGGGTGCTTGAGAATTATATGCCTGGAACTAATGCATTTGATTCACACACCAAATGTTGAACTAGGATCAGTCTACATAAAAAAAATAAAAAAAAAACCCCACATAAATTGTAGCTACTGTTTGGTCTGAAATAACATCTGAAAAAGCACAGAAATTATTTCTTTTTTGATTCACATCACCTAAGCAAAACATATCTCCAAAAAACAGAAAGTAAAAAAAAAAGTCAACCCAAATCACATAAAATTATAAACTATAAAACTAAATCATTGAAATCTGACAACAGTGATCTTCCATACTCTTTATTTGTAAGAAGACTTATAGCATTTTCTCAGTACTACATCTGTTATTATTGATTAGCATCTTGTTTGGTGCGATATATTGCTGTATCTTTTACAGGTATTTATGGCAGTTTTAAATGCAATTACTGGAGGCATCCACAAAAATAGGTAGGTGGTTAAGTACTCAATTATAGGCATAATTTGTGAAATAGGCAAATAATAATGAGAAAGCATGCACAAGCAAAGCAGGAAAATGAAGGACATGGAGATACACGTACATATGCATACATATATGTGCAGGTCATTAACAGACTGTAGCCCTTCCTTGAGCAATGCTCTTCTTACATGCAACTTCAGTAATTCATTCTTGCTACCTTAGATATCACTCAAAGTATAAATATGCAAGCATAATTATTTTTACTTCATAAGTGTTTAATATTTTCAGTTTGTTGTAAATACTATAGCAGAGTAACAATTTCTATAATGCTACTCAATATTACTAAATGAGATCAAACAGAAACCTCTTATTCAAAACTTTTCAGAAAAACAACTTGATGCTATGTAGTGCTGATACTTGCATCAGTCCTCCTGATCCAGCTTAGTATTTCAGCATCAAAAGTAAAGAAAAATATGAACTGTTCCATGTAACCTGAGGAAGATGTACATTACTATTCATTAAGAGTATTTTTTTAAAAATATCTACAGGTAGCCTGAATGTATGGAGGGCAAATATTTTCTAATAATTTTCAACAGAAACACTAAAAATACACAAATATTCATTTAAAATTCTGGAAGGCAAAAAAAAAAAATAATTAGTGAATGAAGATTCATAGAGGAATATATTAGGCATAATCCTCTAGTTGGAGTAAGAATAGAGTATGATGTAAGCTATAACTCTTGTTAAACAGAATCACAATCATATCTCTGATTGCTACATTAGAAGCTGCCTAGAAGGTAATATAATAAAACTTGCTGTAATAACTTTTTATTTATATTCATAAAACTGAAGAATGTTAATTCTCTGGTTATTTTATTTTAAATATAGAGACAGGTTTTAACAAGCTAATTTATAAAAGGTTACACCAACGTCTACGTTTAAATCAAAGGAATTAATGTCCATGCCACCACAGTTCATAGAAAGAAATTCTTGTAAGATATTTCAATAGCTGATGAGGCTAAAGGTCAATGCTCACAATATCTGCTTGGAATTAAATGAAAGAATATGTCAAAGATTAAAAGTTTAGTTGGCAACCAGTGTGAAGTTCAAGAGCTATGCTTCAGTCTTCAAACTAACTGTGACTTTTTTTCCCCTCTAAATTACTATCTTAGAATGTACACTTCAGTAATCTTGAAAAGCTCCTTCTGTTCATTCTTATCAACTACTTCTTGGTATTTAGTCAAGAATCTTGGCAGATCAGTATAAAGATACCTAAAATAAGTGAAATAAGCAACTCGGGCAGTACTTTGATACAGCTATGCTCAGTCTAAGATGAATTCTTTCACAGAGAAAAGAGATAAGCTCAGCTGAAACTCGAGTTGTAGTAAGGTGCTCACCAACCAGAAGCCCTTTCTGCTTATTCTTCCTGAAGTAAATTACTGTAGCTTTTGTACCAACAGTACTTTAGCAACTCCCTTCAGAAATATCTCTTTGTTTCTGTTGTAAGCTCTGTACTGTTATTTTTCAGACTTTGCATTGTTCCATGAGAGGGCACAGGAAAAATCTCTTCTTTACAGCTCTGGCAACTAAGAGGAAACAGTGGGCACTAACTTGCAGAGCTGATAGAAACCTGGCTCATTGTCCCAGAGAAAGGGATGGCACCCATCCTCTTTAGAAGCACCTGTATCATTCAAGATCTAATTAGCTAGTCTAGCAACATAATAAGTATAATTATTTACTTTTCCTTCCACCCTGTTACAGCGAGTTGGACAAGTTGGTATTTAAACCTAACAAGCTTTATTTTCCACAGCTGGGGTAGAAAAAGAATTTTTTAAAAAGCACAAAAAGCAGCATACATCCCCTCATTTTCTTTCCAATCTCAGTCTGCCTATGTGGCACTTCACAGACACAAGGTGTTAGATATTAATTTAATGAGTAATGTTGCGTTTCCCTAACTCTGGATGGAGCAGAGCCAAAGGTAGGGAAGGTGGCAGTGGAGACAATGAAGTCAAACTCTTCAAAGACTCAGCTTCCATTTTTGAGAAGCAATCCTATAGATATCAAAAAGCCTGTGGAATATACAAAGTGTCTCTGCAGCTGCCTGAATTTGCAAGAAGCCTAAAAAAAACTCTTTATAAAAACTGTCTCATTTGTCCCTCCTGAATGAGTAGAAAGGCAGACATTAGTGACACTTTTAACCACAAACAGATAACTGTACCTCTTATAAAACCATTTTTTTAAAAGACTGGAACAAAAGTTCCTACCTCTGAAATTTGGGTAGAGTAGGTCAAAGAAGAAGGAGAATTAATGAAATTACACAGATCATGTATAAAGCCAAGCTATGCCAGCTTGTAACACTGTAACAGTGCATTGAAGGAGTGGTTGTGCAGTGTTAGTGGCATATTTACTAAGAGAGAGCTTAGCTTCCAAATGTGCAGGTTATTATTTTTAACACCATAAATGTAACCACGGCACTGCAGACCAGGCTGCTCTTTTTACCGTAGGTTTGCAAAATGAAGGATATAGAAAGAAAAATCTGAGGTGTTTTTTTTTTTTTTTCAGGAACACGAAAAAACCACCTCAGATCTAGGACCAGGACAAGAAATAGCAATTCTAGCTTCTAACCCCAAATCACCAAAACACACAGACCGGAGGACCAAACCACGGAAACACAGTGAACACTCTCTCCTTTTACTCAGTGAACCTGACGGCCCCGCAAAAGTATCACTTTCTGAAGCAAAATTACAATTCCTCTGCAGCTCACACGCAATCGCGCCTTGTCTAGATGCTCAACAGTAATTAACAAACTCGCACAAGGCAAGAGTTTATCTACCGACAAGTTGGGTTGGTTGTGTTGGGTTGGTTTCCCCCCCCTCCCCGCCCTCCTCCCTGAACCGCAACACGAAGTGGGGAAATGCCGACTGACGCAGCCCTCCGCCACCGCCACGGGGATCCCCGCCGCTTGCCTGCCCCGCTCCGCATCCCGCCGGCTGCGGGGTCGCGGCAGGTGCCGGTGGTCCGGCGGAGCCCCAGCGAGCTNAGGCAGCCCATCACCCTCCGGCTCGCCAGGGCCACGCACACCCGGGGAGGCAGCCGCCGGCAGCGAGAAAGGAAAAAGGGAGAAGGTGGGGAGAAGAGCGGTCTCCAGGGAAATAAAAGTTTTCAGGCGGACAGCGCAGCGCTCGGCGCCCCGCGCAGCTCGGCCGAAGACCGCCGAGGCAGCAGCGGCTTCGTGCGAAGGGAAAGGACGGGGAACGGGCAGCCGTGACCCGCCGGGCTGCAGCCGCCCGCTTCCCTCCCCACCCCCCCCTTCCCCCCCAGCGCTACTCACCATGTTGACTTCAGAAACCATGTCGATGCTGGCGATGTCGATGTTCATCCCCACGCAGACAGGCGGACCTACGGACAGAGCTGAGCGTTAACGCGCTGCTGCTCCGCGAGCAGCTGGGCCAGGGGAGCTGTAGCAGCCCCAGGGATAGCGGTGGGGCTGGAGAAGGGTCTTCGGGCGGCGAAGAGTCAGGGAGCGACTCACCTCCGAAATCTGGCCGGAGGCGGATGTCGTAGCCCTTCAACAATTTATCCACAGTTTCTTTCACGAAGGACATGTTGCCGGGATCGTTCACACTGTGGAGATGAGAGAGACAAGAAGGAAAGGGGGGAGGGGAGGTGTCGGGCAGGGGACGGGTGCGGGGAGCCGAGGGCAACGGAGAGGGAAGGGGGGGGGGGGGGCGGAAAGCGCATCAGCTTGTTCTCCTGGCGAAACGCATCCCGCGTCGCCGCCGGCGCACGCTGGGTCCTACCTCTGGGCGCAGCAGACTACGGCCACCAGGACGGGAGCGGAGAAGATCCCGAAGATCCTGCCTTTACCAAAGCCCCACATCCCTCCGCTCCGCGCTCCCATCGCGCAGCAGCAGCAGCAGCAGCAGCCGCCGCCACCGCTATCCGGCTGCCCCGGCTGCCGCTGAGTAAGAGGCGGAGGCGACAGTCCCCGTTCTCTCCCCACCTCACTCTCCCCCCTAAAAAAAAAAAATCCCCCGCCGCCTGCCCCAAAGCCGCCGCCTGGCCCGCGGGAGTCGCCCGCGCACCCCGCTGCGCCCACCCCGCGCCCGGACGCCGCCGAGCCCCGGAGGAAGCCGCCCTCCGCCGGAGCCCGGCCGCCTGCNCGGGCGCCGCCTCGAGCTGCACCCGCCCCGCCGGTCAGGGCACCGGCCCGCGGCATCCACGCTTCAGCCGGGCTGCGCCCTCGCGGCACCCGCGGGGCGCTCCCCGCGGTGGGAGTGGGGCTGCGGGGCCGGGGCACCCTACTGGGCTGCCCCCGCCGTGGCTGGGTGAGAAGGGGGTGCCCGACGTCGGCTCGGGATCGGGAGGCGGGGGCGTGCCCCGTGTGGGGTGACTATGCCCACTGCCCCTCGATGGCTCTTGGGAATGCTGTCACAAGAGGCAACTGAGGCAGGAGAGGGAACTGGGCTGGGAGCCCTGTCCTGATCCGAACAGGGACAGATGGCATCCCCGCCACAGCCAGGAGTCTCGGGTGCCTGTAGAGGTGCTGGGCTTGAAGCTCACTTCAGCCATGCTTGTGAGGATGCCATCAGCACAGACCTAGGCCGTTGTGTTTTGCCAGGCAAAACCTTTTCTGATTTCAAAGTGTGTAGAGCCAGGCTTGTTACAGAAGTTGGTAGTGAAGGGAAACTGCACTGGTACCAAATGTGGCTCTTCCTTTTGTTGCCTGTAAGCTTCAAGGTGCTTTTAACTTCGGTTAGGGTGGAGACAGCACAGTTGTTATTGTCAACTTCCTTCTGGGTTAATTAGTCCTTTCAACAGGGTTAATTGGCACAGCAACAGACACGCATTGACTTTACTATATTTATTGCCTTTGGTTCTAGAGCCAGTTCCTTAATGCCAGACCTCTTCACCATGCTCTACCAATACAGAAGACGCCCTAAGCCAGCTCCTGATTCTGATTACATTGCAATCAATGGTCACTGGTCCATGACAGAACACATTTCACTAGTTAAGGGAGAAAAGCAATGCATTTTTTTTCTCTTGCTACCTGTTTTTCTTTCTACACATCCTATTCACTTAGAGAAACTGCTAGGGAAAGGACGGACACTTGAGGAATGCTGTGGTATTGTGTACAGGTGAAGAAGGATGGGTGGCCTTTTGTCTCTTCTCAAGAAATTATTGAAAAGAAATGCAAGTGCAATCAGTGTCGTATGTTCCAACCTTGTTGCTGTTAATAATAAAGCTCCAAAGAAAAGAAGGAGCGGGCTCAGATTTAAGAACAATAGAAAACCCTACAGGCAGTGAGAAAAACTGTAGAGAAATTTGAGTGTTGCCAAATCTTGTGATTTAATTCTTGCGGTATTTGGACTTTTTAATAGTGTAATAATTACTATGATTATAAAGTAGGTGAAAATCTTAGCTTTCATTTAAAAACTAATAAGGCTTATGATGAAAGCTTGAGAATTGTGACATGAAGCATACATGACTGAAGGGGTCAAAAATTAAGTCAAAGGATAAATATATATATGTAAAATAATAATGTATATGTAGAAAAGTTATATGAGGGCCCTGAATCTTGATTTTATTTTTTCTTAATGCTGTGGATGGGCAATACTGAAGATTAGTTCTTTCAAAAACTTCACAGCAAGTGAATTTAGGGAAGGGTACCAACTCAGTTCTGTCGCCTTAAATGCTGAGGGAAAGTATTTGTACTGAATAAAATATTTCTAATGGAGAACTTAACAGGATTTTAGAGTGCATTTAAGCACTACTAACTTTTCTTAAATAGATTGCCATTTTTACAACAAAACCAAAATAATTTAGAAAACACTTCTACTGATTAACACACACTATCCTGGTACTTTGGAAACACATGTGAGGTAGGAATGAATCAACATTGCTGTAGAGTGTCATATCACTTTGTTTAAGTATTTGTCTTCTTGATCTTTCAGATCAACCGTTTCTGTTTGCTTGAGGATAGTTTAAAGGTAATTCAAGTTTGAGCTGATGGGACAAGGCAGTAGTTAGTGGGTTTATGGAGTGTTTGTTCCTTTGGACTCTGGATTCAATTAGGCTTTGAAGTAACTGAAAGATGTTAAAAACTATAAATGCACACTGAATTTCATTAAAGGTAAAAATCATACTGACTTGCCAATGTTACAACATTTACAGTGAAAATGATTTACAGTGTTTTGTCCAGAGGAAAGACTTAGAACAAAGCTTCTGTGCCAACGGTCTTGAGGTGGGACCCAGCAGAGCTCTCTGCAGAGTCTAGAGCATTTAAGGAAATAACAGAAACAAAGAGCTTTGTGGAGCAACCTTATATGGCCAATAGGAAAAAAAAGAGGCACAAAGATTGCTGGACTCCTTGTCCAGCAATCCTGACTTTTTAACCTGGAATTAAGCTCCTAAACATCTCCTTTCAAAATGCAAACAAGTTATTTCAAGGCATGGCAGGAAGGAGTCAAGGCACTTTGATTCAGTAAAGCAATGAACTCAGCCAGAATTTGGAGGTTCTCCATTGAAGTAGTTCCCAAGGATGTATCTCCTGAGATCAGTCCAGACTACAGGATCTCAGGGTAAGGTTTTAATTTGTATTGTTTGAAATGTTCCGCTTTCCAGCAAATAGTTAAGTAGGGGAGTGAGAGAAAGGGTTAACACGACTGCAGCCTAGTGGTTTCCCTCTTATCTGTGAAGTGCTGTTATTTCATAAATAATCCAGTAATACATTAATTAATTTCTGGATAAAATAAATCAACATTCAGTGGTGTAAGGAGTGGAACCTGATTCTCTGCTCTCCTTGGGTGCCTTCATCACTGCTCATTCTCACTCTTGCTCTTTTTCCAGCATACAGTCTTTCGGGCCCAGTAAAATTACCTTATAAAAGAGGAGACTCTGAATGTTGCAGTTCAGGGACTAAAATTCATCACCTTTTTTACTGCTTTGGTGAAGATTCCTGCCTCTGGGCCACTGGATAATTAAGATCTATGCTACTGATCAAACTTTGTTCAAGAAGGTAAGTAGCACAATATTCTTTTCTTCCTTAGCATTGCAAATCTTGATAAAAAATGGATGTGTGTAAACTACAAAGGCAAACATTATGCATGAAGGAGCAAAAAGACTATCCTTGGGTCAATGCAAATACTTATGGAAGAAATACACCTGCCAAGCCTGCACATGAAAGAAGTTCTTGGAGTGAGTGGGGTTACACATCTTGGCTAGCAAGTACTGAGGCTGCTCTGTAGAGCAAAGCTGTTGCTGAGAATGTAGTGTCCATGCCATACACATGCCATACACATTTGGGGTTTGTTTTGATTTTTATTTTCCCCTTAGGAAAAGTTCTAATCTGGTCCCATAGACTAGATGCTCATTAGCAGCTGGACCTGCTTCAGTGTGCTGCTGGGGTGCCCTTTCCACTTTAGTTCAGTATGAAAAGAATTGAGTTCATGTGCTCTGAGACTGCTCTGAGCTGTGAACCACAGCACATAAAGTGGGATTGATCAAATGTTTCACTTCACAAGCTCTGTCCTGATCTGCATCAAAATGCTATATAGATGCATCTATCATCTCCTTTTAGAAAGAGCTAGAAGAGAGCACACAGCTTTTGTTAAAGGACAGAATTTGTTGAAGGCAGGAGGAGTGGAATGAGGAGCCACTCATAATTTTGGTACAAATTCCAGCTTTCTTCATCATTGTCAGTACTAATGGAGATAAAGAAGAGGAGGCAATAACAGGAAAGCTAGAGAAAAGAAGACGTCTGCTCACAACTGATGCATTTCTAGTACTGCCCCTATCAGTCACCAGCATGTAGGAGAAAGACTGGCTTGAGAATCGGGGAAGAAGTATTTGATCACACCATGTAATACATCACAGAGCTCTTGCAGTATAAAGTGGTACTGAGGGTTTACCTTGACAAAACGAACATAACCCGACTTACACACTGAGGTCAGAATCACTGATCAGAACGTTTTCATTTTCCTCTCGGGCTTGTCTGTCATTTAACTGATTTTGACAAAGATCCAGTCTTATCCTGAAGCAAACTGCAATCACAGAGTTCAGAGATACGAGAGAAACACTAAAAAAAAAGTGGGAAGAACTGCCGCTACAGCTGAAGTGCTGCCTTCTGAGGAACACAAGACATTAATCTTACCAGGCTGAGACCCATGCTACTGCTTACCTATTCTGCCTTGCAGCAATTTTAATAGCCTTTTGGTTTCACCTGCTGAGAAGGTGTAATTAATAAATCTGGCTGGGAAAAAAATCTACAAGAAAATTTTAAAATCTTTTTTTTTTTTCCCCCCCTAAGCCTGCCTTCTTTTTAAGAAATCAAATGTTGAGGGCCAGTTTTGCCAAAAAAACATTCAATAGAAATTTAATATTTCCTTCAGAAAGCTCAGCTTTCTTACTTTCTGTCTTACAGTATCTCAGCAGAAACAGAGTTTTAGAGTGACAGGAGGATGCTGGAGAGCAGATACATGGCTTCGGGGTTTAGGGAATACTCTGCACTCTGGCAATTTCATACTCAATGTTTTGCCTGTTTAGATAATGAGCAGTGGTTGTTGGATATACTATGTGAGGGAAACAATATTATATATATCTACTATGTACATTTATCAAAAAGTGTATGCAGTATTTGCTGATGTTGAGTACTACTCAGCAGCTTATGCTGAGCATACAAGTCCCCATTTCTGTCAGGCAGGTTGCAAACCGCATGGCATGAATTCCTTTGCTTTGATTGCATAATTGGTTGCTTTTCATTTAATTATGCAGAAATATTAATGTTGTTACATCAACAGTTCTGATGTAGTGGAGATCTGAATGTTTCAGTGGACCACAGAAGGAATAAGTTATTAATCAATATGAGTAATGGGGACAAGTTTGCCTTTATTGAGAGGCTTGACCCAAATTGTTTTGAACTGTTGTTTAATTTTCAAATGGTTATTTTTCTTCGTATTCAAGAAAATAGAACAAAAATTTGCATTATCTGAATGAATTTCAAAGAGTATTCCTGCCATATCCCATTCCGTATGCAGCAAAACCTCTGGATTATGCACATAATGAGTCAGACACACCAAAATAAAAATCCATTGACACTTTGGCAGAGGAAGAAATAATCAAGGCTCTTTATAACTTACATTTTTTCATCATAATGATTAATGATAATGCACTGAAATAACACAAATACATTAGAGAAGCCTGTGGTGCTTTAGGAGTAACGTTCTTTAAGTCTCTGTTCTGATAAAAACACATTCTGTTTAGAAAAAGAGACAATTGAATTAAGATTTTATTTCTTCTTTTTTAGTCTAACTGCAGTTGAGGAAAGACTATTTTACATAGGACTTCTATGTTAAGAGTTTCTACTTGAGTATTTTCCTCTAATTCCTTTTTCTGGAGCACGTTATTCTTAAAAAAAAACAGTATGCCACAGTTACCTTTTTTTCTTTAAGGCTGGATAAAAATAGAAGAGTATAGCCCCTTTCTTTGTGCTTCTGTGTTTATCAATATCTATATAAATCTCATTTGTGGTAATTTTTGTTTCTACAATTTTTAGCTACGGCAGCCAGACTTCCTAGTCAGGACCCAAGACTAATTGTGCAGGAGATTATATGGAGTGAAGAAGACAAGCGTGAGTTGTTTGAATTTCTTATATTTAGCATTATGTATATTTAAAAGAAGATCAAGTCAGGATCCTAACTGATGTGTCGCTATAAGGACTAGCTAAAACACCTAGAGATGTTGATTCCTAGCACTTTCATCCAAATGTCCCTTTGAATTTTTACAGTGGAAAGGTAGAAAGACAAATAATAAACACTGTGGGAAAAGAAGAAAGCGATTTATGCATGCAAACACTCCCACGTAGAACAGGATAAGCAATGAGAAGGAAATGCAGTGCAATGGTTTGGCATCAATTCTGATTTGCTAAGATTAGGAAGAATTCTGGAAGTGGTAATCCAGGGTAACCAAGAAAAAGCTGTGGGTAGAATAAAGTGAAAGTCTGATGTATGTTTTGCTCTTACCCTTAACTATGTTTTTTTACTTATGCTAAGGAGTGCCCTTGACAGGAAAGAGCCCATAAAGGATGAGGGGAAAGGATACACTTCAAAGTGTAGAAGTGTGTTTATACAGAGGCTGTATCCACAGCTGTGCACTGCCAAGTCACAGCACTCTTCTGGTAGAAGTACCTCTTAGTAGTTTTAAATGTATTCCTTTTCCCAAGGCTGTGCCGTTTAGCCCTATACTCTCACTCCCCAAGCATTGGCATCAGAACTTGCCACAGCTCAACTCACAATACACAGATCAGAATCGTGGTTCATATTCCATTTGTAAAAAAATATGCAAATCATTCTGTCTGCCTAACTACGTTCCTTTGCCCTATCCACTGTATACAAAGGGAAATCACTATGTAGAAAGGAGAATTGTTATTAGGCAGATATAGAATTTTGTGTGTGATGATCTAAAATATTTCTCATTGCTTCTCCATTTAAAGATTAATTTGTGGCTCAGGAAAATGTTAATAATACTTTTAACATTTTACAGGATTCCATTTAACATTCCATTTACAGATAAATATCTCATTTTCTAAGTACTTTTTATTACTCACCTTGTGTCATAAATTGCATACAGTTTTTTGTTTTCTTCAACTGCATTCCTAAAAGAGAGAGAGAGAGAATATTATTTGCATGCCCTGTATCCATTGCCAAACCAAAACAATTTAGGATCTTGAAAGTTTTTAGACTGTCATTGTAGAATCTAAGGATGGGGGGAAAAAAAACCAAAAATTGACTTGTTCAACCCTTAACGTGACAAGATTGTCATAACCTTCTGGAAATTGTCTAAGTGAGTTTTTAATTATAGGTCCATGACTCTGTTGCCAAGAAATGAGGAACAAAAAATATATTCACTGCTTTTGTGAAAAATACAATGCAACAGTATGGTTTTGATAGAGCTATGTGAATAATTTGCAGAACAGGTTTGTAATCTATCCAAATGACTGTTATCCAATTCAGTTATTTCATTATATTTTATAAGCCTAACTAAAAAACACATTGACATCTGATGTGATGTACACAATGTAAAATGAAATACTTTACCTCTGACATTCTGGTAATTTCACATGTGTTTAAACATTGAGGTTAATATAAAAAAAAAAAGACATTGAAAATTTGAAGCTTAATTCTATCTGTTTGAGCTTTTCAATTGAAATCCTTGTGAATTTGCAGAAAATACATTTTACGGTTTTTAACTAGAAAAAAGAGTATTTCCTGAATATTTTTTTGGCCTGTTTCAGAACATGAGGGAACAAAGGACTCTTCTGAAATAGTGCTACTGATTCAAGGGAGAGCAAAAGGAGGTGTTGCCAGAAATGTTTTAGCTTTGCCAAAACCAGCAATAAAATATAAATTTTATCTAAGAAGTTTCTGAGAAGCTGTGATGAATGTTAGGGATACTTCATAATAAGTATTGATTTGTATCTTGCAATCTGATTTATGTCCCTGTGTATTACTTCATTTGTCTGCTTTGAAAAGTTAAAGATAAGCAACTAAAAGCATGGGGGTAAATGATCCTGAATTTCAATGCATTAAGCTCCACTTACATGGGAGTTCCTGTGTTTGACCCCTGTTCTTGGAGTGATTATGAATTTTGCATTAAATATGCATTGGCTAAAGGATGTACACAGGTGAGTATTGTGAACATTCAACTCCCTTGTGCACTGGATAGGGAGGTATGAGGCCTCTCTTCCTGTCTTGGGTCCCCTTGAAATAGCCAGCCACCAAAACCAGAACTGGTAGGGCATGATAAGGCTCGGGTTAGATGCCACCATCCACTTAAGATAGTCTGAGTTACCTGAGACACTGCACAGAGCTGTCAGCTACAATGCAGGACCTGTGCAATATCCACTCTCTTCTGGAGAGGTAACTGAAGTCCAAAGGGGATACCTTGGAGCATCCCAATGGCTCAGGATGCTTGTGTATATGAAGTGGTCTGAGCCTCTCAGGTCAGATTCCACCCAAGAGAAGGATCCCCAGCTTTCTATGCATAAATTTCATTAACTGAGTGGACTAGATCTCTGTTGACATAATGAGGGTACCCAGTTCTCATGTGGACACCTACGTCAAATCTTTAGATGAATCCTACTCTGAACTTCACAATATCTTATGTTCTTTTGATAGTTCTAAGCGTCAGGATTCACAAGCCACATTGCTTTGGATTTAAAGATCATGGTGCCTTGCCTAAGCATGCTATTTTGTGGTTTGATTGATACTGTAAGTACAGTTTTGCGTAGTGCCTACACCTCTTAGTTGCCTGATCCACTGTGACTCAGGGTAGGCTTGGAGAGTAGTTTGTTGAGTTCAGCAAAGGTGAAAAGAGGGGAGGAAGAGCAGAAAAGAAGCATCTGAAGCCTCAACACTAGCCCGAATATATCCCCCGAATATAGTCACGTATCTCATATTAGTAGAGACACATGGTCAACATTGAGATGAGAAGATATATGGTCTCTTTTCTGAAATGCAGAAAGCCACTTGCTGCAAGCGCCCTGCATCTGCAGAGCCTGGATATAGAGAGTGAGGGAGCATGCTCAGCCTTCATCTTCCTTTAGGACTATACTCTCAAACATAGCCAATGACACTTGAGAGACAGATGCAGCTCACCCTGTAACCATGACAACCGGCATGGGATTTATGGCAAATGAGCTATGGGTTGAAGAGGGCACCAATTCTAGAGGAACGTGTACAATATAGATGGAATAAGTGTCTGTTTTCAATCCCCTTACCTACATATATCCATACCCATAAGATAAAAAGAAACAGTTAAATATGTTTATTAAAATTTTCCTAAGAATGCAAAACGTCTTGTATGGTCACCTTGCGTTTATAACTTTTTACATCAATCAGAAAAAATGCCAATGGCAGGATAAAATTAACTTCATTTCTTTTTTTGGAAGAGAGATGATAATAGCAAAGGGAGATCAGGAAAAGAATTGGGCAAATGTAACAGGAAAGAATAAAATTTAGTCTTTTAAATGTTGAAGTTTCACAATGAGCTTTTATTCAGTCTGATAATGCTCCACTTTCTTCTTCTCTTACAGAAATGTAGACACATCATGATGTTGAAATTCTCTCATTCATCAGAGTGGTAAAATCCTTTGATCTCTGCATTGAAAAATGCCATCTTGTGAATGATGACTAAATGGAGTTCATCTCTTACAGAAGTCTCCTACTGCTACAGTCTGCCCAGATCCAATAGAAGGCATGCTACTGAAAGTACTACAAAAGTAATTCCCCCAACACAAAAGTACTTATTAAAAGACACATTAAAAGTACTTATATTAAAAGCACTTTGTTGTATATGAATATCATTATATAATTGATTATTCCCATTAAAATGCTTTGCATCCTTATCACAACTTTAATAAAAGAACAAAACTGCTTTGAATATTATATATGCACTTGCCTAGAGCCACTATTAAGCAGAGAGGCTCTGTGTGCAGCCAGGCAGTCGTTGATGGTAAATCAAATGGAGGGCATACAGTTTCAGTATTGCTGCTTGTGGAGTTTTTCTTGCTGGAAAGAGCTAATGTTTTGCATTTAGAATTATTAAAGTAACCAAAACAGTAATCCATCTTTTCCCTCCTTTTTTTTCCCTCCCCAGCTCTCTTGAAGGCTCACTCAATATCATACAGGAAAACAAACTATGAACAACCCATACTGGAATGTCAGAACTTTCCTGAGCTCAAAATAAGAACTTTGTGTACATTTTTAAAGGCTGCACAAGTTCTGGGTGATACTGTGACTCAGAACATCTCTAGTTGGGATTCTCCCTTTGCTGGTGTAAGCATCAGGGCTTAAATGTGTCTCAGTCAGTTACCATGAGCTGCTTTAATAATCAATGAGGAGAGGAAAGCAAATCCAAAGACTAAAAGTCCCAAAGCTGAAAAAGACTAAAATAGTGTAGATGAATAACCTTCCAGAAGCATGTAGTAACTATGAACACAGCCTGTACTTAGTTAGACTGCTGACTTTTGAGTGTGTAAAATTGCAAAAGATAAATCCCATCCATAGTGACTTAATAGGAAAGAAAACTAGATCTGTTTCAGTACAAGGAACATATTGCCCTCAAAAAAGCTTATCAGGCCAAGATGCCTTATATCTTTAGGTTGGAGCCCCATGAGGAATATCTCTCCTGATGGTTAAGTGGACAGCAAAGAAACAAGAAAGCTGTTAAGATGGTACTTTATTTCTGGAATTGCTGGAGCATTTTAACTAAATGTAAGTTACATTTTAAACAACAATCATCACTTTTTGTCACATCTTTAAATCCAATAATATCACATAAAAGCAAAAATTAAGTTCAATAGCATATTCATTTGAAAATAGTCTTGAGGAGAGTGAAATGTAATAGCCTGTTCTGGACTAAGGCCAGAACACAAAGCAATGCTAGTGAATCACAGAATGCTTAACAAGTATTCTTGATGTTATGTATGTAACAAAATGATTCACCGTGAAAATACAGATACAAAGGCTAATATTTATAACATGGAAGATAATGCTAACAATGACAAAGTGAGGGATTTCAGCGTTGGATTCTGACAGCCTCTGAACATGGAATGCTGCTGTTGATAAAAAATACTTTCCTCACACAAGCTACTTACAAAGAGGAAGAAAAATAATCATGATGCTACACTCCTTCTCCACATGCTTGGAGAATGCAAACCTCATGATGTTTGAGCCTTTTTCATTTTGAAGTCAATAAAATGTATTTATTGATTGCCTCAGTGTGCACAATCGAGACCAAATTAAGCCCATAGTATATGACTTTAGTGCAATATCTATTGGTTGTAACAACTAGATGCAAAATCTCAGTTTAAGTCTTCCACTTCTGAGCTTTTACCTCAAAATTGCTCAGCCCATCTTTCAAACTCTCCCTATAGAAACTTCAGAAACAGTGAGGCACCAGCACTGATGAGTCAATAAAATTCACCTTCTCTTTTCCTAGGAAGTTCAACCCAAGCTAACCAGGTTAGGTATTCAAAGGCATCATTGTCATGCAGCATGATAGGCACTAACAATTTATTTTCAGTGCCTAGAAGCCTATCAAGAAAAGTAAAAATGCAGACTGAAATGCCAAATGCAAAAATAGGAAACTGTTTAAAAGTCCCAGGATATTATACACAGTTATTGAATTACCATTGTAGATCTGCTGAAACCTCAGTGAGCAGCAGACAACGGAGGTTTCTGCTAAAAATATGACTCACATAGCTACCTCCTGTTTTTTAAAGTATAAATTAAGTGGATGCAAGCCAAGTTTTCATAAATAATGCCAAAAATGTTTATGTATGAGCAGCTTAAACTATGTGGCTCTAACCAAAATAAATGTTTCAGTGAACATGATTTTAAACATGATTTATTCAAATGTTATGTTAAGTAAGCATTCAATATGCTTTTATGTAATGCTGATGCCCAAGTTACATGTAATTATGATGACATTATAACATCCTTGATCTTTCATAACCTCTCTAGAAATTCATTTTTTCCCAGCATCAAGCTCCACAAATAGTATTGAAGTGACAATGTCACATAGTATAAACAGTTACCAGAACAATACTTTTCAGGTCTAATTCCGTGAGGGCTAGCTAGTCTTGACTCCTTTTGACATCAGGCAGAGCTGGGAAGTTTAGCATTGCTCAGAAACATGCTGATGAACTAGCAAGTCTACAAACCCATTCATTGGCATTTAACAGCAAGGTAGGAAGGATGAAGTGAGAATATGTCAAGATCTAGACTCCTGTTTACTTATATTTTAAACCACTGATATTCTTGAAAGTGTCTGCTTGTAGTTCAAATCCAGTAGGCTTTATGCCATTATTTCAGTCCACAAAATTTATGTTCCTCTACATTTTAATGCATTCTATTTCCAAATATAAAAAATAATAGGCATAGCGAAAGCTACCAAAATGCACACAATAGTGGTACCATTATCCTTGCAGTAAAGATCTCAGAGTCACTGCAGATAGTTCAGTGAAGGTCCCAGCTCCATGTTCAGCAGAGGTCAGAAACGTAAACAATCAGGGAATTAATAGAACAAAATAGGATCAGTACAGAATTGTAGAAATCTGTGGTCTACCCACATCCTTTAAACTTTATACAGTTCTCTTCCATCTCAAAGAGCTTGAGAGACAGATAAAGCTATAGAAAAGAGCTACAGAGGTGATTAGAAGTATGAAATGACATTGGTAGGGAGAAAGAGACTTAGTCTGAGTCTCCTAAGTCTGGAAAGCCATTGGGGGGGAGAGAGATTATAGATGTGTATGAAGTCATAGACTGTCTAAGTGATTATTTGTTATCGCTCATACTGTAAAAAAACAAAGGAGCAGGCGGTCAGTTGAAGGAAGCAATATGAAGACCTTTTTTTCACAATGCATAATTAAATTGTGGGGCTCATTGCCAGAGTAAGCTGTGGAGGTCAAAGTTGTAAATGGGGTCAAAAATCCACTAGATGAATGCATGAAAACGAGCTCCATCAATGGCATTTAAATCAATGTTGTGAATGCACCCTCTAGCTGAGGAAGTCCGTAAACCTCAGACTGCTTGAGACTGAAAGATAGAAAAGGAGAAGAATTGCTTTCTAGCTGTTTTGTTTCATATGCTCCTCCTAAAGCATGTGCTACTGCCCATTGTCAGAGGTGGGCCAGCAAACTAGATAACTGTCTTGATTCAGTCTGGGAATGTTTATGTTCAATTCAGTCAGAAATACATGTTTCTGGTTTACTGTGTCCCAACAGTAAAATAATTTTGACATCTTAAACTGTTCTGCTGTTTTCATTACTACACTCTCCACAAGTAAACCATTGATGTGGCTTCTCTTCCTTCAAAAATTCATTCAGTTGTATGGTTTCTATTTCTATTTTTCGATCCTCTGAAGCACTTGCATACATGACATGCCAGGGTGATAAAAAGCTTGCCAGTGTGCCCTCTAACCCATCTGAGATATTAGAGGGCTGTTGTAAAATATGTGCATTTTTAAGAAAGAAAAAACATCAGATGTAGATAGTGCTCACAAAATCCTGTAGACAAATACTCTTTACACCTTCACAGACCAGAATATTTGTTTGATATATGTATCCATATCATAAAAGACATGAGATTTACCTCATCACACAAGGTGTGCCTTTGGTGTATATTGGAGTGCACTTCACCTGCAGTAGCACAAGAAATTATGACTTGGAACAAAGTCTACTCCTTCAGCCTCTTCAACTTCTTTTAAGTAATCTTTTAAGTATTTTTTTCATTTTTAGAATAAAAGTTCATAGTCTGGGTAAAGTAAAAATTAATCCATGAAGAATAGCTGATGCCACTTCTGAAAGGCTCATGACTGGAAAGGCCAGCTCCCTACAAGCGGATTTAGGTTTTCCGTGCAAAATCACACATAGAATCATAGAATGGTAAGGTTGGAAGGGACCTTTAGAGATCTTCTAGTCCAATACTGCTGTAGAAGTAGGTCCACCTAGGTCGGGTCGCATAGGAACACATCCAGGCAGGTCCTGAAGACCTCCAAGGAAAGAGACTCCACACCCTCCCTGGGCAGCTTGTGCCAGGGCTTCCTCTCCCTCACAGTGAAATAGGTTTTTCTTCTGTTTTAACAGACATAGGCAGAAGAGAGCCTTGAGTTCTTATCCTGGCATCATAATGATCATTTGTGCATGCCATTCAATAACCTGCATTAGAAAATGCAGGGGTCGCCTTGACCCAATATTATGGCAGTTTTGAATGAAAGTGTCACTAATGTGCTCTGAGCTGAACTCAGAGCTCTTGTCTAATAGCCATGCCAATGGGCACATCTATGAGACAGGACCCATTAGGTCCTCCTCATGTATTTTTAATGCAAAAATTTAAGGTGCCCTTGGTATTTCAAGAAGTTAGGGTTTTGTGAATCACTCTTTGGATGTTGTAGGCATCCACAGAGAACAAAAAATGCTTTATTTTGTTCTAAAAATAGTATTCAGGAAAAAAAAAAAAGAGAGGACATTTCCATGAAATGCTCAAGTATTTCAGTTATTTGAAAAAATAGCACGAGGAAGAATAATTTCTTGATTCATTCTAAACATAATGACTGTACATTAACACAAGTACAGGATATAGGGCTAGGAGTCCCCCTGACACACACTTGTGGAGACAAAACTAGGCTCTAGATGATGAAGACATTTACAATCAAATATAAATAATCACCTGGATATGTACATGATAATACTTTCACACAGATTGCTACTGCTTAGTAAGCACAGATCAAAATAATTAGAATAATTAGTGATTAGAATAACAAGTGATCATTAGCTGTAGATAGGAAGTCTTTATGAATTCAGAGGTTGTCTGCCCTCAGTGTGTCAGGAAACTTGAATTTAAGAGCCCAGCCCTAACATTTACATTCCTAGGTTATGTTTCAGAGTTGGTTGTGCATGTTAAGCATATTGCTTTTGGGACCTTTAAGTGCATTGTATTATAGCCTGAAGCTGTATATTCTTTTATCTGCAACTCTTCTTTAAACATCAGAAGTTTAGATTTAAAAGAGAAACAAGCTGGTAACAGTGTATGCACCTCTGCGTTTTCCCTACTTACTGTCAAGTGTGAGGGTGAGAGCATTGTGAAGTGTAGTTAAATACTTATGGCAGTGTACAAAAAATTGGAAGTGTCCTACGAACTGGAAAACATGGAAATGTTCTTTGCTTTAAAAATGAATCAGAAGAACTAATATCATTTTTATTTTACAGGTTTTTGAGATGTGAATGTGTACACTTAAACTGTCCTAAATATACCAGGACATCCCCCCATCTGTAGCAGTAATGCTTTATTCTAATTCAATGCTTTTAATAAGGCTCAGTGGAACTTTAGCAGCTAAAACTTTTTTTTTTTTTTAAATGCAAAATTAATATCCAGTGACACAGGAACACTCTCAAAGCTTTTCTTGACTCTGCTAAAAAAATAAAATGTGGACTTCTTAAGAATGAAATGGTTTAAATATTTTTTATTCAAGTGGTATTTCAAAATTCCCCTCATTTGTATTTTAAAATACCACAAAGTACTTCAGTCTGAAAAAAGACTGATGAAATCCAAAGCACACATTTCAACACCTCACTTTATCAAGGATTTTACAAATGTGAAATGCCTTTATATCACCAGTAAACAACAAGAACAAAAGTCATTTTCTACCCCTTTTGTTTATTTGTATGAATTCTGTGTTTGTTTATCCACTGGTATCTCCAAATTGTCTGGCTTTGTTCATCATCATATTTATAAATTCTACTGTGCATGCAGAATGGCTAAAAGGCTCTAATATAACTTTAAACTGTACTTGGTGTGTTTCTTTCAAAGTTCTCCTATGTTGGGTATACATAGATTAGACAATGTAAAATAGGGGCATCTGAAACCTCAGAGAAGAGAGTAGTTATTCATCTCTATTTAAAAATTTGACTTGAAGAATATGGAACATACACTATGGAATTAAATCCTTTATCAATGTTGTGCCATGAGTCCTGGTTATAAGGTTTCCCTGGCAGATAGGGAAGAGAATGTTAGTCTCCTAATACCCAGTACTTTATTGTAACTGCTAGGAAACTTAACATGGTATTTTCCCCTTTTGAAAGCAGCTCTACATTCAGTGCTTGAGACAAAATAAATCAATTAGACATTTTATAGTATTTCAGGCTACTAATACCATTCCTATTGTCCTTCATTTTGGCACGCGTAACTCTTATTTAGAGATTTATTATATCTGATTAAATATAGATTAACTTTTAACTCTGAGCTGCAGACTGCTGGAACTTAGGAGTTGCAGAGGAGTTGACTTCTCACTGAACTTTAAGTCTCAGGGAATGCAATTTTAGCCCTTGAGCAAATGAAATACTAATTCCTCGACCGTCAGAAAGTTTCTTATTACTCTCAAACTAACAGTCTATTTTTTTTTTCCTTTCACTCTCCCAAGCTCCTTGAAATTTCATCATGTGGACCTCAGGCAGAGTGGACATAGACCCAGAGTAGACTGTGACTGCAGTGGGAGGAACTGTGAGACCGGACTCTCTCACAGGACTCACAGCCCTTCATTGCTGCTCAAGCACAAGGTAACTGCCTTCTCTTTCAGTAGATCTGTAAGTCATTGCCCTCTCCTTACTCACTTTCTGTAATTTCTATGGGGAGTTGCCCAACAGGGTATTTTGGTCTGATCTAGTGTTTTTTTGTGTGTGTACAGAGATTTATCATTTCACTAGCTGTCTGTACATTTAGCAGTGGTTTTAAATGTTAGCAGAATTTATCAGCAGAAATGTCTCTAATGAAAATAAGCTATAGTTCACTGAACTTTAGACCCAATTTCCTTTTGGCTTTAGAAATCTACTTCATATTATGCTTTACAAATTTTCTCGCTTTTCAATGAATGCATACAATCGGGCAACTTTTAGAAAGTTTAAAATCTCGTTCTTTAAAACAGCAGCAAATTGAACAAAGCACATCGTTTGTCAGCCTTTATGCCCTCCTTAATATGATCCCTTCAGTATTAAATTAAATTGCTACAAGTCCACTGTAGTTGATGCTAAACTGAAAGAAGAACCTGTGGAGCTGACGGCTTCTGTGTTTCAGTGTGGTGGCTCTGGCATCTTTTCCAGTTTCCCTCCTGTAAATATTAATCTATCTCTTTAATAGAAATATATTTTTTTTAGTTCTATTTCTTTATAATCTGTTTCCATTGACATTTATGCATGAAGTCCACTTAGAACAATAATTAAAAAGCAATAATCTTTAGGAAAAGAAAACATCATTCTGAGTAACAACTTATTCTTGATTTTGTGCTAAACTAAGGGGATTATATGAAACTATGGGCCAGATTGTTCCTCACACAAACATGCCTACTCTGGAGGTGATGGCAAGCTGCACAGCCCACTGGGAGCTCTGGAGCTCCATCAGGCGCAGCAGACGTGCCAGATGCCGCACCTTCACAGGCATACGATGTGCCCTCTTCTGGGGATTTGGCCAGAGTAGAAGATGGCTAGGTTTTATTTTCCCATCTTGGAGGATGGTTGATAGATCAGGAATGGGAGTACAGTGCAGGCAAAGAATCAAAGAGTGGTAGAGGTTGGATGGGACCTTTAGAGATCATCTAGTCGAATCCCCTGCAGAAGCAGGTCCACCTAGATCAGGTCGCACAGAAACGTGTCCAGGTGGGTTTTGAAGACCTCCAAGGAAGGAGACTCCACACCCTCCCTCGGCAGCCTGTGCCAGGATTCTTTTACTTTCACAGGAAAAAAGTTTCTACTTATGTTCAAGTGGAACTTCATGTGTTCCAGTTTGTGTCTGTTACCCCTTGTCCTGTCACCAGGCACTACAGAAAAAAGTGTCACCCTATCCTCTCAGCACCCATCCTTTAAGTATTTATAAGTTTTTATAAGATCGCCTCTCAGTCTTCTGTTCTGCAGGCTAAATAGCCCCAGGTCTCCTCAGCCTTTCCTCCTAAGAGACATGCTCTGGTCCCCTCATCATTTTATGTAGTGGTTTTGTCTAGACCAGGTTTTGGTAGCAGTAGAACTACAGGGGTGGCTTCTTTAAAGAAAGAGCTGCCAGAAGCTTACCCTGTAGCTGATAAGGCCAACCACAGTCAGTTCTAAGATGGACCTGCCACTAAGCCAGGCCTGGCCAATTAGTGACTGAGGTAACACCTCTGTGATTAACGTATTTGACAAGTTTCTGTGCAGTTGCTAAACGGCAGCAGCACAAGGGAGTGAGAATGTGAGAACAACATCTCCACAGACAACAAGGTCAGTGCAGAAGGAGAGTGGGGAGGAAGTGGAAGAAAGATTCCCCTGTGACCTCTGGTGAGGACCATGGTGAGGCAGCTGTACCCCTGCAGTCAATGGAGGCCACCAGGGAGCAGAGAGCCACTCACAGCTCATGGAGGACCCCACCCTGGAGCAGGTGGATGTCTGAAGGAGGCTGTAACTCCATGGGAAGCTCACCCTAGAGCCAGTTCCTGGCAGGATCTGGGAGCCTGTGGGCAGAGAGGAGCCCACGCCAGAGCAGGTTTGCTGTCAGGGCTTGTGATCCTGTGAGGGACTCAGGCTGGAGCAGCTGGTATCTGAAGGACTGATCTCCTAGTGGGTGACCCACGCTGGGGCACGATGTGAGGAGCTGCCCCCATGGGAGGCCCCATGCTGGAGCAGCTCATAAGGAACTGTAGCCCACGGGAAAGACTCACACTGTTCATGAGGGACTGTCTCCAATGGGAGGGACCCCACAGTGTAGCAGTGGGAAGTGTGAGGAGGCCCCTCCACGAGAAGAAGCAGTGATAAAGTCCATCTGTAATGAACTGACTGTAATCCTCATCCCTCATCCCCTGTGCCACATGTCACTGAGAAAGATTTCACCACATCACAGGTTGCACTGAGGATTAATCTATTTGCTCTTGTAAAGTGCTTATATCTATTTCATTTCCATGTGTAGATGTGAACAATTCTACAACAGACTTTTCTTTTTTTTTTCTTCTCCTTCTATTCTGCTCACCTAGCTAGCTACATATTGCTACTATTAAAGAACATTTAGTTCATGGTAACTGACATTTTCATTAGAAGAGTCTTAAATAGGGAGTAGATAATTCAATTTCCAGCTAAGAAAAAGAATAATAAATAAATAATGCTGAAGTCATCTTCTTATTCATCCCTAATAGGAGGTTAATCACTAATCTTTTAGCCACTGGGGAAATAGATACAAGGAAAGGTTGGGAGTAAAACAGTAGTTTAAAAAAAGACCGAAACGAAATTACGCACGTTAGCAAAGTTACCAATACCATATAGCATCTACATACAGTAGAGAGAATTTCAGGCAAGGCTTTCATTATTTATGTAGTTCTCTGAAGGCCTAAAAGTCATGCGGTAGCAGCCATATCTGTTATATTTAAAAAAAAATAAATAAACAAAACCCAAAAAAAACCCTCCAAAAGCCAGGAAGTCTTCTGAATGATTGAGGTCCTTTATATAATACAGAGCATTACTCAGGTTTCCATGCCATCACCTGAGCCCAGCCTTCCAAACACCTTCACTTCTCTTTGTGCATCTCAACAAAAACATTCATACAAAATTTACATCATCAGTTGCTTTCTGGCTTTAATTTTTGTCTTGAAAACATAAACCTGTGTAAAGTCATAGGTGGGTTAAATAAGCCACAATTGCATAGCTACTACTTACTGCCACAGATTATGTTGAGTTTAGGCATAATTCTTATAACCCTGCTTGTAGTGCTGGCTCACAGCTCACTGTTACAACTGGTCCTGGAGTAGTGGTAGATGGTACATTCTTCCTCCATTCAAGTTTTTCCTTTGTCTCATTGTGACCTTGTCACAGTTCATTCCATGATATGAAAGATGACAGTGAACTCTCTTTCCTCTTAATCTCTTACTCTGACACCAAGAGACACACATCAGTGTTTCAAATTGTTTTTGATTACAAGCATCAGGGTACTATTTCAGGAAGACAAGAGGTTTAGGTTTAACTCCCAGTACAGCCAGGTTACAATCATTTTGATATATTCTAGTGCTGAGTTCTTTAGATTTAGCATGGTCTCTGCTGAAATTCTGCTTGTTATAATTATGTTCATCTCCTGCCTCTCAATAGTAGCATTATTTCAGTGGCCGCAGTTTTTGAGGGCGATCAAGGTAGAAGATTTTTTCCAGTGAGCTCATCAGTGGTTAAAGAAAAAAGGTATTTTCAACTGACCTTTCTTTCATGGGGGAGCCTACATGAAGACTCACATTCAGACAACCCACATTCTACTTATTTTGATATGTTTTCTAATATTTAGATGTCACAGAAAATGTAGACCTAGCCAATAGGAAACGCTAAGCAAAAGATATTAAATGAAATTTAGGCCATCAGATTCTGTCAGGCAACAATGCAAAGGGTGACACACTTCTGGCAAACTTTCACTGAGCACCAAGTCTGCTGTGTTCACAAGCTAAAGATTTCTTCACTGAAATCTCTTTTACTGTCACTCTTTTCATATGCAAAGTATTTTTTAAAACGTTTTCAATGTGAGACAGCAAATGTTTAATTCATAAGTGACTAGAGGTAACAGCCATCTCTGACAATAATTATGTGCCTATTGTTTGTATCCTGCTCATAGCCAGCAGCACCATTTGTAAAGTGAAAAGTAAAAACCTGAAGGACAGAGTGTTTCAAACATTTTTTCTACTGAGTTAATCACTGTGATAACTTTGCATATGGGTTCAGCTGCAATGATTTTACATGTCCAGAATGAATCACGTGTGCGGTTTGTAAGATCACAGCCTAAAAAGAGACATTTATAGGCATAATTTGCTTCAAAATAATTGCTCATGAAGGTTCTTAATGTAAGTAGCAAGAAGAAATGCTTTTAAGATATAACTTTAAATATTCCTTGAGGTCACATATTGCTTTGTTTTATAGAGCATGTTCTTATTATCTCAAAGAGATCTCAGATATCACAGATAAAAACATCACGTAAATGTCTAGAAATATGTAGGGTTAGATTACAATAACCATGCTCCTTTATTAGGCATCCTGAAAGACTGTAAGTATTATGAAGTGAATGATTCCCTTATATGTCAAGACTACTTCAAATATCACAATTATCATTTGATATATTCTAATATTAAATCTAACATCACCAAAATGGGGTGGAGATTACACCAACAAATCTGTGCACGCTCTGTCTTGGCAGAGCTCAAATCTCCTTAGGTATATAGAAAAGTAAGCACAACTCCAGTGATACCCAAATGAGCCCTGTCAGGGGACTGCTGCACTGACACATCATATACACAAATACAAAACAGAGAATGACAATACAGATCTCTAAACAATGTAATTGTAAAGGGACGTTTGGCAGCTGGTTTTGTGGCTTGCACATGCTTTTAACAGATGCGATAGCAATGGTCTAATAAGCAGATAAATTGCAGGATAAACACGCTCAGACTACTCTAATGAAGTTTGAAGTGTTAGCATGCCACTGTGTACAGTGGCCTTCCTTGTTTTCCTTGCTATTTTCAATAGCAAACAACTATTTGTTAAAAGAAGACCCGTTTGGAGGGGTTTCATTTGTATACAAAGAGAGAGACACACTATAACAAATTGAACAGGTCGCCTACCCTGCAAGTAATCTGAGAACCCAGAGAAATACAATAGAATGAGTGTGATGCTGTGATCAGAACACACATTAAAAACAAAAGAGGGCAGATTTATTTTATCTGGTTTTCGGACAAAAGTAATTGCACACAAAGTATGGATACAGGGGCACAGCCAAAATGCTGTTTTTGAGTCAGGCCCTTACGGCAGGGCACAAGTTGCAGACCTAATCACATGCCTGCGCAGAAGGCAGTTGCCTTAGAAGAACATTATGATGGCTGCCAAAATCAAGTGCTTTAAAGTAGAAAAACACTAGAACCTAAATGGACAATGAAATCCTAATTGTGCTTTCCTGTAAAACAGTATTAAGATTTTTCTTGAAATGTGTCTTTGCCTCCCGTTTTTTTTTTACCCCAAAAACCCTTTATCATTCATTATACAGGATAAGTGGGTACTGATTACAAAGTACCTACTGAATAAGCAGCTACTTTAAAAAGTAATCTTCACCAGCCAGTTAGCAGTGCCTTATTTACTGCACACCCAAAGCCCAGAGTAAATGCAGAATTATTCATTTTTTTCATGGTCTTTTCTGGGCCACTCATCACTGTAGTATTTGCATGCCTCAAGAACACAGATGAATTTATCACTGCCGAAAGACGGGAAGCCATTATTATTATTCCCCTCTTACAGCTGAAGAGATAGGGTCTCGCCTGGAGCTACACAGTGAATTAGTGGCAGAGCATGGATTAAAATTCATGGCTTGCAACCCCATGCACATTACTAGAGACTGCACTGCCTTGCAGTCAGTGGTGCCGAGAAACCTCAGCTCTCACTGACTTTGTCTGCCACTGCAAGTGCTCTATAAGCCTTGGGCAGCCCAAGCTGGTCATCCATAAAATAAGACACACAGTTAATAGTCAGCTGCCAGAATATTGGGTTTGTCATCACATTAAGAGACTAATACTTGAGTTTGGTGTTTACAAAAGGGTCTTGAACCTGGTTCACCCCCGCCTGGTGAATGCCTTAGCTGCTGGTGGTGGTTTTACAGCAGACAATTGACTCTTTCTTGGTGTAGAGTCAACAAGCTGTGATAAAAGCACCCATAATCTGATTTCAACAAAGTGACACTTTATGATGAAACACATTTTAGAGTGGAAAACTGACAGGCTTAAAGTCTTTTGTCTTGGATTATTCACCTGAAACTCATTCCCTCCTGCTGTCTTGAGCACACCCAGGATTCTGCCCCAGTGCCCTCCACACAAAAAGCATCAGATTAAAATTTGATGGTTCTTGTTTTGTTCTTTTTAGTAAACTGGGAGAACACCAGTACATCAAACTACAACTATTCCAGTGGTCATATTTTATTTAAGTCCCTTTTTTCTCTTTGAAGCTATTCTTTTGATCCTCTTCTGTACACCTGAGATGCCATGTTCATTGACCGTTCCAACTCTTTGGCTGCTAAAATTAACATTGAGTGTTAGCTCTCTGCATCCACAAGTGATGTGTTTAGACAAGCAGGTAAAGTTTCTTGTACACAATTGACCATCAGTCTGTGATCCATTCAAGTAAACAGCCCCAAATTTGAAATGAATCCAGTAACTTTCAGTTGCTGAAAGTGAAAGGCATGGTGATAAATCCAGCTTATCTTACTTATGAAAGTATTCCTGTTTCTCCAAAATGTGCAGCCGATGGAGCCGTTGTGGACTTTTGTTACGGTTTAATTCCAGCCAGCAATTAAGCACCATGCAGCTGCTCACTCACTTCTCCCCCTCTCATAGTGGGGAAAAAAAGAAAAAGTTAAACTCATGGGTTGAGATAAGAACAGTTTAATAACTACAATTCAATAAAAAATCATAATAACAAGACAGCTAATAAAAGACAACATATATCACAAATATGTATATAACAAAACAGCTATAATTAAGTATAACAAAATATAGCAAAAATATATAACTTAATACATAACAAAAAGGGAAATATAACCAAAAAAGATATAAAACTCAAGAAAAAATGGAAGTGATGGATGACGCAGTTGTTCACTACTTCTTGATCAGTGTCTGAGCAGTGATCCCACCCTCTCCACCAGCACACTCATATTAAATACTAGGCATGATATTCTATGGTATGCAACAGCTCTTTGGCTAGTTCAGGCCAGCTGTCCTGGCCATGTTCCCTCCCAGCTTCTTGTGCACCTCCTCACTGTCAGAGTCTGGGAAACTGAAAAATTAGTCATTTAGGATAAGTTCTAATTAGCAACAATTAAACCATCAGTGTGTTGTCAACATTATTCTCACACTAAATCCAAAACATAGTCCTATACCAGCAACTAGGGAGAAAATTCACTCTATCCCAGCCAAAGCCAGGACCGCTTTAGAGAAAGACCAGAAAGTGGGCAGCCTGGAAAACTGGACAGAGTGTTCCAGGTTGTCTCTCCAGTTCATATGCCTGTTTGCTTTCTTCAAAAACTGAAGCATGAGTAGTCAAGGAAAACAATCTGCACCCAGGAAGGAATTTGAATCTTCTATATCCTAAATATGCAACTTGGAGATAGGGTGCTTTCCTTCCCTGCAGACAAAGCTTTTCCTTGGTAAGGGCTGGCACACAGACATTAATCTCCACTGATAGCTGACCGTTTGAACACTCAATCATTTCTGTAAAAGTGGAACAGTTTATGAGAAGAGAGCAGGGAAAATCAATACAAAGTTCCCTGCGTCCAAAAAGATAATGGCTGCCCATAGCAAAGACTTAATTTGGGTTTTTCACAGCCAAAGGGAAAATCTGAAGCATTGGTTGTATGAAGATTCCTCACAGTTGTTTTTAACTCTTTCTGCAACTATGTCACAGAATGGTAGGGGTTGGAAGGGACCTCAGTGATCATCTAGTCCAACCCACCTGCTAAAGCAGATTGACCTAGATCTGGTTGTATAGGAACATGTCCAGGCAGCTCTTGAAGACCTCCAGAGAGGGAGACTCGACACCCTCCCTGGGCAGCCTGTGCTGCTCCCTCACTTGAATGGTGAAATAGTTTTTCTTTATGTTTAAATGGAATTTTTTGTGTTCCAGCTTCATCCCATTACCCCTTGTCCTGTCACTGGATAAAACAGAAAAAGATTATGCCCCAACCTCCTGACACCCACCATTTAGATATTTGTAAATATTCATATCCTCCTCTTCCATCCTACTGCCTTTTTCAGAAAGACTAAAACCAAAATGCTCAGTATCTCTAGCATTTTAGTCTATTTTTTTCCACTGACTAAAACAAATTGCCAAATTTTAGCCTGCTCTGCAGTTGTTTTTTGAACAAGCCGCTTGCATTTTTCATTGAATAAATTATTTACCGAAAAGAATTTCAAAAATGCTTCTACTTAACATTTGTGCCAAATCTTATTCTTCAGATTCAAACTGTCCTTGACCGAATCATAATTACTAGTTCACACTTGAGGCATAACCTCAGCTGATGTATGGGTGTAGTTCCACTGCTCATCACTTAGTTCAATTTATACTGAAGGTCTGGCTTATTGACTGATATATGTAATGAATGTTATCATTTTTTATCTTTCTGAATTCTACTGCACTGGGACTGACAAAATAATTTCACAGAAATCTGTAGGACTGGCATCACCTGCATAGCTGTGGTACATTATAATTCTTGCTATAGTTCAACCGTTAATATTTAACAGCCCATAGTGTTATAAGTAAATCATTGTAAAATCTCCACGAATTTTATATCTTTTCCAAAGCAAAGCATTTCCAGGTTTTTTCCTTTTTATTTTTTTTATTCCTTGTTTGTTTTTTTTTTTTTTAGTAGCTCTGTCGAAATCCTGTAAATATTCATTCTGGATCAAACAATTTAAAACCTCATTTTTCTTGAAATTTTATTAATTTTAGCACTTGAATCTGTAAAACAAAAGTCATATTTAATGGGATTTGGAAATGCTAAGAATGTTTATTCCCACCTAACTCTTGGCAATAAATTCAGCCTGAAAATCAGTATATTGCAAGACCTAAGATAAATGTAAGTTGTGTCTACAGCTTTCCAAATGGTTTGCATTAATGTATTTTGTGTAGCAGCAGCTAATTATTATAATGAATCATTACCGGGTGACTTGAAAGCATTTGTAAAATTTTACAAGTGTTTATTGATATCTTTGACAGTTACCTGTGTTGACTAGAAACAGAAATAAAGAATTCTGTCAATATTCACAGCTCATATGTAAACAACACAGAGGAATACAGTAAATATGGAAACTATAGCAGATATAAAAGACCTGGATTGATCGCACCAACTTAAAACATGCTAATCCAATCTTATCATAGCATTTACATAGCCAAAACCTAGTTGACAGTGTTCTGGTTTCATCTGGGATAAAGTTAATTTTCTTCCTGGTATGTATAGGGCTGTGTTTTGGATTTATGGGTGTAAATAATGTTGCCAATGCAGAGATGTTTTTGTTATTGCTGACCATCTCTTGCATAGCATCAAGGCCTTTTCTACCTCCCACCCTGCGCTGTCAGTGAGTAGGCTGGGAGGCACAAAGTGTTGGAAGGGGGCACAGCCAGGACAGCAGACCTCAACTCATGAAAGGGATATCCCACGCCATCTTCATAATGCTCAGCATACAACACTGGGGAAGAAGAAGGAAAGGGAGGACATTCAGAGTGATGGTGTTTGTCTTCACAAGTGGCTGCTACGTGTGATGGAACCCTCTGCTCTCCTGGAGTTGGCTGGACACCTGCTTGCCCATGGAAAACAGTGAATTAGTTTCTTGTTCTGCTTTGCTTGCATGCACAGCTTTTGCTTTACTTATTAAACTTTTTTTTATCTCAATCCACAAGTTTTCTCACTTCTACTTTTCTGAATCTCTTCTGCATCCCACTGGGAGATAGTAAGTAAGCATCTGGGTAGCGCTTAGTTGCCTGCTGGAGTTAAACCACAACAACTCAATATGTACATTCTTGTATCAATAGGCATATATATGTATGGCTTATAACCTAAACATGAGACACAGAGATATATACTTAGTATTTATAATAAAATTTGGAGATATGCTGTTAAATAGATTTTTAGAATCATAGAATCATTTCAGCTGGAAGAGACCTTTAAGATGATTGAGCCCAGCCTTTGTCCCAGCCCTATCAACTGCTAGATCATTTCCCTAAGTGCAAAATCCAACTGTCTCTTAAACACTTCCAGGGGCGATGACTCCACCACCTCCCTGGGCAGCCCATTCCAATACCTCACAACCCTTTCAGTGAAGAAATTCCTCCTCATATCCAACCTGAAACCTCTTTTGAACCTCTTGTTTGTATTTAACAAATTCCTCAACTTCTAATACTCTGTCCTTAACATCACTAAGTACATTAGGCTAGTATAGTCCTATATTGTCCACGAGTACACTCCATTTCCATCCATTATGAATATTTGAATGTATACTTAAGGAATAATTTATCCACATTGATCTTTCCATCTTAGTTCAATGAATTTCTGTCTTGTTCCTTCTAAGATTTGTTCTCTCCTTCCTGTTATGAAAGAATTACATGTGCAGTAGCATATGCATAAACCTTTGAATATTGATGCAGAAGTTGTATGCTCTGGTTTAAGCCTGATTAATCTTTCTTTATGAATCATATGTATGAAATGGAATCATTGTGATTATCAGCAAAGTGCTTTCTTACTTACATGCTTCATAATACACAGTAAATTGCTTTTTTTCTCAACTGTATCATTAAAGGTGTGCTCTGTCTTCAAAAGGAGTGCACCATGCAGTGTCATACAGAAAAGATGTTCCTGAATCGCCAGACAGGAGGACTGAGACCTTAAAGATCATATACAAAGCTGCCCTAATGACCCATGATTTTTCCAATCCACATGTAACAGCTACTTTAGCTACCTAAAATAGTAACCAGTAACTCTAGCCATTTTTAAGAAAATAACTAAAGGCATTTTATATATGATAGGAACATACAGGTACAGTTCATAATCTTTCTGAGTTAACACTCACTTGTTTGCAATAAAAACCCCCTAAATTTACACAGAAGACTGTAGCATTTAGATGCAAAATAGCATCACCAGTGTTTAACATAGAATAATCTACCTGAAGACATTCATTACAAGCACCTTACATCTTTAGAGAACGCTTAACCTTTATACTACTATTTCTTCCTATGCAAAAGTATATATATCATGTTTAAAAGTTAAAATCTGGAGATCTGGAAGATCCACAGGCAATCACCTGGGAATGTCAGGATACAATGACTGCCACCGTTGAGTAAGCATGCATACTGAGACACTGAAATGTGCTTCTGTCTGCTAGCTTTAGCTTTGGAATACACCTGCTTCTCGCTAGAAGTATGTATTTAAACTAAGAAGCTTAAATACATCTATTTGCACTGTTGTTCCCAGACTATTAGCACAATGTCTGGGGTTGCAAAGCAGGGAAGCTGTAAGCAGTCCAGCTCAGAGGTGGGCAAAATGTGAATGTCCCATCTATGTCCAGTATGTCGATACAGGTACACTAAATCAATTTGTTAATTGGCCCGGGACATCAAATCTAAGAGATTTTTGGGTTATAAACTTTGACTGGATGACATCCTTATTCCAACTTATTTCAAATCTCCTTCTACTTGTAGTGCCAATCTCCCTAGTCTAAAATTTTATCTCTGCTAAAAACATTTTGCCAACAAGAGAAGAAACCAGGAGCAGATTCAAGGTGAGACAACAGCAGGCATTTATTTATGGGTTTTAGCACTCACTGACGAGATGAGTTGTTGCAGAGTTCATGGATATCCTGAAAAAAAACCACCCAACCTGTGTTCTCACAAAGCAAGTGGAAAGTGAATCTGAAAGTCACAGTTTATGCTGCTTTGGAAACCTGTGGACTGTGTGACATAAGAGGAACTGCTGCTAGGCAGCCCTTTCTGCCTAATGAGTCTAAGACCGTGAACATGTTCATGGACAACATGTTCAGGACATGTTGTAAATGGCTTTGGCTTTCACAGAATCACAGAAAGGTAGGGGTTGGAAGAGACCTCTAGAGATCACCCAGCCCAACCCCTTGCTAAAGCAAGTTAACCTGGATCAGGTCGCAAAGGAACATATCTATGTGAGTTTGAAAACCTCCAGAGAAGGAGACTTCACACCTTCCCTGGGCAGCCTGTGCCAAGGCTCCTTCTCTCTCATAGCAAAGAAGCTTCTCCTCATGTTCAAGTAGAACTTCCTGTGTTCCAGGTTGTGCCTCTTACCTCTTGTCTTGTCATTGAGTGCCACAGAAAAGATTACCCCCATCCTTTCAACACATCCCCTTTAGGTATTTATAAGGGTTTCACGGTTTGTATCTCAGAGGCAGACTTTAGTAGACTTGACAGGAATGTGGAGAAGATTTCACATCCAAAACTGGCAAGAATTTGAATAAAACCTCAGTTCTTCCATGGGGTCACACCTCTGAGGAGGTGTGACCCCAAACTCTGACTTTGTGTTGATATCTACTGGTATAAAAAAAATTCTCTTTTCCAGGGCAGAGGAGGTCAGGGCTATTTCACCTGCAGGCTGGACTGATATGAGCCAACTATCAAAACCCATCTGTGTGTAACATTTCCCGGCAAAGGCACTGAGGGCAGTGCCAGACCTGAATCACACCACTAGCCCTGGCCGCGTGCTCCTCACCAACCAGCTCCAAGCTCTGAACAGGTACACTTATCTCAGCCACACAGCAGGAATATAAACTGTATACATCTGGCCTAGATGGGTTAACTTGTAGAGAGGATAGGATCTATAAGGGAGAAGGAAACTGTGAGAACTCAGACACCAAGGTGAGTTTGGGGAAAAAGATGGAAACCCTTTATGTATAGTTATGCAGAAAGACGGCAACACTTTTGTAAGCAACAGACAATGTTTTGCATTTTTGGTCTAATCCAAGGATTTAAAACCTTGCAATAGACAAAAAAAATGTTGAAAAATTTCTCCACTTCTTCGGGATGATGGAAGAGGTATCTCCAGATATCATTTCCCTGGTCTAATCATCAAATACCAATCCAAACTCCTTTAGATTTCCTGGCAGCCACTTTTGGGAAATAGGACTGCCAGCACCCATCTCAGGATCTCATCTCAGAGTGGGGACCTCAGTAAAGCGCCTAGAGGGAGCAGTTTTCACAAACACTGAAGCATAGAGCATGCTACAAACACATGATAGCAGCACCCAGGCATACCCTCAGCATTCATTGCCCATAACTTGCTCGTAACAGAAAGGATAAACCATCAAACAGAAAAGGTCGACTTTTGTTTCCAAACGGAATGTGTGCAGAAAGCAACCTGCTCAGGATTAGCTTTGGATGAAGTTTTTAGACCTTTGAACCTGCAGATTTGGGAATAGCAACAAATAGCACACTGAAGTATCAGCGTTGCTTGCTAAAGAGGTTGCTTTTCACAACCACCTGGAATTTTGCTGGGACAGGGAGGGCAGTCACCCACCTCTCTCTCCCAGTGACACCACTGATTTATTCTGTGTCACACACAGGACCAGGGACCAACTCTATCTCTGAGTAATCCTTTCAGATATTACTCTGTCCTCAGTCTCATTTCATAAAGCTCTTTTGAGTAACTCTCTATTGCCAACATGATGTATGAAACAAAGAGGTCCCAAAAGCAGCTCTGTCTGCAGCAAGACACATCAGACAGGTGAACTGCAGGGTCATGCTCTATGGGTGTCCACAGCATTGTAGAGTGGGGATGCATGAGGGGGAAAAAAAATAAAAGGTTTTTCATATCCTTCCTTATAATTCATAAATATGCCAAATGCTTCAAAGTCTCTCTCAGACTCTAACACCTCCCATATCAACAAGGCTTTTTTATATCATTGCACTACTAGATACAGTTGTGAAGTAGTTTGGGGAAAGTAGCAAGAGAGTTTAACAGGATAGCACTATTTTGACAGCTTACAGGATCACAGGATGGCTGAGGCTGGAGGTCAGCCAGTCCCACCTCCTGCTCAAGCTGGGTTGACTATGATGGGTTTCCTAGGATTTTCTCCCTTCAGGTTTTGAGTATTTCTGCAGATGGAGACTTCACAACCCTTTCCTAAGTTTGACCACCCTCAAAGTAAAAATCAGTTTTCTTGTGGTCAGATGGAATGTTGTGGTTTTTAATTTATGCCCACTGTCCCTTGACCCTCTAGTGAGTAGCGCTGAGCAAAGTCTGGCTACCTCTTTTCCATTCCACCCATCAGGTATTTATACACATGGAGAAGATCTCCCCCTAAGCCTTCTCCAGGCTAAACAGTCCTGGCTCTCACAGGAGAGTTGATCGAGTCCTTTAATGACCTTTGTGGCCATTTGCTGGACTTTCTCCACTATGTTCATGGCTATCTCATACACTGGGAACCCAAAGATGGACAGACACAGGACTCCAGGTGTGTCTCACCATGGCCAAGTAGAAGCCCCTTGTCTGTCATCTCTACAAATGGTGAGAGAAAAGAGAGTGGATCACTAGACCCTTTGTTCACATACAGTTTCTCTGTTGAGACTGGCCAAGTTGATGTAAGCTGATGGGTAGGGATTCAAACCGTGAGTGACGATAAGTGGTGAATTCAGACTGTTCTCTATTGGAAAAGTATTTGCATCACCAAATTGATGTCCTAAACTTTGCAGAGTTAGGAGGCTAAAGAGAAGATAGAGAGGAAACAGGCAATTCTCTCCACACAGATGTCAGAAGTGAAATGTTTTGTCAGAAGGGAAGGCCTTCAAAGAGCTTATTGCTTGGTTCAATACCCACAGCATATCACACCTCCTGTGCAACTCTATGAACTTTCAGTAGCTCTCCTGGGAGATGGAATGGTGTGGGTGATGACAGAGACACCTTTGGCTGCTGGAGAAAGAGACCATTTTGAACCTGGTGTCAAAGTGTTAGGGCTTACTGCATGTTTCCTGGGGAGCTTCTGAGCATGCAAGTACTCACGAGTGCCATGGTAAAAAAAAAACAAAACAAGGCACATTTTGCCTGTACCATTGTTTCAGTTCCTTATAGAGGATGATCTGGCTCAAATGCATTTATGTCTGCAAATAAGCAACATTACTTAATGATGCTGGGGCTAGAAACGTCAGAGAGGGACCAAGCAAAACTTCTTCCACATATGAAACTGCTTTTGGTAGGCTGTATGGCTTTTTTCTAGTCACCAGCACAGAAAACAACCAAAACACTTCTTAGACCACAATAAAAAGCAATTGTTTAACATACTAAATTCAACACATCCTTTAAAACTGAGCAAGGAGGCTAAGAATACAAATAGGGTAAGAGTGAATCACAAGGGAGTGCCTGAAAAAAAAACAAACCACCCAGTGGAGGACACATACAATACTGACGTTTTCAAAGCACAGATCTCTCTATTGCCTGTAATAACTCTGCTACCGCAGGTCAAAGCCACCATCCTGCGGGGATCCAACTGGAGAACCGACGTAATTAATGTCTGACAAGCTCTCAAGAAAGCACCTTTGCCCGGGAGTTAATACCTTGCATTATAAACAACGGGTTTCAGACACATTGCGTCATTAGCTACAATTAGCTGGCAAAGAGAACCAGACCCCGCACTACGCTGCTGCCGATACAGACAAAGTTAAAAAGACCCCGACCCCCTCGAACACAACAAACCCAAAGCAGCCCGAGGCTGCCGTCAAGGAGCCACCGGGCGCGCTTCCTCGCGGACACCAACCACACCCGACACGCCTTGTCCTGCCGGCCTCATTGTTCCGGCTTCACCCTCTTCGCTGCCGAGTCACCTTCCGCGTNCCTCCCCGGGCCAGCGCGCCGCCGCGCTCGCGTGGAGCGGGGCTGCACCCTGGCGGCCGCGCCGGGAAACCGCATCTCTTCAGCTCGGGGGCACGTCTGAGTGATGGTGCCGGTAACGGGCCCAGGGGCAGGCGGAGGGGAAGGTAGGGGATTGGGTTGAGGGGCTGATGGCGCAGTGGGAGCGGATCGACGTTTTCCACGGTGATTTTCACGTCCTGCGTGACGCTGGCAGTCACTAGCTCAGCCGTTCCGCTGAGTCGGGCGCTCCCTCGTCCATCCACTCATTTGTTTAATTAATTATTTCCCTCTTTCCTTACAAGCTTTTCTTTAACTTTCTCTCCCGCCGCCTCACCCTTTCTATTTCTCTTCCCAGAGTCTGAAATGCTTTTCTCCCTTTTGATTATGCGAAGGCGATCCGCAGCAGATGGTTTCGCGGGAGCCAAAGGGAAGCGGCGGCTGGGTGCTGAGCACCCGAGAGACGCTGGAGCGAGCAAGCTAGGACGGAAAGCCTGGGTCAACATTTCCACCACTGTTTTTTGTAAGATTATTTAAAGAACATATGTATTGTACAGCGTCGCCTATGCGGAGGTATAAATAGTTCACCCTCGAAATCAAAGCACTGTAAAGATAAGAAAAAAAAATATCTGGTTTAAACACTCCTAGGCGAGAACATTCTCATGAGGAACTACTGGCGCTTCATACGACTTCGCTCAGAGAATTTAAAGCACTGGGGAAGCTCTTCTGGTAGCAACATTCATTCACAACTTCATATTTATTGAAGTCACTAAGGGACAGCCAGGAACAATGTATGTCATTGGCTCGGCATTTAAGATCATAAATCAAGATCATAAATCACAACTGGGAAACCTGGACGCAGCTAAGCACCCCACACACACACCACCAAAAACAGAAGACAATTTCAATTTATATGGACCAGTTTTCAAACCAAACCGTGCAGGACCGTGAACTAGGCTCATGTATAGCAGCACCTTCTATGACAAGGAGCCACAGAATCAGTATTGATTTCAGTGGAGGGATTAATTTCACAGAGGATTTTTTTTTCAATGAATATAGGAAAAAGACAAGTGTTTCATTGATCCATAGCGTTGCCTGAAAGGCAGATATTATCTCGTTAGATCTGTTAATTTAATAACAGAGGCTGGAGTATTATTTCAAACTATGGTTGCAGCAGTACCTATTGAGTTCATATCTATCACACATACAACGTGCACATGTTACAAGACGTTCCATGTGTAACACGGAACCCACAGGACGTGGGTGTCGTTCAGCACTCATTTTGTCTTTTGGGTCGTTCAACATGCAACTAATCCTTCCAAGTCTGTGAGCAGTCTGTAATATATGTGACTTGAACACGTAGCCAAGTGTAACGCTCCCTACGTTGAGGCTGTGAAGCAGTGCATCCATTTTTCTGGAATAGCATGGCAGACAGTCACAAGGAAACCTCGAAGTTAGCACAGGCCTCCTGAAATTTTTCACACCTGTACCACCCCTGGATGTCCAGCAATGAAGATGTACAAAGGGAGGAAACGCTGCGGGTACAAATCCAGGTTCGGCATTTGAGAGTTGTAACAGCTTAGATCGGGTCCCTTGACTGCAGGAGAGCGTTATAGATATATATCTATGTATCTATGGGGGGGGTGGCGGTGTATATGCTTATAGATCTGCCTGTAAGGAGTCCGTACACCGGCGAGCCTCACCGGCTGCTGAGGACGGCCCTGCCCCACGGCACCTGCACGGCTGGGCTGTGGCAGGGGCTCTCCTCTCACAGGGTGGATGCCGGCCGGGCTCGCCTGGGACCCTGCCCCGGGTTGAGGGGCGACGGGGAACGGAGCGCAGAGAGCCGCAGGGCCGTCCCGGGGCTCCGGTGGGGCCAAGTGCAGCGCCTCTCGGGAGGGTCTCCGCCGGAGCCCCGCAGCAGGAGCGGGCGCGCCCCAAGCCCCGCGCCCCGACCCGCGCTCCCGACCGCGGGGGCGGCGCGGGCGCGGGCGCGTCG